>BMAO01025003.1:0-343536 GCA_019973975.1 Trichonephila clavata | reverse complement strand
ATGGCTAACTCTTTACCTAAAAGGCTCAACCTTGTCGGTTGGCTTGTAACAGAACTCTGAGAATTCCAGGAATTAAACGCTGCCAAGTAATGATTCGCTTTAAATACTCCGCCTGGGGGATTTCCTCCTACTCCATTGGGGATAACGAGACGCTGAATTGTTACACATTATGTTTCTCTGCCGGAAAATAAAACGCGTGGCGCCTTGGCGATTAAAGGTCCAGGCTCCATGCCAAATCCCAGCGAGTGATTCAGTGAAAAGAGAACAAACTCTCGTTGCAGAAGCTAGACTATTGACTTTCCAGTTTTGGGATGCAGACTAAATTGGAAATCGCTGATACTGCAGAATGAATAGGCAACTGATAGAGTCAGGGTTTGTTGATTGAGGAAAGTGTGATGTGGCCTTTAGGTGAATTCTCTTGTGCAATCGGAAATGCACACATTTTGGCGTGTGACGTATTACAAAACACCACACGTATAAAGCTCGTGTGACGTATATTTAAAAAATTTTGATGACTTTGTGAATTTCTGGAAATTTTGAAAGGTATCCAGTGATACGTTTAGCGGAAATACAGAAGTATATATCTAAATGGATTTGAACCTGTACTTTAAATAATGCACGTCATAAAAAAGATATTTTGGAATCCACGTGTGGAGTTGTGCGTATCATATCGTATCTTATGCAACCATCTATAAGTTTATCAATATTGAAAAACATTTTTTTTCTGGAGTTGATGACACTTAAGATCAGACACCATACGCAATACTGAAAAAGATATATAAAATTTTAATTGAGACAAGTTTTGGCGTTCTAGTCCTGATTGGGCCCTGTATCGAAGATTCCTTAGGGGCCCTCACTTGGTCCACTTAAAATCTTACGATTTCTCGCTACACGAGATGGAGCTCCTGTAGCTTTGGGGCCCCGTGCCATTGATACGGCGGTAGCTACGCCCCTGGAGACAAGAGTTAAGTCTTAAGGTATCCGACTACTTGCAACAGCATTTTTTTTAAAAATGGAGATATGGGGATTTTTCTGTTGTTTTTAGATTTGTTTAGTACATTTTAAGAACAATATGTTGAAATTAAGAATAGAAAAAGAAATTAATATTACTAAAAGGGGAAAAAATGGGTAAAAATTTACATAGACGGGGCATACTCAAGATAAAATGTCCATGAACAAATTAAAAATTTTTCACTTTTGCTATTCCTTTTTGAAATGACCTTCAGGATAAGAGACATTTTAATTTTTACACAAACTAGAGCAATTTATCTCAGTTATTTTATGAAATTGCTTGAAATAACAGTGATTATATTTCACACAAGGGACTGTAAATTTTGTAATAAACAGTAATTGATAAATCTGAAGGTTAAAACCCTTCTATTATACAGAATATATACAAAAAATTTCAGATTATTTTTCAAAAACTATTTTAGCAATCGCTGTCCCCGTTTGACCATTTAAAAACTAACCCACATTTCGAGTAAAACGCGTTTTAAGTATGACATCTTGCTTAAAGTAATGGCACCTGCTTTTACTAAAACACTTTAGTTTTTGTTCTAGAGAACGAAAAATAATAAACTTGGTATTTTTATAAAGCTAATAAGATGGCCTATAAAATAAAATCATCAAAAATTTGTCAATTTTTGGCAAAATTCACAATTTTAGGGTAGTCGGATACCTTTAACAACATTTTTTAAATATGCATTTATACAGAAAAATACACAAGAAGGGGGGGGGTAACCCCATTGACAAACAGATTTTTAATTTTGCCATAGACATTAAACCTTGGGATTTTCGTCAAGTGTTTTTTTCGAAAGTAATTCCCCACCACCATAAGAGAGGTCTGAAGTAATCCACTGCATTTATAGATAATTTTTATAATTTAAATAAAGTTTAATCATTCGTTTCTTTTTCAAATTTAAGATGCTTATACACTTGTGTTGTTTCTTAAAAGCTTAAGTTCTGTAACAACAATAAAAAATAATATAGATATCACAATTCACTGAAACTCATGATTCGGATCAATGCACTTTCTAGTATAATCTGAAAATGTTTCCATCATTCAAATATCGTTTAATAAATAGATGTTAAAATTAATCACATTATTTGTAAAATTACAGAAGTATCTTAACCGCACATGGAATAATAAAAGAAATTTAAGAAGCTTTCCTATTCATTCTATATCTACATTTTCAAAACGATTCGATATTTAATGTTAGTTTAGAATGTCTCTCAAAATGTTATTGTTATCAGTCCATACTAACCATGAACTCTACAAAGTATTTTCACTTTGATTCTTTAAATTTTCAACACTTAAGCTTCGAAATGAAATTGCATCATACTTCCAAAATCATTTCATAATTAACTCTGTAAATTTGTATGATATTTCATAAATTTAGAATTTATAATATCGTAGCTGTTTAAATTTTTTAAAAAATTTCTGAGAAGACCGTGTTTATATCAAGTAGCAAGCATTGGCTAAGCTCCAATGTTTTGATTTTCGAGCGTAATTTCAAACTTTATACTTTTCTCCCCACTATAATGAATTTCTGTAAAAAAACGAAAATAAAAAGCAATTTAGTCTTAAAAAGAATTCTAGACTCAAAAGGTCTTCTTTAGAAGAATAAATTTTATATAAATATAATCTCTCTAATCAATGCTTTCCAATTCTCTCATTTTGGATTAGCATAATTCTGATTTAAATTAATGTTTGACCATTCTCTCTCGTTTGTTTATGTTTCTTCCTTTATAAATAAATCCATATTTTCTGTCCATTAAGATTCAACAAAAAAGGTTTAATTTTGATGCCTTAAAGCATGTTTATTCTTGCTGTAAGCACTTTAAGCTCTGACAAGCTTATTAAACACTAAGCTCTGTATTGGATTTGTATTTGCTTTTTTATTACTGGATTTTTTATTTATGGAAAAAAGTCTTGGAATTCGTACCTCCATTATGATGAATTTCTATTGGTAATTATTAATAAAACATGAAAAACTAAAAGTTTTGTTGATTTATGTGGTTTATAAAATTGCTGGAAAGCTTTTTGCATATACAAACAGCAAAATATTTTTGAAAGCATTAAAGAAATTTTCTAGCTGTTTTATTTACCCAACTTGTAATTTTTAATTTGATTCTGTCACAGTTTTTAGCTGAAGAGATTGCAATTTTATTGATATTGTAGGGATTTATCTACTTACTGTACATCATCATCACCGAAAATAAAAATCTGGTAAAATCATATGGCAAAATAACAAATATCCGATTTAGACCAAGTCCTTATTGTGGAATAATTTTGAAATCTTGGGATATTATTAAAACTATTATCTCCTAAACATGTCAATAGAATTATGTAGTTAAGATTGTTTCAGTTAAACTTTAGTTAATGTTTTAGGAGTCACGTGCAGTAAAAAAAAAAAAAAAAATACAGAAAAAAAAAAGTAGTTTGTCCAAGTTTTATGATAGACACTCTAATGCAGTTTAATACTATAAATTATTTAAAAATTGCGAACTATTTTTATATGATTTTATTAAAAAAAAATTTTTAAATAAAGCTGAATATATATATATAATTTTTGCAAAGTTAAGAAATTGTAATATTTTCTAAGTAATTTGACACACGAAAATCTGTGCTTCAGCAAATTTCCTTTATTATAGTTGTTTGCACGCACGACATAAAATGTAAAAATTCAATATTCATGAAGGAGAAAATGTCTGAAAACCCTTGTTTTGCATGTACAGGTGCTTTTTCTGCATACATGGAATAGCTGCAGGAAAAGTCGTTTCACCAGAATTCATAGGATTCAATGTCAAGGTCATAGTGCTTGGAAGCACATGCACGGTAAATTTTATACAATTGTTTAGTTGAAATCAATTTCATTGGAGAATTTGGTATTTATCATCAAATTAAGGAGGTGCACATGGCCATTAAATCTACTATCCGAACATAATAGTTAACAGCAAAAAAAATCTTGTGTTCAAAAATTTGATTTAATTTTGTATTTTATAATCTAGTAAATATTGAGACTAAAAAAAATAAAGCCGTTTGAGAATAAGTGAGTTCCGAACACAAAAAAACCATACAGAAGGCTTTCCCCCTTTAGTTCATGTGGTGTGTTCTTTTCAACTCTGATTCTTCGTTTATTTATTCTGTAACTTATGCGAAATAATGCGAAAAACAAATTTAGAATGTTTATGCTAACAGAATCAATGTCTGCGGTTTTGATGGTGGCGCCATCTGTTTGGCAATTTGCCTGATGACTTGTTAGCTCTTCTGAAGTTGCACCCTCTGATTTGTTGAAGCTATTGTTTTCTTACAGCTTTTTATTTTTGTTTCTTCTTCCTCTTGCTCAAACTCCTAGGTGCTTGATAAATCCTTTATCTAACTGTTGCGAAATTATCTTAAAATCAAAAAATCTAACCTCCTTCTTTCTTTTCGTAATTAAACAAGGGCCAGGTGTGAGATTAAACAGTTTTGGTTTTACGGAATACAAACACAACAAATTAAAGAGAGTTTGGAAGAAAGAGTTGGAACACACAACTTTTGTTTAAAACGCTGAAAAAATGTGATTACTGAAAAGAAATGAAGGAAAAAATTTTGTTGAATAAAAAAAAAAAATGCAAAGAAATTTATGCAATGCAAAAATTAAATCTCTAATTAATTAAAAAAAATTTTAACGCCAAAATCAAACTTCAAAAATATTGTCTAGTAATTGATATAAATGTGGTTTTATTACGTTAATTCATATATATAATATTTTTACACAATGAAAATTTTCTCGTAGTGCATTTTCAATTTTATTGTGAACTCTTTTGCTGCTCAGTATGATTCTAATAGAAGTAATTTCGAAATTATACATCATATCTAAATGAGAAATTGAGATTTTCTTTTTATGTTAAGTAAATGGGTTTAAAGATTCAATACATTATTTGGAAATCTGTCAGGATTATTCCAAATAAAAAAAGCAATGAACACAATTTTACAAATTATTTGCACCTTCAAATGAATTCCAAATTTTCCATAGTTTCATTTATTTCTGGTTTTTGAATTAATTTTAAAAAGTTGATTTCCTTAAAATTTAATTATTTAATTAGAAGTTGCATATTTGTTTTCTTTTAATATATTTTTCATTTATTTTTATACTTTTCTTAGTTTGAATTTTTATTTGTTTCAATACTTTAAATAAGTTAATTATTTGAAATATGTTTAACTATACTAATAACTTTTTTTCTTATCAGATTTTCAAAATATTATATCTAGCTTCTTAGAGTATAGCTTTCCTTAAGTCGCTTATAAGAAAATTGTAAGTTTTAGTGCCTTCCAAATAAAGCTAACTCTACATGAACCTTTTTTCATTTTCTTAAGAAGCCTAAAATTACTATTTTATTAAAAAAATTAATTATTGTAAAACGTTGGAGCTCTTTTACAGCAATAACCGAAATTGAGAATATTTTTTAAAAAATTTTACACTTTTCATACAAACATCAAATTTGTATGCACATAAACTGTTGCATGTTTTGAAAATATTTATATATCACTTAAAAGAAAATTTAGAGTTAAATTGAAAAAAAAATGAAATAACTACATATATTTTTAAAATTTAGCTTTAATTTTTAAAAACTTATATCATAATCACTATCAGAGTTCAAAAAATTAGTATTTAATACGTTATTCTTTATACTATCATCACATTCATATGTAAATGAGAAAACAAATACTTGAAATTCTTGTATAATTTTTGCATTGTGTCATCATGCAATTATAGTTTCTATTAATTGTATTTGTTCTATTAATTGTATTGTTGTTTACAGTAAAACGAATGCATTTGTGCAAGTTTTTTTGAACGGTCCCACAGATTTTTCTATAGATTTATTAAAATCTATAATAGAGTTTATTAAATTTATTAAATTATATTAGCATTTATTAAGATGCATTTTCTTAAAGCTTCTTTGTAACAATGACAGATTTAAGCTTAGGCTCACGAGGCCTGGGCCTAAAATGGCAAATTTTTAAAGGTGCCAAAGTTTTCGAGGCGGTAAAAATTTTTAATCGATTTTGTTTTTATCAACTGTAAGACCGCATTTTAATGCTTTTTTTCTTGCTTTGACAACCTCAAGATGTCAACATTAAAATGATAGAATTATTTTTTATAATAATTAATAGCGTAAGTAGTAAAATTTAAAATACCTAACAAATAAGTACTAAAAATTTTTTCGTTAAGTATAAGCATTAATCTATTAACGTTAGATTTTTCGTAAATTTTTCTTGAAAAATTCCAATGTAGCGTTTGTTTGCTCACCATTATAACACAAAATCTTAATTCACTGCATTTAACTATACCTTTGTCCAGTTGCACAAAAACTTTATTATTTTTTTAATCTCGAATAAAAATTTTCTGGAGAAAGATCGTTTTCTACCCCGAAAAGAGTGAAAATTTATTTCTGTGCAGGTATGAAGCAAGATAGGCTCATTGCTCTTGCATCATTAAGCATTGAAGTACAATTAGTTTAAGTTAAGTATGAGGGTGTCATTAATTCTTTTGCACGGATGAAAGTAAGAAACAAATATAATATATGATTAATTAGGTAGATCTAATTTATTCTCAATTAAAAGCAATTGGTTCTAAATTGTATGTTTAGTTGTTGTACCAATATTATATATATTATATTATGATGGCGCTACAGCAAAGCAACTTCTGCACCGTTCAATCAATTGCCAAATGCCAACTCGCCAAAAATGATCCAACTTGGCTCTATTGACAACACTTCGCTATGTTTCCATTGAAATCGCCATTATAATGAAGAACGGCGTTGCTTGCGAATTGCGAATATTACATTTTAACATAAAATAAATGCAACAGAAAGTAATATTAACGAATTACATATCCAGATATAAATTATTTACACTATTTTAAGCGTTTACACAATTTGTAACAATGTGTTACTTTTGCTGAGCAAGATTAGCTTAGGAAGGTTTTTTCAAAAATCGAGCAACAAGACAGTTACGGATTAAAAATTTTTAAAAAAAAATCCTTTTTACCAGCTATTAGATCTACAGACTTAAAATTTAACAAATATGGTTTTTTTTGTTCTGCTGAGATATGCAAAAAACTTTCTTTTTTTGTTTAATTTGCAATTTACGTAAAATTAATTCATTAAAAACTTATTTATCCCTCCAATCTGTATTGCTTAATTTTCCAATTCACCCGTGCGAAGAACGGGTACATCAACTAGTATATAATATATATAATAATATATATATATATTATACTAGCTGTGGTATTGAAAAACTAGCTGGTGTGCTAATTTGAACTTGCTGGTGAATTGAAAAATTAAACAATACAGATTGAAGAGCAAAGAAGTTTTTAATGAATTAATTTTACATAAATTGCAAATTAAACACAAAAAAACGAAAGTTTTTTGCATATTCAGCAGAACAAAAAAAAAAACCATATTTGTTAAATAAAGCTAATCATGCCTAAATTCAATACCTAAACTTTATTCGAATCTATTATTACGAGTCGTATTATTATTATTATTATATATATAAGGGCCCTCAAAATAAACCATCCCTGTAAGCAGTCCAATAATTGATTACATTCAGAATTAAATTATTCGAATTTTAGTGCTGTGTGGCAAATCCTGTCAAAATCGAACATTACTGGGAATTTTAACTTTCAATATAACACCCAATCGCGTAATATTTTTTAAATATTTAATAAATTTATTCCTTTACCAGAGAAGGTAGTAATTCTTTTTCAGGATTGTATCTTTGTGCCATCTCGTATTCAGCATGTTTTTAATCACCTGTAATCGGTCTACAATGTTACTGACGTACATGCACATATCATTACACTGGTAGGATGCTCGACATTTGACTCAGCATTATCTGGATATAATTCCTGACCTGTTCTACATATTTTCGATTAGCCCTTCCAAATAAGGATTTTTTTTTTGTTTTTTATAAAATAATGTGAAGCCATTGTAATATCCCACACAGTCAATATGTTTTTTCATCACTGAATTCTTTTCGGGCGTTGCTGTAGATTAAGAAATTGCCTTTTTCTTAAAATCGTAGTTCTGATTCGGAAATCTGATTTTTTTTTATCTGGAAACTCCCACAAACACCAACTACGCTCACATTTTTTTCTAACAGTTGCAGCTCATATTCTTCTGTCTAAGGTACCGTAAAATCACGCGCACTTTTATGACAAAAAAAATAAGAGCTTTAAAAATAAAAATAGAGATGATTATTTAAAAGAATTTGACTTTTAAATACATCGAAATACTGTTTATTTAAAAGAAATGACACTCCTTATGAACTTAAAGAGGTCGTAGTTCTAGAAATATACTAATTTTGCTAAAGCTTGAAACAAACCTCAAATAATTGACATAAAAACGTAAGAGCATTCATTCATTACACACACACATTTCAGGTTTCTTCGTAAAATACGCGCGTTATACGACGAATATACCAAAAAACTAAAAAATCCAACTTGAAAGTATGGTGCGCGTTATACACCGGATTTTGCAGTATATATCATTTTTATACAATTGCTATCCATAAACCTATTTCTTTTTGCGGATGTGTCCAATCTTTTCCTTTACTTATTCTAAATATTTACAATTATATATAATTTAGTTTATTGTAATTTAAATAAAAGTAAGGTTTCGAACAATCAACAATTTAATTTTTATTGCACCGAAAATTACTTTTCTTTGCAAAACGAATTGAAATAAATACAAAATTGTATTTCGAAAGCAAATTTCAATCTACATATCAAAGCTCGCAATTCATTGGTCCTCAGAGCAATAGCTATGATTGGTTACTTAAAGTTTGAATTCCGATTTTTAACGAATCTCATTCAAATTTATATTTTTTAAGTATCTTTTTAAATATTAAAGGTATTTGAATTCTTTTGATTCAATTCGGCATTAAATATATTAAGTATAATTCCTTGCGTGGACAAATTTCAGTTCTAAAGATTAAATAATAAGAAAATCCCTTTAAAAAAAGTCAAAAACACGTAGTTCAGATTTAAATGTATATGAAAACCACATGAAGAGCTTCCCTCTGTTGATCGTTTTAAGCACTGAACAATTTACTGCTCATCGAAACATTTTGAATAAACACACGCGTACTAAAATTGAAACACCACAAAAATTTGAATAAAGATTAATAAATGACATTATAAACAAATTTATATCTTTAAAAACTACTAACGTAAGAAATAGCGAATAAAAAAACGAGGTACTTACGTATTATCGCTACAATCGCCAACTATTAATAAATCGCCAAGATGGCAACTTCCATTTCCTCTGTTGGCAACCAGGTGCTTCGTTTCATATAATGTCGCCAATAGGTTACGATAATACATAAGTTCCAAAAAAGGTTTCTTTCCCTAAAAGCTAAAAAGAGTATCAAATTTAAGACAGAACATTACAATCAATATTTCAAATAAAATTTATCACCAAAAAATTGATTTTATTAACCACGACAAAGTAATGAGTAACAAAAAAAAAAAACTAATCATATGAAATAATTGTTTTAGTAGAAAATATATACAATGAAATGAATAACCATAATAAATTATGATTTATAAAATCTAAAGGAGATTATCTAGGAAAAGAAGAGTAAGTTCTAGCTAAACTAGAGGAGTAATGACCCTATTAAAAGAGTGAGAAGTTATTGTTGAGATTTTGGGGTACTCTCTCTCTCTCTCTCTTAATGTCACTTGCATAAGTGTAGTGGTCAGAATCCGAAACAAACAAATGTTTCTCCTGAGCTTCAATATCTACTTTGTTACTTCCTTTAAGAGCTTCACTGGCCTACACATAACAGCGATAATGGCTTTTGTTTGTATACATGTGTTCAACAATGACGTTCTGTTATCATTTTTAATATGAGCGGTAAAATTAAGCTCTTTTTGAATCAAATTCCGTTCTGAGAAAAATTTAGAAAAACCGCTTTTGCTCAATATTCTTAAAGGTATTAAGCGAACCGAGTAAATTCTAAGGAATAGTTCACACAAAGCCGCGCTGAAACGTATACGATTTGATTTCAAGAAAGGAACAAGAAACAAAGCTTCGTTAATTCTTCACTTGCTCGTAACCGTAATAATGACTGACGTAACTGCAATTAGAGAAACAAAGCTTTCTTTTTTTTTCACCTACTTGAAAACTACTTCAACATGCTTGCAGTGATAATTTGATGTAATACAATATACGCAATCAAGAACGCATTTGTTTGTCACCATTCACACCTGCTTTCACCAGTAGTGAACTACATTTATAAAAATTATTTATATGTTAGAGCAAAGATGCACTTCAGTTGTAGTTCTTATAAGTTTACATTAAAATCTGTAAGTGTTAAGTTTTGGATTATTTATTTCTTTAATTTGTGACATATCAGTAATCAAAGAGCGAATAGAAATTTGGAATTTTAAATAATTCAGAATTTTAAGGCAATTATACATTTTTCTTTACATCTTCGAATCTCCTGTCCCCTCGATTTCGGCTAAAAACCTTTCATATGCCAGAGAATTAATTCCTTTTCTCCGTATATTTTTATTTCTAGAATCATTATTTTTTTTAATTTCAAGCCACTATGCCACGACTTATGGCAAGATTGCTTTCAAATGCGTTTTACTCGAAAAGTGTTTATTTTATAAATGTTCAAACGGAGACAGCGATTGTTCAAAAAGCTTTGAAAATTAATTAACCGAAATTTTTTGTGTTTATCCTGTATAATAGCAGAAGTGTTTTAACCTTCAGGTTTATCAATCACTGTTTTATTATAAAATTTACAATCCCTTATGCAGTGGCGTAACGGAGAACCCCCCTGCAAACTCAGGGCGAAGCCCCAAGCCCAAATATGTACTTAGCATCTGTCAAGCTTTGGGCGCCCTAGAATCTCTGTCCCCAGCAATGCGGGGGTTGCGGGGATGTATGTTATGTAACTGACCTTATGTGGATACAATCACTGTTTTTTTTTAAGCAATTTCATATAATAACTATGATAAAGTACTCTAGCTTTTGAAAAAATTAAAATATATCTTATCCTGAAGGTCATTTCAAAAGTGAATGGCAAAACAACACGTCAAAATTAAAAAATTGAAAATTTGTTCGTAAATTTTTTGTACATAATGGGCAATTTTTTGTAAATTTTTATCAATTTTTTTCCTATTTTAGTAGTAACGATTTCTTTTCCTTTTCTTAATTTTAGCATATTTTTCTTAAAATGCTCTAAATAAATCTTAAAAGCCACAAAAAAATCCCCTTATCTCCATTTTTTAAAAAAATGTTGTCGCAAGTAGTCGGATATCTTAAATAAAAAGAACTTAAAAACATACAATACAATGAAAGATAAAATAATAAAAGATTTATGTAAAAGACAATTTTTAATGTAAAGTTACTCAGTAGCTTGCTAGAAAAATCCAAACTTAACAGCTTGCATGATAATCCCGAGTTATCTAAGCTCGTATATATTACAGTTAATTATCATCTCGAGAAAACTCGGGCGAAGCAGAATTTGTCAGTACGATTTGTTTTATCATGGTGTTACATGATCTGGAGGAAATAAAAGGAAATATCCAGCTTTGGCAGTTTGGAAAATTTTTTAATTCGCCAGATTTGGCTGATACGTTAGTCAAAAGGAAGACTGATGTGTGAAATATTCCGATTGAATAGAAAAGATTTACCTCGAGATCTAAAGACAAAAAAAATTTTAAAAGGTGAAATTATTGGAGGGAAAGTAACTGTAATGAAATGGAAAGGTAAGAAGGATGTTAGTCTAATTTCCATAATACATACAATTGAAATGCGGGATGTGACAAATAAACGGGGAGAGATAAAAGTCCAGGCCTAAATGTGTAGTTGACTACAATGACAAAATGGGTGATGTTGTTGTCGACCAACATTTAGCTGCTTATTCTACACCCAGAGAAAGAGGGGAAAACATTGTTAGAAGATTTTCTTCCA
Source organism: Trichonephila clavata (assembly GCA_019973975.1). NCBI lineage: Eukaryota > Metazoa > Arthropoda > Arachnida > Araneae > Nephilidae > Trichonephila > Trichonephila clavata. Next base: position 331,560 of record BMAO01025003.1, on the reverse strand, counting down.
TTTATTTTATTTGGTGTGAAATTCCTATATTTTGTACTGTATATCAGGAGGTTCACGATCACCTAAGCAATTTAGAATGGAACAGATTGAAAAACTAATGTCAGAAAATCATCATGACGAGTTTTCTGCCACATCAAGAAGACCCAGCATTAGTCCTTCACCACTCAGGTTAACCTCAAGGCATTTTCAAGATTCCTGAGGTATTCCAGCTTCTGAAAAAAAATCCAATCCAACGAGACAGTGTGCTCCAGTAAAAGAAATTCCAGAGGTAAGCCTGTAAGAAAAGAGGCTAGATACCAGTGTACAGAATGTGAGGTATCACTTTGTGTTGTCCCTTGTTTCAAAAACAATCTTACAAAGACTAATATTCAACTCTTTTCCATTTGCCCGAGATAACTCGGGATAGTAAACTAACATTACAAGTAAATACTTTTACTCCTGTAAAAAATTAAAAATTCAACTTAAAACCTACATATTTTGTTTCGTTTCGTTTCATTGTATTTCATAACAAAATTTTAAAAAATGCGATGATTTTTTTGCAATTTTTTTCAAAAATATTTGTAAGGGAAGCAGTTAATGGGCATAAAGTCATGGGTCAGAGTCTCATTTTTTTGATTGCCATAATTTGGAACAATAAATGCTATTGAATTTTTGATACTCATCAAATTCTTGCAAAGTAAGGTTCCTATCAGAATTTATCCACGCAACGGAACTTAAAAAAATTAAAATGTTCTTCAACAATATTTTCTGAATGAAATTTCCATTCTTATGAAATATTTGACAAAATACGTAAAAAACGAAACAAGATAGACAAGCAAGTGACGTGCAGTAAAACACATACAGTAGCTGCATTCTGCATTACAGCTATATTTCGTATTTATTTGTTAATGACAGACATCGAGAGCGTACGTAGAGCGTGAATTTAAGTTTTGTTTCTTCCTTCTTGTTTTTATTTTGACGATTGAATGAAAATATTGTAAAATGACGAAAAACCTCGATTTCACGATGTGCCTTAATTAGCTACACGCGTTTAAAATGTCGTTGCGTAGATTACAAACGTTGAGTGTAGATGGTTACCTGCATCCTTAGAGATATACTTCCTCATTCCCTCTTTTCCTACCTTCTTCAAACACGCACATCAAGAAAAATTTCCTCTTCCGACAGCAATATACTTTTTGTTATCTAACTGATAAAATTTTATGTAAATTAGAGGCTGACATTTTATCGAAGGGAACTCATTTCTTCAGGACTTAAGAAAACTGAAAATTAAAAGGAAATATCAGTTTTATATTTCAAAATAAAGTTGAAATCGGTTAAGAATTTTAATTTAAGGTGTTCGAACACATTCGAGGTAGTTTTTTAAAAAATAGCATACCTGAAGATTATATATGCTTTTTTAGGAATCAAAACCAATAAGTACTAATATTTAACTAACAATATTTTAAAAAATCTTTTTAATTTTACAAAAATTCCAATTATACGTGAAATTTTAGCAATAATTTTGAAAAACTTCAAAGCAATTAGAGAAAAAAGTAATAAACTGATATCAGTTAAAGTATTACTAACGCAAATTAGATGCTTGAGAATGTTTTAAAATTTTAATGTTTTGTTAAAATTTTAAAATTTTAGAGCTGATCGAGTAAATATTACAAGAAATGTGACATCCTTATGAGCCCATTATTTAAATAACAGGCCATAACTAAAACAACATTCATAAAATAAGAAAAAATTTTAGTATATTCTCTAGCTCCAAAATATTTAGTATATTAAGCTCCAAAAGTTCCCAGAAATATATTTATATTTTAAGTTATCAGACTCGCCATGACAGATTTCGAACAATTAAAACACTCAGTTCTGGTAGATTAAAGTCCCACTTCCGGTTTTTCTAATTTTATAAAATGATTGTTACTTGGCCTCCAGGTAACGTGAAAACAAAACGAAGTATGTTTTGTAAAACCAAAAAATAGCTCACTTAATCAAAGTTGGGGTTGAAAACCAGCAATTAATTAATATTAAAAAAAACTGTATTAACATCAAGTGTCATCCAGTACAAGTTTTAAAAAAAATATTTGAACTTGATTGGATGAATAGAAAGTATTTTATTAACGATTGAAAATTTGAACAAGACAAATATGAATACAAATAAATATATAGAGAGAGTGAGCTGATAGTAGGAACTGAATAAAATAAAAAGCAAAAAATATGTTTTTGACCAGATTTGGTCATTACAACGTGTTTGAATATTTTAATATATGAATACTACTATTATTCAAATTGACAATTTTTGGTAGAATTAGGATACTAACTTATGGATATTAGCAACGAAGTTAGTACCTTTCTCCACTAGGGGTGTACACAAGAAGAGGAGGTTGAAACCTCCCCCCCCCACCCCAAAAATAACATACAACATGTTTCACTTGAAAAGCATCGCATTGTCGCAGCTGTTTTGATAAAGGCAACTTAGCTGTCAGGTGTTATGTTGTGGATGGGAATGTCTTCTCAAGGCTTAACAAAACCATTTTTCATAGAACCAAAGGGTAAAATTTATGCTACATACCATCAAAAAAAGTTTTGAAGCACATGCTCAAAGAAAGGAAACATCTTTACCTTCGAGAAAATTTTTTTTTTCCCACCAAGATTCTGCACCTAGTACAAAATCAACCATAAAATAGCTAAAAAATAGAAAAAAAAAATTCCTTCCTTCTGAGAAACAGCTATTATCACCCTTGACTGTGCTCCTTGCGAATATTTTTTAGGGGGATATTTAAGAACACTTCAAGGGCTTCAAAAAGCAATCAAAGAGGAAATTAGAAAAATCTTCCCAAAAATATTCGAAAAAGCTCTTTTGGCTTGGCCTAAACGTTTACGTTAAGTGACAAATGCTAAAGGAACCATTGAAAATTTCATGGAAATAACTTTATTCTATAAAAATTTATGAAGCTCTGAAATGGTCATATTATTTTTTAACCAACTGGTATATGGATATTTTATGCAGATATGGACGAATCATTTGTTTATGAAATGTTTCCTGTCATTTGAAGGCATTAAATATTAAAACTTTAAACTTTTTTTACGGTAAGAATATAACCGAGATAAGAAATATGTACAGACATGATCTACAAAATTGCAAACACATATCCATTTGATTTCCAGAAACTAATCAAAAGGAGGTTTTATCAATAATGTTGTTACTGAGTGCAAATCTTTACACACTAGCTGAACATCCCGATTCAGGGGAACAAATCACACTCAAGGACTATTATTTCTCTAAAATATTTTGCAAGTAGAGATGAAATCATTGTTGCGTAAAGGCATTCGCAATCTCTAAACCTAATCGAGCCTTTAAGTTTTCAATAAAATGCATTATATTCTTGGAATTTTATAATTCTATGAAACATATAATTCATAAAGTGCTTTTAATTTTTTAAAAAAATACAAATATAGTAATTTAAATTAGCCCGCAATCACTCGCGCTGGATGTTCTCTATACCCCGTCTATAATATAGAGTTAATGTATTTTAAAATAAAAATTTTGTAGGTTTAGTTTAAATTAACGTTAGTCTCATTTTATGCAAGAAGTTTAATAATTTTATTTGTATAATACAAAAAACAACTTGTACTTTATAAAAATGTATCATAATTGACTAAAAATTTTTTTTCATATTTAAATACACGTGTTAAAAGTTTGGGGTGTTCTCTACACCCCGCGAGTAACGACGGTAGCAAAAACAGGCGCGAGTGACCGCGGGTTAATATTAAGTGAGATTGTGTTGTAAATATGATCCCTAGTGGGTGAGTGGTAGTGTATCGTGCTTCTACGCCACAAGTCCGGGGTTCAAATCCCGGGCTGGGAAGGTAAACTCATCCCTTCAGTGGGTCGATAAATGAGTACCATGCTTGCTTGGGAACTAAACACTGGGAGTTTCGCATCAGAATGACCACTTGACTGAAACATCTGCACATGCATTCCAGCGCCTAAGGGTTAATAAACTGAGATAGGCCCAGTAGGCCTTGGCCCTTATGGGCTGTTGCACCACTGAGATAAGTTCAGTTACATTTTATTATTTTATTTGCTTAATCGTTCTTTCCGAGCAGTCTAACTTGCAATTCACTTAAAATTAATTAAAATAATAATTAAATTTTGACATCATAAATTTTTTTTATCGTTCCATTTCGATTTTTATATTTTTCAACTGACCTGTGCGAAAAATGGGTATATCTGCTAGCAGTGGCGCACTCAGGAATTTTTCAAAGAGGGGGGAAGGGGTTCAGGGTTGAAAGTCCACCACTCTCGTATCATGCTCCAACACGCCGCCCAATATATTCTTTTGATTTTGTTGGTTTTTTCGGAACAAAAAACAGTAAAAAATTAATTATAGAATAAACAATTAGCATTAATTAATAAAATTAACTATTCACAGCAATTACTTAATAAAATTTTAAGTGCTATTTACATTGGGGTATAATCAATCGAAAAAAATCATGGAGAAGGGGGGGTCCCGATCCGAGCCCCCCCCCCTTGTGTGTGCCACCGCCTGCTGGAATACAAGTCATAAAACTGGTTAAACTCCAGTTTTTATAAAGCTGTCCTCAGATAGCCTTCTTTATAATACTGAACCATTCTCTTATCCCTGTTTTATATATATTTATAAAATCTCAACGATATTTTTCTTATTTTAGTGTTCAAGTCATTTCACGTCATGGAGAATTTATTAAAAATTATACATATATAAAGAAAGAAGATTAATTTTATTTATTTAAGATAAACCCGAATAAAAACAGCGATTTTTTTTATGTTAAAAAAAGTAAAATTAAGAGGTATAACCTGTGTTTATGACTAATACTGCTGTGGTTTTTTTTTAAGAACATATTTGATAAGAAAAGATCATGCCTAGGATCTAAAATGCAGACATTGAAAAAAAAAGTTATAAGTTCTCCTTCCGCTAGCTAATGGATGGTCTGAAATCCTTCCAGAAACCCCGAGGGGGATCAAGGAATAGATCAAGGGATCAAGAAATCCCATTGCACTTGGATCAATCATACCAAAATCGTTGTTCAAATTTGAATGTTACAATCACTTGACTACTTCAAATCTTGCCTGACTATGTTGCCATAGTAACGTAGTAGAAGTCCTTAATATCGCGTTGGACAAATTAAATTGTTGTATTACTCAATTAGGGAAATCTCTTACAGGAGGTGTTTCAATAAAAAGTTTAATAAATTACCACTCATATAAAAATTAGAAATTTTAACTGTATTAACATTTTTATTGTGTACCTTTTGCAATTAAAACTTAACAATTAAACTAAATCAAAATATATTCAATGTCAGTCTTATGTTTGGATTTTTAATGCTTTTGAGTGTTAAATGAAAGCCATTAAGGGTGTTCATAATTTTTAGTCTAGATAAAGTGACGCGGACGACAAAAAAAGACTTCAATCTGTTAATTTACATCCCTCGTGAGGACTTTACAGTCTAGTTAATCTGCAGATTCCCCCCCCCCCTTTACTTAGTAGGACTGAATTGCCAATAGGATATCACGCACATTTTACATCATATACCAGATAAATAATTCTGATGGCTTTGTTTTCTAGCTTGTGATAAAAATGTGCAGTAAAAGTCTATAATTTAGTTTATTAGTTCATACATTTGCAAAAAAAAAAAACTATTGCTATTTTTTTTATTCTTAAAATAATGAATCATTTACAAATTTTCTGTAATTTTTTTTATGTGAAATAAAAATTAATTATTCATTTAGTAAGGAACCCCTGCATATTTTATCATTCAAATCTCAACACCGCAGCATACCTATTGGACCCCAAGTAGAGAACTCAGACCCCATATGTAGCTGATCGTAAGAAAATATGACGCATAGAGAAAAACCTCCATGTGAATGTGGAAACATAGAAAAAACTTACTACTTTTGAGTAAGTAAGTAAAGGAAGAAGAAGAAATTATTCATTTTTTTTCTTCTTCTTTGAAATGTTTGTGTAACTCAATAAATTAATCAAGTGATTATAAAAAAGTTATGCTAATAATAAATAAATTATAGTTTTAAAAAAAACTAAAAATACGCTTTATAGTTAATCGAACTAAAAAGTAAAATATCTTTTAGTCGCCTAATTTGGAAATCGGGAAATCATTAATCCTGATATCCTGATCAGGATAATGGAACACAATTATAAAATTATTATATTGTTATCGATCCTTGACAAGTGTGCAAAATTTCAAATAAATCTGACTTTTTAAACTGGGTAAAAATCAGGTTCAAAGATTCCATTACATAGAGGTGAGAAAACAATAAAAACGTGTTAAAAAAGTACTTTATAGAGAAGAATTGTAAGATATATAAACATGCTTTTTAGTACGGTTAAAATGAAGGGTACTTTATGAATTTTGATTAATATTTTTTCTCAAATTTTACTAAAACACTAACTATGACAAGAAAGTTCAAAAACTTGTAATATTTTTTTTCAAAATAATATTATTTCTTGATTATTTTTCTCCGAGATAAAAAAAACAACATGTTTAAAAAAATGGCGTTTATTTTTACTTCGGAAATATTTTTAGAAAAAAAAAGAGTCGAGAAATAAAATAATTACTGATTTGGAATTTCCCAGATTTACAAAGGTGAGAGAATAGTTTGCATAATCATTATTTTTGAATTCATACGTAAGAAATAAAGTAAAATTAATTTCCTGAAACAACCAATATCGATATCTACACGTATTCAAAACCAAAGAAATATAAAAAAATTAACAATAAAAAAAAAGAAGAAAAATTCATTTTTAAGAAATCCATTGTTTTCCCCCGGCAAGAGCAATAGACACTATTGTACTTGCAAAATGAAAAAAACACATCTATAAAAAATTTCTTATTGTGTCCGATTTCTCTTACACCTTATAAAACATCCACAAAAACAAAAATAAAGAAAGGAACAATTTTTCTTAAAAAATTTCGCAACTTTCTGACCTCACGCGCAATATAATGCTTGCGCGCCACATTACTTTACAAGACAGGTGGAAATGGAACATTTTTTTTCTTACTCCTATCTATCTCCACAATACCAAAACTACATTAACAATGAGGGGTGAAAAAAAGATGAGTCCGCACAGAATGTTAGATTGATGCTGCCTTTTCAGTGGATGAGTCATGTAACAACTGGCCGATTACACCGTGTCCGGTAGGGACATGTTTTTCAAGCCTGGGAGGAGTTTTTTTTCTCTTCTACCTTGGCGCCCTTTACTTGTAGCGGAAATAGCGCGTACTCTAAATTGTTCTTAGATGACGAATCGCCATTCAAAAAAACAACTTTCATTCACAGAGTGCTGGAATCCGATAACAGCTCAATGGCATGTTGTAATAAGACAGAGGAATTTATTTTTATTCAAGAGAGGGTTGGGTCACATGCATGGTTTTAATCTTTCGTAAAGTGCTCGAGTTTTTGAACCTGTTGGAATGGATGTGAAAGATTTTCTTTGTGGTTATTTTTGGAAGGGGTGTGATATTTTTGGGCTGGGATTGTTCTATGTATAGAACTTTGTGTTGTTTATCAGTGAGTGTTGTTTTTATTTGGGAGGGATCGGGTGATGAAAGAGTCGCCGGGAAGACTATTTACACCCACTGTGATTATGCCTTGTCTGTACTGGACATGATTTCACTTGTGGGTTTGCAACCGGTTTTTTAAATTTGGGCAAATCTGCGAGATGAAATGAATTACCCTATATATACTCAAATCTAAGCCGAAATCGATTCTAAACCCCACCCCTAAATCCTCAAAATGTTTTTGTAAAAAGATGTTGTCCGCACCTCCAAATTTCTACTCGTTTTTGAGAAATAGTAAATTAATAATTTATTTATTTGACCAGTATTAAAAACTTTCAAATACATACATGATCCTATATTTACTCCAACTGTTAGTATCATGTTTCGAAAATGAATCGTCACACTCTCATTGTCACATCTGACTTTGGAATTGGTGTCGGTTTTGCCATGTTCCCACACGATGTCGTCTTCCATGCCATCCAATACATTTGATTTGCAACATTTTTTAGAAGAATGTACTTTTGAAGAATATAAAAGAATTCTTAAAGAACGTTGAACATTTACTAGCAAAAATTTTATCATTTTGCTTTCGCCATTAAAGCGTAGTTTTTTCATCCATGTCAAACTTTCAGTGTTCGTTACCGGGTTTTTTTTTCTGCATATAAAATTGCCTCCCTTTTCATACAAAAAAATTTCCTAAATACTAACAGACAGCGATGTTTTGGACAGACTGAACACCTGGAGATAAACACCGGGATGGGATAAGTCATCAATGCAAGTGACCAGGAATAGACGGTTGCATTTCTCCTTTTGAAAGGGATTGAAACTCAATTTCCACCATCCAACAAATGTCTTGGCCTTCGTTTCTAAGTAGCACCCGATTTTCAGTAGCCTTAACACTGGAAAAATGGTATGGCTTAGATTCGAGTAAATCCGATAGTATGGGATTTGATTAAAGGTGCTTTACAGAGTTGCATTTCCCAAATGGGGTCCATAAAAGCTTCGGGAGTGAGTGAGACTTTTTACGCTGCACTATAAAGCTGCACGAGGGCTAATGGCGACGAACCTCATAATTTTGAACCATGATAAGGTGACGAGGACAGTACCTGAGCCAGTACCTCCCTCTCCTAACTTCCACACCACACCAACGAGAGGACGTTTGAGCTTTGACATGTTTAACGTGCATCAGTCCCCTCTGCAAGGCGGGTCTTCAGTGGTACCAGGCTTGAACTCATGACATACCATCCACGAGTCCGTGACCTTGGCTACTAGGCTATATAAAACAACACGAGGGTTATTGGTAGAATACCCAAAGGGAACCGAGCTCTCCCAAAGAGGGTTTAGAACAACAAACTGATCCCCCGGAACCTCGCAATTTAGAATCATGGTCAAGTGGCGAGGACGACACCTGAACTGGTACTCCCTTTTCCAAAATATCACACCACGCCAACAAGAGGATTTTGAGCCTCAACAGAGCCTCCACACGGCGGGTCTTCAGTGGTACTAACGCTCGAACTCATAACACATCAGCCACGAGTTCGTGACCATAACCACTAGGCCAGGGGTCGGCAAGCTTGAAAGAGAAGAGCTATGTGTGTGTGTTGTAAGTGAAACAAAATAAATAAGGTGTCAAAGAGCCGTGTACGCTTAAACAGGAGAGGAAGTGGAGCCCCTGATAGCAGGCACGATCAAGATTGTAGTGCTATAAATAATACCAATGACCAAGTTGTCCAGATGGGACATTGTATCTCCCAAAAAAGATCGGCTATTCTTTACTCATGCTGTGGGCATAACGCATGTGAGGAGATTCGGAAAATGTCTTTAATGGCTCCCCTCCTGTCCTTTTTGTGACATCCAGACTTTCTTTAGTCTCAACGTTCTATAAGGGAGGAAGCTCTGGTGAACAGCATCCATTGTTTTGGGTTCCCCCTCACGCATGTGGGCCGTAAGCGACTTGAATGAAGATTTATTGTGGCCCTTTCGTGACAAAGACACACTCTCAGTGTCTATGTGATAAGGCGATTTACAGCAGCCCTCTAGATGGGGAACAAGATACCGCGTCGGAGTTGGGATCAGACGTGCCGGCCTTTCTTTTCACGTACCAATGGAGTGAGACTAAAGTGAGGAGAACCGTGTGTAGATCTGTTGTGCTCGCTAATCAGAGATGATTAGGGGCGTGAAAGTAACCCACCCAGGGAGTTTAAAGGGCAAATAGCAGTGTGAGCCCTCACGCCTCCTAGTAAGGAAGTAGTCTTACTGAGTTCACGTCGTTACTGGAGTTTATATGTATCTCTTACTTACATTCAAGAGTTTTCCCAAAATAATGCATGCAAGTAAGCAAAAGTTGCTAGATATCAGTCTTCCATATAAGCACTTCTACCAATAAATTAGACTTTTTCTCCTTTAGAATAAATTTTAATATTTTTGCTGATTCTCATCACATTTTGTCAACGGAAAACAGTTTAATACGGAAGTCTTAAGCCAGTAAAAAGTTTAATTGTAAATGAAACAATATTATAAAAAAAAATTAAGTCAGTTCCTACTTAGGTGAACAAAGAAAATTTTTATTTTAGTAACTTTTTATTAATTGGTTACAATTAATATAAATATGAATATACATATGACAGAATTACAATATTAAGTGACAAAATAGAAAGCGATTTTCCAGGCAATTTTCCTTTCTATATATGGTGTTGGCCTATTTTTGTTTGTTTGTTACTGTTTATTCACAAACTGAATTTCATTATTCTGATAAAATAGTATAGTAAAAAAGAAATCACATTCTCAAAAATTAAGCAATCACAGGTGGGATTCGAACCCATGACCTTTGGATTAGAAATCCACTACGCTACAGGGACACAAAGAACGATTTTCCTTTCCCTATACAGTTGGATTGTTATTTTTGTTTGTTACTATTCATTCATTCTTTAGTTTAATTAATGATTTAATATTTGAAAGAACTGTATTAACATCAAGTGTCGTCCACTACACGTTTATACAAATAGAGTTGAACTTGAGTGGATGAATAGAAAGTATTTTATTAACGATAGAAAATTTGAACATATATATATAGAGAGAGAGAGAACTGATAGAGTAGGAATTGTGTGTGACAAAAGATTAATCTTTCCAACAGATAATTATAAAGGAAAAGGAGAAATGAAAACAATAATTTTTAGTCGATATAATTGTGTATTTTTAATAATTCATACAGCTAGAAATCTGAAGTGTCGCGGTTTGCCGACCTCTGCTCTAGGCTACCGCGGTCACTTAATAATTGTGAAATAATATGTTACGGAAAAATATAGAAATTTGCGGTTGGAAGATACTCGTATATTTTTGTAACCCTTACCTGATGGGGAAAAAATTCTATCAATAGAAATTTCTCAAAGACGAAATATCAAAATATGTTATTGCTTTCCCATCATTCTATTCGTTGGAAAATGTAATTCTTTGCTGGGTAACTTTAATCGCAAAACACAATCGTTAAGAGAATCATAATCGATTTAATATGCTAAAAAGAAGTGATCTCGTCTGACTCTCACAAAATTTATACCAAATGTAAATATGCTAATACCAAAACATCACAAACAAAGATCTTATCAACAAGACATACTTACTTATTGGAATCCTAAGTAATAGTTTTAGGAATAAATTGTGTGTACTTGGATACAAGTACAAGTATAACAACATATGTACAAGTACATATGTACATTAGAATTAAGGTTTGCAGCCCCGGGATTAAAATACCTAATTCCGGAATATAATTTTTGTCTGAATTATATTTTGAAATTGTTTTTCAAAGAGTATTGTGAATCTGGTATAACATTTAATGTATCTTATTTACTTTTTTGTACTGTATACGGTTGATGATAGTTTTCTTACGTATTGAACCTTGAAGGGTTTGAGGAGGATGTATATGTTAAACCGTGAAATTTCATATGTTTTCCCTTATTTTCATCTGTAACTTTCTCCCCATCGCAAGTGAGGTCAGTAAACGAACATTTCTCCCACCCTCAGAATGCCCGGTGTCAGCTAATTTGAACAGAGGCATTTAGAATTTTTAGAAGATATCTAGTAGGGTTTTCAACACAATTCCGAACCCCTGGATCCCGGTGTTTTTTCTAATCCGGAAATCCTAGGATTAAAATAACTAATTCCGGGATTTAATTTTTGTCTAAATTATATTTAAAATTTTTCTCATAAAAATTTTCTAAGAATTTAATTTTTCAAAAATTTATATCTGTTTATGAAATATGTACGCAGAATTTTTTTGCGCAATTATAAGTGCTATACGTAAAAAAAAATATATGCACAGTATGGGAGAATGTCGCAAAGATCTAAGTGGCTCACTGCAATGCTTACACAATAATATAAGCAACATCACAAGAATAGATTTTATCACGGTTCCTTCTTCAATTAAATGCCGTTAATTAATAGCGGACCTGCTTGGAAGACTTAAGACACTTCAAATCCCATTGCATTACTAACAGCTGATGCAACTGGATCTTCAATTTCAAATAAGGTAACACTTGAAATTGATTCACATTCTGATTGAATAGCTGGATCAATATATATACAAAGACCATTAAGTGTAGCAGAAGAACTAAATAAAGTTATCAAAGAGGTAAATGCATCAATTCAGTCTATTAGATTTGAGACACTGTCATCAAAAATTCAAAAAGAAATGTCTCTTTTTTGAAAATGGAGGGAGACGTGTGAGTACCTGAAAAGAACATACTCCTATTTAATGACGATAATGCCTACTAGTAAAGAATTTGAACGTGCATTTTCTAGGGCAGGACAATTTGTAACAAAAATAAGAAGCCGTTCCAACGATGAAACGATCGAGGAGCTGTGATTTTAAAAGCTTATTTACAGAAACACAAGAAATGAAAAAATGCTTTTTTTTAATTTCATTATGTACTATTTTTATTTGTTTTTTTTAATGGTGAATAAATTTTTTTATTTGTTTCATTAAAATAATATCAAATTAATTTTTAATTATATTTTCAGTTTTATTATGTAATTTCAACTATGCTAATATGTAGGTATTTTTAATAAATAGTTGAATCCTAATCCCGGGATTTGGATAATGTAATCCCGAAATCCCGGGATTGAAAATATGACACGACATTGCAAACCCTAGTTAGGATTTGAGCCTACTAGAACCCTGGACCCCCCGCGATGCGGAGGTACACGTTACGCCACTGCCGTATGGGGACTTTGAAATCCAATTCATTAAAGATTATCATCGATTAATGTTTCAAAATAGAATTCAAACTTTCAAATTTATCAGGCGAGAAAATACCACAACACTGATATATTACGACTATCTTACACTCACATATAGATAGATAGATATGGATAGATATATATGTATAGATATATATGTGTGTGTATTCTATATAAAAGACGGCAATAATATATTGTTTGTTGCAGCGTTTCTTAAACTGTGGTTCATGGATCTTCGGGGTTCCCCAGCGCTTTTCAAGGGCTCTCTTTTACAGGCTCTGAAATGCGTCGTAAAAAAAATTGAAAGACTAGATCACTAAATTGTCTCCAATGAAAAAACTCTACTAGAACATGTATTTCGATTAAGAATATTAATTCAGGGAGGGGTGTCCAAAATTTTGGGGGTCCGCGATGTCAGGCTAATACGTTAAGAGGGGGGGGGAGATGATCGAAAGTTTAAGAACCGCTGGTTTATAGAACGGCGACACAAGTTTCAATTATAAAACTTAGATATGTCGAGTTTTTTGTGTAACTCGATAGCTGTTTTAAGTATTGTAAAAAATGTAAACAATATATATATATATTCACTTATAAAATTTGTAATATTTAATCTTATACTTTGTGACGGATCTATACGGTTTCCACTAACCTTCACTATTTTTCTTAAAAGTTTTATTTATTTCAACCAATCTCCACCGGGAGCCAGAGCGTGATTTATGCAAATGAGATATATTATATAAGTTCGGGCTTCGCGAATTAACAAAAAAAGTACAGTGAAGAGTTAGAAGAGTGAAGTCAAATGAATTGAAGCATCGGTAGATCAACACGCAGTTGTTGACATTAGTAGATAGCAGTTACGTGACGAGCTACGCTGGAGAGCAGTAGATTGAAATTGGAAAAGATCCCGTATTACCGAGTGTGGATCCTTCTCCATTATCCTATCCAGCCAGTAAGGAATTCATCATCACGACGGAACAGCCGATGTTAAAAGATAAGGTTAGTGATTTAGAATATTGCGAATACGTGTACGTGTTTTAGCTGTAATTGTACGTGTTTGATCTTTCGTGGATTCAGTCGCGATTCCGTAGTTCCGCTAGTAGTAACTCCCTTCTCATACTCCACTGTGTTTTATTTCTCTTAAATTTGAATTGTGTGATTATATCCTTCTGTGATTAATAAGCATCAATAAATATAGTGATTTGCAATTATGTCTCAGGATTATTCAAATCCGCCAACACGTCCAGAAACATTTAACGGTAGACGGGGAGATGATAATCTGAGGGAAGAATTTAACTCACGACAACTTGAAACTAATATATCTTAAATCTAATTCACCCTCATCTAAATGTTTGTTTGTGTCTGCAGTGACGTGCAAAAGGGTGGGATTTGAGGGTTCAAACCACTGGCGTAGCTAATTCTGAGTGGGCCCCGTATCAAAATTCCCTGGAGTCCCTTTTGGGTGGGTTCTCAATGTTTTAAGATTTTTTTCTTACACATTTTGGGGCCCCTGAAGCTTGGGAACCCCGTATCATGGGTGCGGCTCATACGGCGGTAGCTATGCTCCAGGTTCAAACCCCTCCCAGAGAGCACCAGATTTTTTATTTTTAACACTAAAATTACGTCTCGGTTACATTTACATTTTTTTTTTTTCAAAAAACCCTCCCCTGAAAGTAATCAGCGTGTGTGTGCTTATTTTAAAAACGAAAAATAAAAACTAGAATGTATATTCATTCAGGAAAATAACAGTTAGACGAACAACAACACTTTCGTTTAAAGGATTAACATTATAAAGATTTTTATCGTTCACTTATAAGTATTATCGCTCCCGAGTCTATGAATAGGACTCAAAGAATGTTGTTGAAAAAAATATTTAAAATGTGCTCTCTAGACCTTTTCCAGTTAAGTAAAAAGGCATACAGATAAAAAAAAATCTGGGGCTTTACAGGCCCACGTTACAGAATCTCTTAGTTATATATACTTTCTGTAACAAATACTTCTTCATTACTGTGTATTTTACTTGTTGAAAAATCATCAAACAATTGCGTATTTACAGCACATTAATTTTATTAATAGGAAACTTCGTAAGACATATTGTTGCTTTTCAGGCGTATGATATTTATTTATGGACCGGTGCAAATCTAACTTTTGCATAAAACATGAAACAAGTTCGGACTTGTGCTTAGTCGGGACAACATGTTGAAACCCGAAACAAAATTGCCTAATTCTGGATATTCGATCGCTCAGTCTACAGGTTGTCCTTGAAACTGTAAATATTACAGAATATTCACGCTAAAATTTCTGAGTGTGGAGAAAAGAACAGTTTCTCCTGGTTTCGATAACGTTTCTTTTGAATGTCGCGTGAATGTATTTATTGCTGAAATGAACGCAAGAACTTTCTGAGGAAGAAACCATGCTGTGAATCTATAATTCCTTAAAACTGTATAACTACTGTGATAAAAGCCAATTGTATTATATAATTTATCTTTCCCCTCCACTGTAAAAATAAATTTTAGAGAGAATTAAAATATTTTTCTCATCTTTCAATTTATGTAAAAAAGATAGTCTAAATACATAAACAACTATAAGTATTCTTTGAATACAAAAACTGTACACAAAATGTAATACAAATGTATTATAAAACTTATATGTTGTACTTCAAAGATGTAATATAAGTACTTTTTACAAAATGTGCTTTTAACACAATCAAAAAACTTTGTATAAAATATGTTTCCAATGTAACATAATTATTTCTAACTAAATGATCTTCGCAAAACAGAATATAAAAACTTTCAGCCAAAAGCTCTTTAAAAAAAGAAAAACTCAGATTTTCGTACTAAAATGTTAGAAAAATATATACGATAATATATCATTTAAAAAGCAAGAAAATCATTCAAAGATAAAAAAAAAATTTTTAAATTGTCAAAAAGATTGTTTAATCACAAGTTGAATTATATTTTCAGTTTTTATTTTCAGGTATTTTAGGCTTATACGTTAGTGCGTTGACAACATTTTTACACAAAGGGCCATTCTAGTACAAAAGATTCTTAAACTAGGTGCGTTGGACCCCTAGAGCCATTGTCAATAGATTTTATGGTGTTGTAGGGTCGTGACCCCCATTTACTTAATTCCTAAGCAGCGAGAGAGAGCATACAGCTTTGGTAAAATATTATTTTATTTACAAACTTGAGTAGAATTTTACACCATTATTATGATGTGAAATAATCCTTAGCTGCCCCGCAGCCTTTCGCTGGAGAAAATATCAAGTGCAGATCACAGTTAACTGATCTTCCCGATCTCTGGTCCCGCTGCCACGCAGCATATCGCAGGTCTCTCCCTCATATCTTAGAAGTCCAATAACTGGTGTGGCTTCCCCACAGCCCCATTCACTGGTCTCTCAGAAATCCTTCGATCACCTTCCGAACCATCTCCTTAAACCTCCTGGGCGGACCTCTTTCACTTCCCAGTAATTTCTGAATGGCAAGAAGCAAGGACCTGCGTCCAGCACCTTTTGTCCCAGTCCCAAACACCATTGGTTCTCCAATGACAAAAATCTGTCTGGACTAAGATACTCTATGTGCCTCACTTCATAAACCATATGGAGGGTCTATAAAACAACCCATCACTTCGACACTGAGAATACACTCCCTGGTATTTCTTCCTTGCAAAAGATGACACTCTTTTCCATTCAAATGCATCACAGCCTCATGTGAGAGGGAATGAAAGAATGGACAGCTGTTTAAACAGGTGTACCTCTTCGATGGATCGTTGTGAAGTAAATACCACCTTGTAAATATATTCGCCTCTGGGTGTCGGAGAAGAAAAAGAGGGCAACATCAAACATCGGTCAATAAGCCGATGCACAGCTGTTTCGCCCCAGGGCGTGAGAGAAGAATCTATGAAGAAAAAAAATAACCTATCCGGTAATTTCCTGGGCGTCAAAAAATTAAAAGAAGGGTAAGAAACTGCCATCAATGAGACTATGCTTCAGTGTCCATGAGTTTTAATAGAAAGATAAAATGCATCCATATCTTTATGTATACTGCTGTTTGTAAAAAATGCAACACCATGAAGGAATCATCAGAATTAAATGAAATTAAATGCTCAAACGACTTGTATTAATACAAATAAATGACGAAATTTTCAAAGAAAAAAAACAATATTAAGTGTCCGAAATCAATATTTGGTGTAACCACCAAGCGCTGCAATAAGTGCTGCTAGACAATGTGGCATGGAGTCAAACAGATTTTGAATGTCTGCTTGCGGAAAAGAATTTCATATTGCTTGTATGTGCAGCAAAAGTTCGTCTTTTAAAGCTGTAGGACGTGGATCACGAGCGAGACGCCGACCAACCAAATCCCACACGTGCTCAATAGGCGACATATCTGGCGAATAAGCAGGTCAAAGAAGAAGTTGCATGTGTTAGGCTGAAAAGAAATCTCGAACAGTCTTTGAAACATATGGACGAGCATTATCCTGCTGAAAGATAGCTCTAGGGATGCCTTGAAGGAAGTGAACAACTTCGGGCTGTAGCACTTCACGGATGTACCTGTTGCTATTGAGATTACCCTCAATTCGTAGCAAATTGGATCGTCCATGATACGAAATCGCACCACAAACCATAACTTCGAGTGTTAGGCCACTACGTCGTTCGATAACATACTATGGAAGGCAGCGCTCACCGGCATAGCGTCTAACACGAATGCGGCAATCATGGTCCTACAAATTGAAGAGTGATTCATCTGAAAAGACTACTTGGTGCCAATCAGCTTGCCAGGCTCTGTGCTCATGAGCCCATTGCAGACGCAGATGCCGATGGTTTGCCGTGAGGGAGAATCCTGTATAAAGGCACCCTTGCACGCAATCCACGGTGCAGCAGACGTCGACGAATTGACGAAGCCTTCATTGGCAGTAGACCAACATGCTGCCAACTGCTTGGAGGTAGCTGTATGGTCATTCACCGCCATGCGGAGCAGGTGTTGAACGTCGCGAGCTGACGTCACCTTCCGTCGCATTGCCAATTTTTCGAGTTGTTCGGTGCTCGTCTGTCCACTGCTTCCAAACTCGCCTCACTGTGGAACTGTTCCACTGCAGACGAGCTCCTGTTGTGCGATAGGGAAACCCACCTTCTCAAAGACCGATAATCCTCCCCCGTTCAAACTACGTAAGTTGTTGAAATTTTCTCTTTATTTCGTTGTGGAGGCCCACTTAGGTCTCTTAAATGTTCGTCACTAACAAATAATCACTAACTATTTTCAACGTCCCGCTACAGCCCTCTATTTATACGCTTTCTGCATCAGTTCAGAAGGCGCTGCGCACGTCACGCAAGCGTGGTGGCTCTGAAATTTTACTATTTTACGTAACATCCTGTAATTGATATTTGCTGCAAAGTTCATTTAATTCTGATGATTCCTTCAAGATGCTGCATTTTTTATGAGCAGCAGTATGTGTATATGTATAAATATATTCAGTGACTATTAATTAGTTCTTGTAAAAACATCCATATCTTTATTTAGACTACTTATGTCTAATTATAATTATTTGCTATAAATAACATTAAAGTTAACCGAAAATAAAGAGCGACAATATCTCCTGAAGATAACAATCGTACAAAACGTAACAATCGTACAATCTTTACAAAATAATAATAAAATTTAATTAAAAAAATTTTCATGATAAATGTATTATTTTTTGGGATATTAACTGCTATTGACATTTTTTTTTTATATTTAATGTGCCAAGAACGTAATGAAGTGTCCGCAGTAGTCTAGTGGTCATGGTCATGGACTAATAGTCGGCGTTGTCGAGAGTCGTGGGCTCGAATATATTATAAATATATTTCAACACAATTTGTCGGAATGTTTTGTTTAAATACGTGAAAACCCAGCACTTTTTAAAACTCACATAGTTTTGTATTTCCATTAATATTTATTTTACAATGCGTTTAGAAAATGCTTTTCTCCAATCGATTTCAAGGTCATTTTAATTTACTTTTCAGCATGTATATACAAATGAAAACTCGAAGAAATATAAAAAAGCTATTCATGTAAAAAAAAAGAAGATAAATTTAAAAATACTTTTCCGATTTCACGTCATAGAATATCTTCTATTGTAAATAGTTTTCGTTCACCTGTGGTGCAGGATTTCCTGCTATTCTTCGTCCGCGTAAAATACCTGCACGTGTAGGTGACAACGTCAAAAGAAAGGTGTGGCCGAGAGAGCAAAAAAGAAGCATTTGAGTATTTTCCCGCCTTTTTCTCTCTGCGATTTGGCAGCGGAGCTTGATTGATGGCACGGAGTGTGTTTGGGTGACTTTTGCATAACTGTCTGGGTGAGGAGAATTCGTTAGTTTTGGATGGGAAAATAACCAACTTGTCACACATTCTAAATTTTATTCGGAAATGGTTGGGAAAATACATTTCGACATCGGTGGAAATGAATCGGAATTGTGGTCTATTCTTCGACCTTTGAAAAAAAACATACAAATTTGGTTCGAATTCTTTTATTTGTGGCGCACGCAGAAGTCGGGGATTTTGATTAGTGTAATAGTTAAGAATAAACAATTGTTTGACGTAAAAAATTTTTTAATAAAATATATCGAAGCAGAATTTTTCAAAATCGTTTGCGGAATTTTTCGCGCTTTATTCTTTTTCACCCTTTTTATTTTGTAATGGAATTTAGAGGGAAAAAAGAAAACAGGAGCAAGCTAAGTTTATTTTCTTCATTTTTGTAAGACGAATATATATATATTTACAAAGCTTTGAATGTATTTAAAATGGCGATAGTTTAAATGGAAAAGATGTAAATACATTTGTACAATTATAAAAATACATCATTACATCCAGTGGCGTAACGGAGAATATTAGGCCCCCCCCCTCCTGCAAAGTTAGGTTCTGGGCCCCAAGCCGGATCTTACAAAGGGTACATACTTGGCTTCAGTCAGGCTTTGGGCTTCCTAGAATCCTGAGTATACGTTACGCCACTGATTTAGTTTGTCTAATTACAATAATTACACAAAGTCCTCCAAAACATTTTATCTCAAATACGGCTAGCAATTTTCTTTTACAAAAATTTTTAAACAGTTCTAATCGCTTTTTAATCTTTTCTATTATATTTTTATGGCAATTTACGAGTTTAAAAATTCATGTACCTGATACGATGAAAGCCTGAGTGAGCCTATTAATGCCGTGTTTTTAGCTAGTTGGATAATGTTATATGCCTTTAAAACATTCTTTCAGAAATAGCTAAAATTATTTAAGCTTTAAATTTAATTTAGCACTGCGAAATTTAAAAATGAGTGATCTTTGGATTTTCTTGTAGTCTTCGACGCAGATCATCACTTTGATAATGTTATATTGGACACTGAAAATAAAATAAGGATAGTCAAAGTATAAACAATAAAAAAAAACAATATCAATTAAATAAATATATTTCAATTTATCTTACCCGATATTTTTAATTCTTTTTACATAAACAAGTTGGTACCAGACATTTTATGCGTAAAACTCAATTATTTTAATTTGACTACTACATATTATTAAGCAATAACTAGAAAAACAAAGGAAAGTTTTTTCAGACGTATAAAATACGTCATACAAAAGTGAGCACGGTAGTTCCTAAGGATTTCTTAATCAAATTTTCTATCACTAGTCCAATATTTACAAACAGCAGTCATGTAGTTGATGTAAAAGGAATTTTGGATTAAAAAAAAGTATGAAGTGAATTTATTTCAGGCCTTTACTGCTAATAATCTTATTTTAAAGTATTTTATTTCAATCAAATTTTTAAAAACTGACCGAAAAGTAAATTTTTTCGTTCAGAAATAAACTATCTTTTTTGAAAATTAATATATTTTCTTACAAAAATCGTTTGGTAATTACAGTTAAATAATTCAATAATTCATTTCAATTATACATTTGCTTCTACTATCTTGCTTACAACTGTTTCCGTAACTTATTTTTAAAATAGAATTTTTGAAAAGTAATTTCACAGTTTTCGAGTTTTGTCTTGGAATTTGTGACTATGTTTATTTGACATGGTATCTTGTTCCAATAGTGTTTGTGTGAAAGTGTGTTAGATAAATCTCATGTTGTGATTTTTATTTGTTAAGTTCATGAAGTATTGAGAAAACAATAGTCAACATTTCTCGTTAAAAATTGGTTTTTGAAGAAGGTCAACAATGGGAAAAAATCGTCGAGAGAGAAAAAAAATAAAACAAATATGTAGCGTTGGAAAAAGGAAACAAAAACATTGATTTTGTAAGAAATCGAAAGAAAAAAAACATATGAATGCCGTTAAACGAAAGCATGATCATCTGTAAAAACTTAATATTCAAAATAGCTTTGTGACAATATAAATGTGGATACTTTTTCAAATGCTGGTTGTTAGCATGTTGTTTGAATGGATGTTTCTCATTCTTTTAAATATGCTGATGATACAAAATGAATCAAAACTGAAAGGAAACAGAAAAGAAAATTCCGATTCTTTTAGTTTTTGATGTTATTATTGTGATCCTTTTGTCTTTGTTATTATTAGTATAAAAACATAATTCGTAAGTGGTTAAAATTGCTCTTTGCAACGCATTTGCACGAAGCCTTTTTATTGCAAAACGTTGTAATGTCTAGCCTTCGGAAATGGCTGATTCGAAACGGCAAGTAAAAAACTAAATTTTTAAAAAATGAAATTTTGTAATTGTAATAAAATAAAATACAATAAAATTGTTCAGATAATTTTGGTTGACTGTAATTTAAAATTTTGAATTTTATTTTTGGAAATAATTTGGAATATAATTTTCTGTGATTTTCTTCAATTTAGTAAATATAAATCAACAAATCTTTAGAGCAGAGGTTCCCAAACTTTTTTGTCTCATAGCCCCCTTACAGGTTTTTCAGTTTTGGGTAGACCCCTACTTACCTTTTGAATTTCTACAAATTCATCAACTTAAATGTGCTTTTGACAGCTGGTATAGAGCTACCTACATTAAAAGATTTAAATTTCTAACTGTAGTGACGTATAGTGTTTAAAATTAAGAGTAACATGTTAATTAAATTTTAACTTAATTAATGCATAAAATAAATGAGTAAGAAACAAATGCTTTTAGTGGGAGGGATGAATCTGGGGATTCAAAAACAAATTTTCAACAGTTGCTATCAATCCCGTCAGGTTTAACCTTAAATATCGCCTTGGTTAAAAATGTCCAGTCTTTTTTTTTTTTTTTTTTTTTTGGAGATTGGCAATCACCGTTGAAACTAATTCTCAATCGGAAAAGCACTTACAATTTTCCCTAAGATATTCTACAATTTGGGATAAAAAACAAGTATATCTTTTTTAAAGCCAAAATTGCTGACATCCGTTTTTAAACTTTAAGATCTTCGTTTGGGCCTATTCCTAGTGCCTAATTCTTATAATCTGACATTTTGTTTCAATGTAACCATATGAATTCATTACCTACTGTGATATTACCATAGTCAAAGCATTCACAAACATAGTCAAAGCATTCACAAACATAGTCAAAGCATTCACAAACTTAGTTTCAAAATTTTAAAAAAAAATGGACATTTAAATGATGAACGTAGGTCAAAACGTCCTTTTTTTAGCAGATTGTCTGTGATAATTGAGAAACTGGGAAAATTCGCTACTTCCAATGAAAAACTTCTTCAGCTTAATTCTGGCACAAGGAACGCTGAAATGAGGTCCTTGTTTTAATGAAATATATGCTGTCACCTTGTGACTGCAAATTAACCTCATTAAATTTAGTAAACAAATATGTGAAATAAGTAAGACGTTTCCACTTGATTAAATTTCTTTTTAAAATTAATAACACGATCTGGTTTAATGAGAGCTACTATCGTAGACGCCCATTTGCACCTAATGGACCCCCAAATCATTTCTTGCTAACGTGGACACTTTGGAGATCATCATAGACCTTTGGGGGGGGGTGATATAAACCACTTTGAGAATTACTGCTGTTGAACGTTAGATGATAAATATTATACTAAAAGAGTAAGTTCGGGGCTGAGTTTAATGAAGTTTCCTTTGTGGTATAACAATTATTTATTAATTTATGACATTACGCAAAGGCAACTCAAATCGTTAAGGTAACTGGGACGTCTGCGAGAAGGAAAAATGAACTTTTTTTGCACCAAATTTAAATGATTTTCACTTACTTAAATTAAAAGCATCAGAAATAAAATGTTTGCGTTGAATTATCTGCATAATTCTGTATTTGTTAATGTAAAAAAATTTCATTTTAAATTACAAATAAATCTGTAAGAGCAATAATTAATCAATAACTATTTTCTTTTTTATTTTCAAGCCTGTTCTTACATTTGGGTACACTTTGCATAAAATCTACTGCATATATAGCTATAAAATTTTACGGAGATTTTGTAAGCAAAATACTCCATAAAATGAATGAAATGAAATCTTAAAATATATAAATTTATAAAAACTTTAAAAATTTTTTAATTTAGTGATTTAAATTTCTGTTAAATTTTATGCAGATATTGTGCTATATCTGAATTTTGTGAATGGTTATTTGAAAACAAATTCCTTCACTTCGATAAAAATTTGTTGATCTTGTATTACGCAAAATATCAGCATTATAGGTAAAGTAGATTTTAAGGAAAGTATACCGGAGTCACCAAAAACAGCGTTTTGAGAAAATTACAAATAAAGATACTTTCATCTATGATTTGTGAAATAATATATTTTAATACAATATAAAGCCATACCATTGTTAATTCGATTATTTTGCATCATTTTTCAGTTTTTAAATTGTAAGTCTAAAATTCTAGATTCTTTATAGAAGTCTTTTTTTAATTACTCTTTCCCTACTTCATCAACACGTGTTATCAAGGATTAACGCCTTCTTCCATTTAAAATACCAAAGTTTTATGTCTATAAGTTTTAGTATTTTTACTTCACTTTGAACATCATCATCACAGGATATTACAAAATTCCGTACACATATTTTTATTGTTATAAAAATACACAAAAAAATGTCTTTGATAAATTTAAGAAGTTAATTTGATATCTAATTTAAATGGAACTCTATTTTTAAAATTATAACAAAAGAATCTCTGTTTTTGTATTCATACATATGAATATTTACTTATTTTAAAGTAAAACCAAAAGTAATAAATATATAGAGTTATTCATGAACATTCAAATAAGCAGTTAGAAAAATCGAAATGTCTATTTTACAAGCTGTGTATTAAATTTAGAATAATGCTCAAAACCAACTTTGTACTATATCAACTAGATTTATAATTTAAAAACTACACCACTGAGTGCTTATAAATTCAAAACCAAACATAATTAACATTTCAAAAAATACATTTTTGTTTTCAAAATTTTGTAACAAATCATTTTACTTTTCCGTAATTTTTGCACAAAAATGTACAATTTTCAATAAATTTGAACATATAATATAGAAAAATTACATTCTTCGAAAAGAAATTAGTTTTTTATACATTGAATACACTATGGATTTTTAAGAAAGTGTACCTTAATCACAGTAACATCCCATTTGCTTACAATTTTAAAATTCAATTTTCTAGCGTTCTCTTTATCGAATTCTCATAAATTATTGATCTATAAATGCAGCAAAGTGCCCTGTGTTTTTTAAAAGTAAAATAAAAAAATGCAAAATTTGTAGCACCTTCACGTCCCAGTTACCTTAACAAAAATAATAGGCAAAGAACAAGGACGGTTTTTCATTTTTGCATTCTCTTTTCACCTGGCTTCTATTGAAGATAAATGGTCGCTAGTGGGCACTTTTGCTGCTTGGGGATACAGTCAGTAACAATTATTAAAACACACACACAAGAGCAGTTATAATTTCAAGATAAGCATGAAATATCTTCTAGTTTCGTTTTATGAATAGCAGCTATGAGAACTTGTACTTTACGCTATTCTTTATTATCTTAACGCTATCTTTTAAAAATTTCTAAATATGTGATATGGAATCATGCGCAGGATATAATTGGTATTCATTACTTTTGATTCCTCGATTTAGAAAAGTCATCAAAATTGATACCTTTTCCCATTAAAAAATACTCAAGAACCTGATCTGAAAGCATTATATTTATAAAAAAATCCCTGAAATAAATGAAGCGGAAAGATAAACAAGTTACTAACCAGTAAAAAAAGAAATTTTTTGAAATTTTACTCAAATCATGGAAGCGTTGCGGCAAAATAAAAGTGAGAAAAACCACATTATTGAAATATGTCTTCTATTATTGATGAGGGATATGTATTTTTCAAAAAGAAATACATTATACAGCGATTTTCAGAAAATGATATAAAAAAAATTTCTTCATATGCTGGGTTTTTTCCGTAGAACGTTTCATGCATGCACATTCACAATAGAAAAAAAAATTAGATATATAAACATGTTTTTATACTTATTCAATTTCATTTAAAAAAATTTTAACATTTACATAAACTGGTGAAAAAATGATGATTTAAATTCTGTATGTTATTTAATTACATAAATAAAAACTTTTCGATAAGAATAATAAAGTTCCTTCACTTTTGTTACATTGAGTTGTTCGTTTTTATTTATAACTGGGAACTCAATTCCTAATTATATCACAAAAAACTCTCTCTCTTTCAAAAAAAAATACAGTCGGGCCTCTATCTAATGAATTCGCAAAATCCAGATAAAAAGTTCGTTATTTGGAAAATTCGTTAAATGAGCTTGGCTCCAGGAATAAGTTCGTTAGAGATATTCGCAAAATAGAGGTTCGTAAAATAGAGGTTCGTCTGTATATAAAGAGAGAGGAAGAGACAGAGTATGCAAACAAATTACAAATAAGTATCTAACAAGCATAAAAGTGTTGAATGAGATATAAGAAATCATGAATAAATACAATAATTGGAAATACTAGCGCGATATTAATCTTCCTAAAAATCATATAGTTTGAAGTCTTTTCAGAGAAAGAAAAAAAAATGCTTTATTTCAGAAAAAAATCGTCATTTTTTAATAATATTTAAATTTAATTCGCCGACTAAAAAACAGTTAATGAATATTAACAACGTTGTCTTAAAAGATCGCTTATTTAAATCTGTATAATTTCCAAAATTATGAATGCTTAGCCATTTCCTTTAATTACATCTTTGTAAGCTTAAATTTATTCAACCAACATCAACGCCAAAGAATGAAAAATGTCCACTTCTTTAAAGAAAGTGATTATTTTATAAAGAGACGTTCTTTCGTTTATTTCCTATGTTCTCAAAACGTATGGCTTAAATTTAAATAAATAATAATAATTACTATTATTTGTAAATACTATTTATATAAATTATTTATTGCTATTATGAATTATAAAATATGCATTGTGTTATTTGTTAGTATTTATTATATTATTTTTAGTGTTTTTTATACCACCGTATTTTCTCGAAGCTAAGCCGCTCTATTGATTCTAAGCTGCACCCCAAATTATCAATACGTTTATGTGAAATTTTTTTTAAAAAAATGTAAAATATGGTTTATATCAATATCCAATACTTTCACAAACATTTAAAAAAAATTTAAATGAGGACTATAAGAAATGAATAAATATATTTTATCAATATTAAAAACTTTTAAATACATATACGAATCTGTAATTGCTCTTACCGTCTGTATCATATTTAATTTCTCTCATTCAACGAATTTTTCCACTTAAGATTCTAAGCTGCACTTGTGATTTTCAGTAACTTTAACGTAGAAAAAAAAGTGTGACTTAGATTTGAATAAATACGATATTATTTTATTTTACCGTTAATTTTCAACTAACTGTTAAATACCGGTTCAAATTACTGTTAATTATCAAAATACTGTCTATATTGTATACAAGTTTTTTAAGATTAGCATGCATGTGACACTTAGTCCATGTCTCGAACAGATGAGAACATAAGTATCTACGAAAGGAAGATCTCACGAATTATTTTTCGAGGAATTCAAGAAAATGGCACGTGGCGAAGAAGATCCAATTTAGAACTCTATCCCTCATATAAAGAATCTATAACGTCGCTAACTTCATCCAAGTATACCGAATTAAATGGGCACGCCACGTTGCAAGAATGGACGAAAACCACACCACTAAAAAGTCTTCAATGCCCAACCAATTGGCACACGGAGAAAAGGTAGGCCAAATCTAAGATGGACTGATGGTCTAGAAAAAGACCTCCTAGTTTTGAGAATAAAAATTTGGAGAACATTAGCAGAAAGATGGTTGGGCTGGAAAAGGCTTCTTGAGAAGGCCTAGGCCCACCCTGGGCTGTCGAGCCACTGAAGAAGGAAATATATTGCGAATGTTATCAATCGTTAGCTATTTTATATTATTTTCTAATTATGTTACATATATATATATATATACATGTATGTCAATAAAAAGGATATTCTATCCTCTTTTGGTCATTTATTGCTTATTTCTTCCCTCTTATTGAAACGAATAACATTTTCAGAAGTATTTAGTTAACTACTTTCACTGTCACCTTATAATCATTGAATCAAGTTTACAATCGGTAATGCTTCAGGTTACGAGCTATAGGCAAATTGTGTCATGGGTTCGAATGATTATTCCTCAAAAACCACTCCACAGAAAGAAAGGAAAAGGGGGGGGTGCACTGCACATGATATTGAATTAGGCCATCTAAGTCTCCAACAGGTGTACTGTAAAATGGACTTCCGGGAGGGGTGAGTATCAGTTTTCAGGTGTCGTCCTCGTCATCTTTTTGTGGTTTGATATTACGAAATCGTAACCAAAAACCTATTATGTCACCGGAATGCGATACTTATGTAAATGAATAGGCCGGTGGGGGATGAATTTGTTGGTTGATTAATCGCGATTCCTTGTTTATTAAACAGTTAACTGTAATTGACGAGTAGGTGGAGAAGTTGCAGGATTTTGTGTCATGACGAGTCATGCGTACAAAGTAGTGACCATTGGCTGTTTAAATTGTAATTTTTGAGAAAACGAAATCGTATTATCGAACTTTAAAAGGTTTAGAATATTTTGAGGCTAGGTTGAAGTAAAACAAATAAATAAAAAATAGGAAAAATTTAAGATGAACTCATTCGTCCCCGTTTGCACCGGCTGAAGCAGAGTATAAGTTCGCTTAACGAATCTATTTACGTGCGATTATAAAAAATTTTAGATGTTAGTCTAAAAGAGGCTAAGGCAAAAGTCGGAAAGTTGATTTTTATTGATATTTTTTTTAAATTCTTACCTTTTACTTATTTAATTTTTCTAAAGCTTTTCGAGTAATTTGTATACAATACTATGTTAATCAAATAAGTAAATATTAGTAATAAAATTGGTAATTTTACTAAAGAAACACATCTTTTTGATCCAATGTGTTAACAACGACACTTACTCTGGGATTATTGAGTATACTCGCCATAACTCGATTCCCGTGCTGTAACATCGCGCTTTTGAAGATACACGATAACAATTGGAGACGGAAATCGTAATTTTAAGAGTGAGAGTTTTACTTTCGACGGCATTCTGAACCTACACAAGGGCTATGGACTCGATTCATCTGACGTCATAATCACATGACAATACGCTCAACAAATTCCCACGTGTTGGATCGACTGAGTATTTTGGCGGCATTTTCGGATTTGCATCTATAATCGTATAACAAAATGTAAGAAATCCTTTCTTTCCTTTAACTTAAAAAAATTACAATTTTAATTTTTATGCATTACTGATAGTTTTATGAATTTTTTTTTTAAATTTCACATTAATATTTCTTTATTTTAATTGCAAAATTGCGATTAGTTAATTCTCGGAACATCTATCGCTAAATTAAGTTGCTTGGCTATCGATTCCGGTCGCCAAAAAAATTGACATCGCCAAGGACCCCCTGTTTTTCACTTTAACACTTAATTTTTAAGTATAAAGGATTTTGTTCAATTGAATGATCCATAATTTTTTGAAACTTAATGTGGCTGGCAAATTAAATATTAAAACTAAAAGTATACAAAAACACAAGACACGAGGTCAAAGAACAGAAGTATAAACTAAGCTTAAATCTAATACTGTTAAACTAAAACTATGTATACATTTAATAACTATACAAAAAGCAAAAGACTAAAAAATATATTAAAAATATTTAGAGTACTAAAGAAATTTGAATGTAAGCAAATTTGACGGTTAGTACACAACCATAAGTGTGATACGATTAGTTGTTATTGTTTATTTGATAATCACGTGACAATAGCTAAACGATCACAGCGCCCTCTGATGATGAATCGACCCCATTGGCAACGGATCTCGTAATTCTGAACCTCGGTCAAGTGACTAGGACGACACACCTGACCTGACACCCTCCTTCTCCAAACTGCCACAACACGAAGTCAAGAAGACTTTGAGCCTCAATAAATTTAACGAGCAGCCCCTCTACACGACGGGTCTTCAGTGACACCAGGACTGGAACACACGACACGCAGAAGAAACGTCGGCCACGGATTCATGAGTATGGTCACTCGGCTACCGTGGCCCCAAAGAGGATTTATTGTTTAACATGCAAGAATACTGTTCATTCTATGTGAGTGAGTGAAGGATGAAGGGAATATTAACGTGGCACTATTCAGTTACACGTGGACTTTTGACCATAAAACGACGAGTACGACATATGAGCTGCCCCCTCTCACCTAACTACCACACCATACCAACGGGCGTACGTTTGAGCTCTCGACATATTTTACAAGCATCGCTCTCCTAAACGACGGATCTTCAGTGGTACTGGACTCGAACTCATGACACGCAAGCCACGAGTCCGTTACCTTTGCCACTAGGCAGTAGCGTAACGTACACCCCCGCATCGGGGGACAGGTTCTAGGAGACCCAAATCCTAACTGACGCCAAGTATATACCCTTTATAAGATCCGGCTTTCGGACCCAAAACCTGATTTTGCAAGGGGGCCCTAATCATCTCCGTTACGCCACTGCTGCTGGGGCACCGCGGCGTTTGTTCATTTCATGTGATTGTCTGGTAAAATCAGACCTCGAATTTAATACCCCTACACACGAAAACGTTGGTTCTCTCTCCATATTTCCGAGATCTTATTATGGAGTAAACAGTATTTATATCTGTTTGAATGATGGGATCTCTTGTTCTAATTATATCGGACTTTTCAAGTTTTTAAATCACTTTTTTAAAACTATAATGTGCGAAATACAACAATTGACAATAATTTATTTTTAAAATATTATATTGTTCCATAACGCATAGTGTAATATTTTTCTGTCCGATGTGCATTGCACCATATGCAGTTTCGACCCAATGCTCCCCCAATGATTGAATTCAAACTAAAACTGATTCTGTGGTCCGTTTTTATTTCACAGATAATTGTGTAAGATCAATCAAACAAAAAATATAATCGGGAATTTATTAAATTAATAATTCATAATCAATGGGATGACTTGTTATCTATAGAGGTGAGTTTCTCACCCGGAAATAATGATTCTGTTAGAAAATTCCCACAAGCCATTTCCCATTAGTTCAGAGCAGGACGGAGAAAGAGTTTGAAGGTCGCATGAGGCTTCCTGCTGAACTGAAAGTAAAGTTTAGAATTTACTAAGGATTTTTAATGAAAAAAAAAATGCTTTCATTTTGGTCACTAATTTTCTATTAATTTGTCATTCGTCAATAAATTAACTTTATCTAACTTTGAGTTAACACCTATTGATATAATTGTTTCCAATTTTGTTGCTATTTATTTCCTATTCAGTGTTACTAAAATTTTGGTCCAATATTTCTTGAATTTTATTTTAATATATTACTTAAGATCTGCTTATAAAATCTTTTACTTCAATATAATATCATTTTAACACGCAGGAAAAATCTCATTTGAAGATTCCTCTTTGGATAAACTTTTTTTTCGTCTTAATAACAAAGTCAAATGGAAATATTATTTAACTTAAGTGAAATTACATTAAGTAAAAAAAAAAAAAGGAACCAGTCTTGCAGTAGTCGCATATGATGTGTAACATCTGACATGTTATCGTGGTAAATACGCAATAGTAACTTAAATCCTGAAAAAAATGAATCGGGTATGATTGGAAATAATTTTCTATCGAATAATTATATCTTTATTAAAACTTTATTTAATTAACCCAAGGAGTAATGCAAAATTTTTTATCGAAAATAATTATTCTTGTTCAATTTGGGGGAAAGCGGAAACACACGCACATGATAGAATTATGATAACTAAAATATGACACAAACACTTGTGATTTCAAAGTATTTAAAAACTATTGAAAAACAGCGTCAATAACAGTACCACTGTTAGTTGTCGAAACATTTCGATTTGTGTTCATTTCGAGCCTGAGTTCATCATTCAAAAAAACTATGAGTGGGACAATCGTAAAGTTGCCTGACTGACAAATAGATTTGGTAAAGCTGTAGTTGGGTAGGCCGTTGATGTTTGTGAGAGAATTGTGTTCGTTGCAGGTGCCCGAAAATCCCTGCTGGGTTGAGTTGAATTATGTACTATTCCAGTTTTTAATTTTTTCTTCACGTTTCTTTTGCCGAAAATCTCGCATATATTCTGCTCTGGATTTACCCGTCTCAGCCAATCACAAAATCAGGAAAATTTAATTAGCTTGGTAAATGTTTAAATATTAGAAATATTAGAGAAAATCAAAATTACCTGTGTAATTAATTAGTTAGTTCTTTAATCACAATTAAAAATATCATATTGGCAGGGACGGGAATTAACCTCAAAGTATGAAAAAGATATACATTAAAATATTTATTCGAATAATTCCATATTACTTATTCGTACTTTTTTAAAAATAATGAACTTTGTCAGACACTTAACAGTTTATTTAATTATTAATATAGTTTACACATATTTAATATAACCTCAGATTTCATACACAACGAGCCCTGAAACTTTAACAATTGAGCGTAAGAATCGCAAGTTTATCCTGTATGAAGTCTAATAATACTTGCTGGTATGTGCGAAGGGGATTTAGAGTCAAGAAGACGAAACCGAGTTTTTGAATTCGAATATTTTGAAATGCTAAATTTAACAACATAAAAAAGACTGGCCGCTATATGACTACTAGAGTTAGACCCCACGTGGTTATATCTTTACAAGATCCAGCTAAGCTTCTTTGACCCTAAAGTGAGAAAACAAAACATCCCACGGCTTAGACCGCTCGGGGGGGGGGGGCCCCTTCTTGAATGAAGGAGAAAAACAGAACGTCACTGGGAGGGTACGGAAAAGACGCCGCCAAGCGCGCTGATTGGTCAAATCAAACAGCGTTCGCCTCCCCGACTTCCTGTTACGCATTTCCGTCCCTTTTCACGAAATCACTCCAACAAATATCCAGCAACCGAGAGTAAAGATGTTACACATCAAAAATATAGTGACATAACAAAGAACATAGTATGATAATAACCACAGTAACATAAGCAAATGCGGAGACTTAATAATTGAAAACATTCCAGTAGATGATCTTTTTAACTCAGGGAGAGTGTGTGGGGCACAGAGTCACCCCAGGCTCACAAATCTTTAATTCTGGAGAAACTGTTTATTTGCTACAAACGACCTTGTCAGTATCATCCTACACGACAGTCTTCGTGGGAACCAAAACGTACTTGTCACATATCTCCCTCTTTTTTGGAAATAACAAGTGTTTTTCTTACAATCTTAGGTATTTGAGGCGACTAAGTTCCCCGCGTGACCACTTTTGTTCCAAAATATTTTCTATGCACTGGTTACATTTTCCCCTATGAACTACTTTGATAGCTGTGTTATACGACTCATTATGGTTTATAAATGCAAATGAATAGAATATAAAAAATATGTATATGCAATATCTATTGGATGAAGTTGAAACTGATCAAGCAAGAGAACACCTGATGAAATAATGGATATTAATCATGATATAGCGAAAGTAAATTTGAGAATAAGTGATGAACATGAAATGTTTGAGTTGAAAGGAAAGTTTTAAAATGCTACCTAAAGAATTCCATCAAGAGAAATATGAAGCCTCGAGTGTACACAAGACACACTGAGCTCTGGCAAAAAGACAAGCATGAAAAAGTTCTACATGCTATTTGTCGATCATCAAAGGACAATAAAACTACAATAACGTGAACAAAATATGACAGTTTTACCTGTAAATATTATTCCTTCAGTGTTAATGAAGGGTATCTGTAATTTGTGTTCTTTATTAAGGTCACGCACATTTAAAACAGTTTAGTTCAGTTTGATTGTGTGGATTTTTTCTCAAATTATCAAAGAAAAATTTAAAAGTCCTTATAAAGTAGTTAAGTATTCTTTCTCTTAATTAGATTATGCACTGGAATTACGATTTTTATCGTGTACAATAAAAATAATTATAAAAAAGGACTCCGTCACCCCCGCGCGACCACTAATGTTAGTATCGAGTACACGCCTGCTCCCGGGTTTCACAGAAATTACGGATTAATGAGAGGCTCCTTGTCATGAACCTACCACTCTGACATGACAACATCCTATTCCGGCAAGAATTAGAAACAAACTGAACTAAGAGAGAGAGAATGGGATAAGGTACCGTCTGCACTAGAAACATCAAGATAATCCAGGACAATCCCCATTCTTAAAACCTTTTATAAGCTTCACTTGTATGTAACGGAATCTTTGAACTCAATTTTTACCCATTTTAAAAGGTCAGGTTAATTCGAAATTTTTTGCTTACTTGTCCAGGACCGCTGACAATACAATAATTTAATAATTTTGTTCTATTGTCCTGATCAGGATCATCAGGATTAACTATTTCCCTTTTTCAAATTCCATCCCGCATCTGGCGACTAATTTCAGATCCCATTTCCAGATTTGGCCACTAAAAGATTAGGTTCCAACTTAGTACGATTAATTATAAAAGGGTGTTTTTTAGTTTTCTTAAAGTACAATGTATATATATATATATATATATATATATATTCATCTTCATCTCTAGCCGCTACCACATGTGCACACAATGCCATTTTTTAATTACTATACTTCTCGTATATATATATATAAAGAGAGAGAGAGAGAGAACAAAACTGTGTTATATAACCCAACCACTATACTGGGCATTTCGTGATGTTCTATGGCTGTATATAGTTTTTAAGTTATTCACACACATATATCTAAGCTCCTAGCATTCAGATTTCTCATATACAGCTCTCATCAGTGTCAGTTTATCCATTGGATAAACTGGCCTAGATAAGCTGGACATAACTACATTTTCTGGTTATAAATTTCGATCCTCCAGTGCCAGGGACCTGCGCCCAGGGCCCAAAATGAGCTTAAACCGGCACTGGCTTTCATCTCTTGATTTAAAAAAAAATAGTTGAGTTTTTAAGACGGAAGGATATTTATGTCTTGTGTCCCCTGCAACGTTTTCCCGCCACGTAGTTGCAAGATCGGCTCCCTATGCAGATAGCATTACAACGTTCCCTTCCGTGCGTGCACCCCTAAAATTTGGGGGGGGGGGTCCTTCCATTTGACATCTGACAAATTTCAAATCTGTAGATTTATTAGTTCCGGAGATCACGTGATGTGAAAAGTGAGTGACTCGTTTTTCTCATGTATATGTTGATATCGGACAAAACAAATTAGGAACAATATTTTTAAAGGTGATATTTGTTTTTATACTGAGATACATATGAAATGCGGAAGATAGAAAGACAGAAACATGCAGTACAAACACAGAAGATTATAGACTTTTTATTACAAATGATGATCCCAGCATACAACAGAAGAGGCGCGCTGCTTTCTATTCGAGACGGGAATCCATTTCAGGCGAAAGTCTGACTTCTTTTCCCAAAGATTACATCCCTGCCCTATTCGGGATTCGAACCCGAGCCCACTCGGTTACAAGCCGAGGGTCATATTCACAATACTGTCTGGCTGGGTGGCTATTTTTAAAGTACAATGAATATATTCGACAATATGATGCAATAATATTAGATGTGTTTTTTAATAACATATTAAATAATAATGTATAAATCATCGTAATTTTCGAAAAATGCGCATGAATTCCTTTATTGCATAAAACTTCATTTTATACAGACATGTCAATGTGACGCGCGACTGCCATTGTTTATCCTGAATACAAGAAAACACAAAATACATTCACGGTTACAGATGCCACAAAGACCAGTATAATTTACTGCAATGTTTTGAAAACAAGGAAATGCCATATTTAATTAATCAATATAAATCTAATTAATAAAGATCATAAGTCGATTTTCTCATTTATCTATTTTCAAGGAAACCCCTAAATTGTCTTCGTGAATTTTCTGTTTTGTAGCCTTTTCTGTAACGCAAGCAAAAATGCATATTTAGCATGCCTTTGTGTAACTGGCACCTTTTTCAAAGTAGATTACAATTAAAGGGTTTTGAAATAAATACATGCAAAAGGAAAGTTTTCTTTTGAAAGTAAGTTACAATTTAAGTGTATTTCCCCAAAACGTCTTAAACGTGACCTTACTAAAATCGAGAACACCAGAACTGTCGTATTAGTTCGTAAATAACGCAATTAGTGACCTTTATGAATAAAAAGATCCCATACACCCTGCAGTCTAGATTTACAAAAGGTACTCATTCGTTACGCGAGTTGTATAATTATAATATATGCGGCAATTAACTCCTAATGTATTTAGCTGTCCACCTTGTCTCAATTGTAAAAACTGCTTCCATCTTGAACTACACGGGTACAGTTACAACCTTATTACGTAAATAAAGGAAAACGGCCTTTTCTTTCAATGTTAAATAACACGTATTTTTTACGTAACTTTTATTTGTTGTTTTGTCGGGAGCGACTAACTCAAACCAGTCAGACAGTTCAAAATATTGAAATTCACTGACCCAAAGGGTTTTCCCAGTTATGTTGACCCCGATCTATCTGATATAATTTGAACACGTTTCTTCTCTGTAAGAAACGTGATGAAATGCTGGCATCTTTTGGATGATAACTGACCAAACACGCTGCTTCTGGAACGTTTGATAGAAAGCACTGGACTATACGAAACGTTGTGCAATTTTTCCTTTTGTTGCAAATTAAGCTCTGGACTATACGAAACGTTGTGCAATTTTTCCTTTTGTTGCAAATTAAGCTCTGGACTGTACAAAACGTTGTGCAATTTTTCCGTTCCCGCGAGGTACATATGTAAAAGACTAGGAAATAATTTTTTTAAAAACTTAGTGGTTAAACGAGTATGTAGGGCAATGGTGGTCTTCAAACTTTGTCAACTCGCAAAGACCTCACAGCTATATGGGAATTTTTAAGAACCTTCCCTCCAGAATTTATCTCTCTCTCTCTCTCTATATATATATATATAAAGTTTTTCATGGTGATGTAATAAATTTATTTAATTATCTCACACACACAAGAGCAGTAACATAAAGCTAGTAAGTCCTACTTAATATTATGACTACAAAATGCAGAAGCAAAGATGGAATAAAAATTCTGTGCAATTTAGAGGAAAATTGATTAGGAACATTGTTTTTGAAGAAATACTAAATTGAAGTACAAGTTATAATGTGGTGATGAAGATATATAAAATGTATTTTTTTTCCTTCTAACAAAATAAAAGAAGGTACTAGATAATACATGTAAATGACAGTTTTACGATTTGGGCAATGAGTAGGAACAGTTATATAATTCGTACAATGGGGGTTGGTTCGCCGTCAGGCGGACAGGGGATACCTTCCTTGTCTTAAGGCGATATGGTACCCTAAAAATCATTAAACTGTCGAAAAATTTTTGTTGGCTTATTTGATACCCCGAATCTTTATAAAAATACCTGCAAAATTTCAAAGCTTTACCTGCCTTTTTCATAAGTAATGGAGCAATGTTTGATGCTAAACAGCAACTACCACGCCTACATTTCAGATTATCTGCTAGAAAAGAGCCTGATAAAAAACGAATTATTTTTCTAATGCGCATCAATGAGATTGACATTATATATGCAGTAATAAATCATTTTAAGGAAGAATTGTGCAATTCATGCAAAAATTGTAGTTTGTGAATTATTTACTGGAAAATCAAATGGATTTGGTCAAGATTTAAAAGTTGTGCTTGCTTTTTATGATATTATTATGAATGAAATTAAAACTTCAAAACAGATTCTCCTAAAGCACAAATACTAAATCTCATTTTGATAACTCGGATAATTAAAAATCTAATTGGCAAGAATAGAAAAACTCTCCCATTTTTATATATTTGTTTTCGGTGATATATATATATATCCCATGTGTGAGAGATTCAACAGTTTTATTATTAAAATATTTTAGGATATTTATTTAAACAAATGCACATATACAGTTCTTAGATTTTGATGTATTTTACCTTTAAATTGTTATTTGATTTTGCTTTTATTCGTGTACAATATTTAACACGCGAAGGCTTTTAAAATCATGGAAATAAAAAATAAAGTCATAAAGATCTTTTGTATATGTTGTGCATTAGCTCTGAGCATGGAATTAGCTCTGAAGTGTGTGTATTTTTTTTTATAATTATTAAGATAAAGTTTTATGAAATATTAATCTTTCATTCGTTTTTTCCTATATATTCATTATGGCAGTATACAATTTAATTGTTCTACATTTGTGCAATTTTTTATGGTAAGTAGTTTTAAATAAGCTAATAAACATTTCATAAAAGTTTCAGACTATTCGATGAATATTTTATCATGCTATTCAAGAAATGAAAACTTCAAACTCATATTTCTCCGTATTGAATTTTTGTACATATACTGTTATTCAAAATCCTAAGGCTTTTTTGATAATTGAAGTATGGGTTTGAAATTTTTTATACACGTTTTGAAATGTATGTTTTATAAAACTGTGCATGGAATTAGCTCTAACATGTTTAGTACTTTTTCTAAAAAATTTCAAAATCAAAATTAATGTTTTTTTGGGAGTTTTTGGAAGTTTAACTATAAAATATTTTTAAAAAAAATTAAAGCAGCAGAAAAAACTCCATGCACAGTTTTATGTAGTATATTATAAGGTACGTGGAAAAAATTTTTTGAAAGAAAAGAGACATATTTAAAAAAGCCTTAGAGATTTAAAAAATGCTTAAAAAAACTAAAAAAATTAAATTTTACAAACATTTTGCAACAAATAAAAAAAATTTTGTATGGAATTATTATTAAATAATAACCTTTATGAAATACAATTAAAACCAACTATCAAATATTAAAAATAAAAAAATTGTGAAGATGGTACCATATCGCCTTAAAATCATGTTTAAAGTAGATCACCACGTTATAGATACTTTTTGTAAAGACAATTAAAAAAAAAGTATTGCATTGATATTAAAAAATTTTTCTAATATTTTATAAAGTTGAAAATTAATTTTAAAAATGCTTTTTAAACTACTGAAACTTAAAATTCTTTGTATATTCTTGTCAGAGCTACTAATTCTACTTGGTTTTGACCTCACTGCATATTTAAATAAATATTATCTACTTAATAATCATCCTTCAAAATTTTGCATTGGTGTCAAAAAACGTTATCAGTATATTTAAAGGAACATTTCGCAATGAGTTAAAAATATCCAATTTATTAAAGAGAACTAAAATATTTGTATTCCT
This sequence comes from Trichonephila clavata, assembly GCA_019973975.1. NCBI lineage: Eukaryota > Metazoa > Arthropoda > Arachnida > Araneae > Nephilidae > Trichonephila > Trichonephila clavata. Next base: position 293,205 of record BMAO01025003.1, on the reverse strand, counting down.
TAGACTGAAATATTTTACTTTCTTAAACATTTTCTTTAGTTTCTTAAATATTTTCATGATTTTCACGAAATTTAGGATTTTATTTTATCCATACAATATTTACCGTAAAATCCGGTGTAAACGTGCACTATATTTTCAAGCTTAATTTTTTAATTTTTAGGTATATTCGCCGTATAACGTACACCCCCTTTTTTACGAAGAAATCTGAAATATTAGTATACATTACTCTTATGTTCTGAAGTCATTTATTCGAGGTATTATTCCAGACTTTTGAAAAAAATAGTTTTCTTCTAGAACTACAACTTTTTTAGTTCAGAGGGTAAGTCATTTCTTTTAAATAAAAGTATTTCGATACATGTAGAAGTAAAAAAAAAATATGCTAATCTCTCTTTTGTTATTTTTAAAGCTATCATTTTTATACCCGGTGTATAACGGGCACCCTTAAGTTTCTATCTTATCTTTTGTGTTAAAATTGCGCGTTATATGCCAGATTTTACGGTAATCATATTTATTTTTATAACCAAACTGCTCTTAAGAATTCAATCTCTCTTAAAAACTAAAATTTTACTAAAATTTTTACATTTTAAGTAAATGGTGATCACTTACAGAACCCGTGACAAAGTTCCAGGGAACCTAGGTTGAAGACCTCTGATGTGTGTAGAATAAGGGTTTGAAACTTATTTCCAGCCACAGAGGTCAATTTTCAACAAGTTTATTTTGTAAATTTAGCTTCATATGGGTATTGTGAATTTATATCATATTATCAGGTATTATTTTAGCAGTGGCGTAACGTACACCCCCGCATCGCGGCGGCGGAGGGGGAGGAGCCAGGATTCTAGAGGGACAAAAGCCTGAAATCATGGTTTTGCAATCCCTTATAAAGTCCGGCTTGGGGCTCAAAGTCTGACGGCAGGGGGGGGGGCTGATATTCTCCGTTACGCCACTGTATTTTATTATCGGCTGTTAAATATATTCGCTGCTATATCGGTGGGGTAAATAAAATGATGATTCAATGCAAGTAATGATTCATTGACGAATCTCATGGTTCATTATCAATAATTTTGTACACAATTAGGAATTTTTAAATATAATCTATAACGTTTTTTGTAAAGTGTTTGTTAGGTGCTGCAATATCGGCTGGACTGCAGATATTTGTTGTGAGTCATCGCGAGTGGCGCACCCTTTCCCCCTCCTCCCACTGCGCTATATTTAGTCTCCACGGTCGATTTTTCACAAATTTTTTTTCACAAGCTCACTGCAGAATAAATCGATTTTATTTCAGCTGGTTTTCATCAACTCTTATTCTATGCTGAGAGCTACGAATTTGGCATTTTTGATGTCGAGTAAAGGTTAGCTTAAAATGAAGATTTTATATTAAAATTATCATACAAATACTCGCATGTTACAATTAAATATTTATGAAAGCTTTATGAACTTCTCTCTTCTAAATTAATCAGTACTATTCAGTTTAAAAATTTAAAATCTGAATCATATATGCCATTAGCATAAATATTATACGAAGACGTAATAAGTAAACAATTTATTTCAGTTATTTCCCATGATTGTGTGCATGGAATAAGTTTAAAAATATTATTAAGTTTTTGTCAATTTTTCAATAACAGTAAAACCTAGGCTCGAAGTTTTCTTGTGGTATGGGGTAGAAATTCGGAGACTCAAATGCCCTCCTCGTCTCTTAATCATTGTTCAATATTGAAAGATCCTTCACCAATAATCATCGTGTTGATTCTCAAAGCGACGTTCATAAACAACCAATCAAAACCCATCAACAGCAACGAAATATATTAAACAAGGTCAGATCTCATATTTCTAGCCTTCACGAAGGACCATTTAGAAGTGGGGGACATTTCTCGTAACAGATTTCCTTACCACAGAAAGATTTTAAAAAATCCAATGCGGAAAAAAAACATAATTTCAATCAAAATATCAAAATGTTTGTAACTATTTTGTTAAAGTATGTGAAATCTTAACTTTCGGAAGCTATCTTTTCCCACCAAGATTTGTAGAAATAAATTACACAAGCCTTTAATGAATTTATTTACTTATATCCTTACTTCATAAGGCAAAATCATCTGCTTTTCTATTTATTAACATATTAAATTTTTTTAAAAATCATACCTCAAACCTTACTTTTGAAATTTTATAAAATCTGGTTAAGTTGTCTTTTATATTGTTTAAAAGCTTGAACGTGGAATTTTTTAAAAAAAATATTGCACATGTAGGAGTTTTATGCAATTTTAAAGTTAATGGGAGCACGAAATTTCAACAGGAAGATACAGTAGTGTTATTTTCAGTTCTTAATAATTTTATAGAAATAATTTGAATACCTTAAGCATCAGTTTAGTCTCTTAATAGGAGTCAATCATATGCATAAACACTTAAATCATTATCATAAAATCTTTATTTTTAAGATAAACGAAATTTTTTTTAAATATATCAATTTTTTAGTATTTAAAAGCACAAAATTACATTTGTTCAGAATTTATTTTTCGAGATTTTTAATTTGAGTAAATAACTATTTATATAGATTTTAAATTAATATCTTAACAAATAAATAAAATTAGTCATTAAATTCTGTTATCATTTTCTAATGTTACAACACCTTAAGGCCCAGTTTGACAGCCACAACTGCCCCTATAATATTCTTAGCTTCTGATACCTCAAAACCCCAAATTTCTCGACACTCGTTATCACACGCAAGACTACTGTATCGCAATCTCTAAAATTTTAAATATCCATGCAGAACAATTATACATTTATCCAATTTATACATCTCTCTATATAAAAATGGACGTTTGTATATCTGAAATCGCTTCACTCCAACACCGTTCAACCGATCACTATGAAAATATGCATGTATATGTATTTTTTGTGGAGAAGGTTTTGTGCTATCCTCTTTGTTGCAGCTCCCCACCAGGTGGTGCTACAGTATATCAATTTCTGCACCGCTCAATCAATTGCCAAGTTGCCAACATTTCGCTATGTTTCCATTGAACCGCCATTATAATGTAAGGAACGATGGCATGCGAATAATACAATCTTAACATAAAGTAAATACAACAGAAAGTAATATTAACATATTACACACATCCAGGTATAAATTATTTACACTATTTTAAGCGTTCATTACACACAATTTGTAATAATGAGTTACTTTTGCTGAGCAGAGATAAGCTTAGGAAGGTGTTTCCAAAAATGCACCCACAAGAGAGTTACGGAGCGTTATAAATAAAAAAAAATCCTTTTTATCAGCTATTAGACCCACAGACTTAAAATTTAACAAATATGTTTTTTTTTTGTTCAGCTGAAATATGCAAAAAGATTTTTCTTTTTTTTTTCGTTTAATTTGCAATTCACGTAAAATTAACTCGTTAAACACTTCTTTATCCTCCACACACAATCTCTATTGTTTAATTTTTCAATTCACCTGTGCGAAGAGAGTGAGAGAATATTAACGTCGCACTGATTAGCAACACGAGGGCTTTTGGCGACGGTCCGCGTAATTTTGAACCATGGTCAAGTGACGCGGACGACACCTGAGCTGGCACCCCCTCTCCTAACTACCACACCACACCAACGGGAGGACGTTTGAGCTCTCGACAGATTTAACGTGCATCGCCCCTACACAGCGGATCGAACTCATGACACGCTAGCCATGATCCGATGCCTAGACCACTCGACCACCCACCCGTGCGAAGAACGGGTATATCATCTAGTACATAAGAAATGCGAAAGTGTAAGATTGTGAGCATTAAGAACTATGTCTCAAGACTTTTGTGGGAAACATTATGCAATAAATGTTATTTGGCGACATCAACATTACCAAAGCTTAAGTTCTCTCTTTAAATATTCATGATATGTATGTTACTGATTCTCAAAACTCTTCACGTGTGATTCCCAAGTCATAAATGAAAATGTTAATTTGAGATAAGATTTCACCCAACGGTACATTGGGGAAAATCTTAAAAAGGAATTTTTATTTGCTATTATTTTGCTACTTAATGGATAAAAGAGACAGTTTTAATGAGCTGAATTGTGGATGGGATTGTCTTATTTAGGACAAGCCTTTTTCTTTTCTTTTTACCTACTGTTTTTCTTTCTAAGTGAGTTTTTCAATTTTACTTTTGAGGCTCTTTTTTTTTTTTGTCTCGCCAAATTTCTATTTAATGTTGATTTTTATTTCATGATTCTGGCAGAAAATGACCTTCAGGTGAGGTTTCAGCAGCTTTGGAATAATTGTGAAAAAAATATTTTCCATGTCCCATTTTTTCCGTTTTTAGCAAAAAAACGTCAAATATATTTTTTCTTGATGTTTAATCTAAAAAAAAGAACACCAGAATTCCTTTTACGAATTACACTGCGTAAGAAGCATTTTTTTTTTAAAAATGGAGAAATGATTATTAGTATTATTATTGTTCTCAGATTTGTTAGTGTGTGAAAACAATTCTTAGTAAATCGTTACTCCTAAAAATGCGAAAGAAAAAATTTAATATCAAAATGAAAAAATTGCACAGAAAATTTATAAAACTTTACATAAGTACACGCCACTCAGAACAAGTTTGTAAATGAATTTTTAATTTTTAAATATTTACATGTTACGTTAGTATTATTTTTTTAATAATCTAAAAGACAATATATATATTAAATTTTTTTACAAAAATAGAAGATTTTTTCGTAGTTAATACCTCGACTTACGCGATTTTCAAATCTCGTCGATTCGTCTTTTATTTGAGCACTACACAACTCGATTACTCACTCCTCGCTTCTTGTTGTTCATAATGTGATTGAAGAAATTGCAGATATTGCCAGGCAAATAAATTTAGAAGAGGATAGTGATGGCATTCAATAATTGCTGGATTCCCACAATTGATGAGCTCATAGAAATTCATGAGCAAGACAAAGACATCGAAGAATTTGAGTCTTAAGACCCAGTTCAATCAAAAGATCAAATGACGGTTGGAAATTTGACAGAAAGTCTCAGTTTAATTGAAAGAGGTTTTCAAACTTTAGAAAATATAAACACCAACGAAGAGCGTATTTTTTCAACAAAGCAAGGAGTGAAAAAATTGTTAACATGCTACAAGGAAATTTTGCTGGGAAAAAAAATCTTTGAGCCGGTAGACTCAAAAACATTGTTTGATTTCGTGAAACATTCTACATCAAAATAACTTCGACTTGCGATTTTGTATTTGTGTTATCTAAGATTTTATTAAACAATTGTTTTCTGAATTTTTAAAAAATTTCTTTGTTTCTAGAGCTTATTAAAAATAATTATGTGTATTTATATGCGAAATCATACCCCGACTTACGTGGTTATCACTCATTCCAACACCTCTTGTCTAGGATGTGTTGCTCATTCCCACTATCGCGTAAGTTCGGGGAATTACTGTATATGAATGCCTGAAAAACACTTGCTGTATTTTGTGATTGTAAATTTTTTTTAATAATACAGGATTTTTTTTAAAAAATTTTCAAAATAATTCTAATATTACACAAAGTATACACGAAAAATTTCTGGTTTTTTTTCATATTTATTTGTGCATTTATGACTTATATAGTCATAAATGCACAAATTATCTGAGACTGTAACAACAAAAAAGCAAAAAACTAGCTGGTATACCCTTTCTTTGCACGGGTGAATTGGAAAATAAAACAACAGAGATTGAAAGAAAACGAAAATTTTTTATGTGCTAAGTTTAAGTGAATGGCAAATTAAACAAAAACAAGTAATATAAAAAATATTTTTTGAAGTCAATTCCTACATAGGTCAACAAAGAAATTTTTATTTTATTTCATTAAATTTAATTAATGAATTAATATTTGAAAAAAACTGCCTCAACATCGTGTCATCCACTACATACAAGTTTAAACAAGATATCAATCATTGGCATGGCCAAGTAATTTTAGCGCGTTTTTCACGTGTTGTATTTTACAATAATGCAACTAATGAACTTTTTACTAACATAAAGTAGTGTGTGTGTGTGTGTACTGTACCACTCCTCTAAATGTAGTACTATTGAGCTGAAAAGAAATAATGACACAAATCTGTATTAGCACTAAAAAAAAGCACAAAAAAAATTTTTTTTTTTTACAGAAGCTACAAAAGCCCGGAAGGTGACTTAACTCCTTGTCTAGGTATAAAACTCGCTTCTATGTATTTATTCCTTTAAGTTTAACAAGGAAAAGTATATACAATTAATAATAACTTAACTACTACATTACTTAAAGTTTATTTAGCTTAACTAACAAAGGCTTATGGAATGAAAAGAATGACTCGTATACGTAAACACTGATGGTGTAGTTAGTCAATTTTCCAAAGATTGCATCGATAGTGGTGCCAGAATAAACTTTTTGCAAACAATAAATTTACTAGGTAAAATTTGAGAAAATTTTGTTATGAACTAGCGAAATTCAGGAAAAATTTGTACGAAAATTCGGGAGAACTATGGGAAAATTTAAATATGATTCGGCTCATCTAGGGTACAAATGCGACCAAATGCCGAAAACCCGAGGTCAATTGGTTGCTTATTGGCTGAGAAAAAGGTACGACAAAATATGGAACGAAGACGAAGACGAAATTTGCGTCCTAATAGCGCTTTTGTTCCACTACGTGAAAAACGCGCTAAAAATCCCAAATAAAGATCTAACTTTAAGTTTTATTGGAAGTCGTCAACGCAAGTAAAGGATACCATGCTATACAAATAAAAACAAATAAAATCATTTAATTCAAGGGAGATAATTTTTTTAATTTTATGGACGCATAATGTTAATAAATATTCAATCTAAATAAAGTGTATTTGTCACCTTTTTTCAAAAAAATATCCTACGAAAAATAGTGATTGGGAAGTTTATTTTCTATTTTTGCAAAGAATTTGTGACATTTTTGGCAAACATTAACTAACATAAAATTAAGCCTTAAATAATAATCTTGTATTCTTATTGATCCTTCACTATAAAAGACTTCATTTTTTTATTCAGTAAATTAATTTAAAACTTCAACTGCGTTTTTTTTACAACACGATAACTTATGTTAAATATCAAATACACTTTTTTTTACACTTAAATGCATATTAAGTAAAAATACAATGCAAAGAAAAAAATGGTGAAAATACTAAAGTAATGAATAACCAATGAATGAATATAAAAGCCGTTACCCGCCCACTTCGCTGGGGGGTTTCTTTAAGTTGTATGACTCTATATTATTGCTTTTGAGTTATTGGTATCTAAGTTTTAGCACTAAGCTTTAGATTGTATTCAAAAACATTCTTGTAACCCTCACTTTTTGATTTAAGACGATATGGTACCCTAAAAATCATCAAACTATCGAAGTTTTTTTTATTGACTTATTTGATACCTCGAATCTTTATAAACATGCCTGCAAAATTTCAAAGCCTTACCTGCATTTTTTTATCAAGTTATAGAGCAATATTTGATGCTGGACAGCAACTACCACTCCCACATTTCAGATTATCTGCTAAAAAAGAGCTTGATAAAAAATGAATTAATTATTTTTCTACCGCACGTAAATGAGCCTGACATTATATAAGCAATAGCAAATCATTTCAAGAAAGAATTGTGCAATTCATGCAAAAATTCTAATTTGTGAATTGTTTATTGAAGATCAAATGGATTTGGTCAAAATTTTAAAAAATGTGCGGGCTTTTAGTGATATTATTATGAATGAAATTAAAACTTCTAAGCGGATTCTTCCAATGCACAAATACTAAATCTCATTTTGATAACTCAGATAATTAAAAATCTAATTCCCAAGAATAGAAAAACTCTCCCATTTTTATATATTTGTTTTGGATATATATATATCCCATGTGTGTGAAATTCAACACTTTTATTATTAAAATATTTTAAGATATTTATTTAAACAAATGCACATATGTAGTTCTTAGATTTTGATATACAGTCGACTCTCGATAGTTAAAACCTTCGATAATACGAACCTCTCGATAATTCGAAGTATATGCTCAGTCCCTAGAAAAACTTATGATATTTCGAACTAAAACAATACATTTTGGTACACATTTCGAAGCAAAATCTGTGGCTGGCCAGATTATAACACGCTATAATTCAAAGTTATCTTATAAAACTCTTGACAATTCGAACACTCACTATCATGTACAGTCCTGTAGCAAACAGGTTGGAGCTCACAAGTTTTGTGTTGAGTGGTCTCTGCGTGTCTCCCCTGAAACGTATCCCCTTTGATAACCATCTGTCTACTACCCCTTCTTTGTGTTTTCCGGTTCCTAAGGCGAAAAGACACTTTAATTGCTTTCCTTTTTCAAGTAGACAATAGACCAACCGCACCTGTTGTCAGTGGTCCCTTCCTTACGGGAATTTTAATCTGTAACACTCCTTGCACCTAACCACCATGCTTGAGAGTAGATTTCCGCAAAACCCGTTCATATCAGATCTTTACTCAACAAAAGAAACACGCTTGCCACATTTCAATTCTTTACGTCTAATAATTCAAAAACCGGATTTTTTTAAAATCTATGACGCCTATACATGTAAACGACAAAAGTTAAAACCTGTCGAACTTCATAACGAAAAATTATATGTAATTTTCAATTTTAAGAACAATAAGAAAAATATATTTGATTTCACATATTACTTCAAGCAGTTTCATCACTCCTGGAATTTTTTTTCTGGGGAAATAAATTCATAAATTAAGAGAAAAATGGTAGATGTATGAGATTATATTATACTAAATGCGTAAATAATCAGGAGCTGAGAGTTCCTGATGTTGGTACCCGGTCTTCCGCGGTAAAAATGTCATTTATATTTATCCTTCCTTTCTCTCTTCTTGACTTCATTCATTAAACAAATCTTGATCATTAACACCTGTTTTCAAATCATTGTGCAATAGTTTTGATTGGGAACTCTCAACCACTGGATCATTTTCATTTTATCAATATCCTCTTGAATAATTTGAAATGATCATTTCCACTTCCGATAAATCCTTTGGAGGAGATCAATTCGTAAATTAAGTTCCCAATTTGCCGTTTTCTGTTATTGAGGAAATGAAAGAAAAACTATTACTTTTTATGAGCCGTGATTTGAGAAAGCTTATAAATGAATCATTTCTTGATGTTTTGCGTCACTTGAATAAGAATATACACATAAAATTATTTAAAGAATATAATAGCGAAAGAAAAATTATTCAGATGCAATTTTTTGTCAAAAAATGTAGAAAGAATAACATATTTTCAAGATGTTCTTTTATGAAATTGCTTCACACATTTATAATAATATTTTGCCTATATATTTAGATAGGACTTCTCTACAAGGGCTGAAATAGAATTTTTGAAATATAGAACTTAAAAACAATTTATATTCATATTTTAATATATTGAAATAAAATTTTATAACTACTGGAAATTATTTCAATTGATAATGTGAATTTTTCTAAAATCCTAGTTCAAGCTCCGTAGGAAAATTTTAGCTATATAAAAGCAAGATAATATTATTAAAAAAAGCATTTAATCATAAAAGGAAAATCATTTAAAAATATGTCATTCTTTCTTCGAAAAAAAAAACCCAGATAAAAAGTGTACTTAAATAACTTTTCATTGTAATAATATTCTTAAGATATTGTAATAATATTCTTTTTATATGTATATTCTAAATCAAGTGACTCTAAATATATATACAAAATATAAATTTATTCATCTCTATATATACACACTGAAGAGCCAAAAAAAAAACTAGTACACCTGTCTAATATCGAGTAAGGCCCAAAAGAGAAGTGCCGCAACACGGCACGGCATGGATTCGATTAATGTCTGAAGTAGTGCTGAAGGTAATTGACACCATGAATCCTGCAGGGCTGTCCATAAATCAGTAGGAGTAAGAGGGTTTGGAGATCTGTTCTGAACAGCATGTTGCAAGGTATCCTAGATATATTCAATAATGTGCATGTCTGGGGATTTTGGTGGCCAGCGGAAGTGTCTAAATTCAGAAGAGTGCTCCTGGAGCCACTCTGTTGCAATCCTGAACGTATGGGGTGTCGCATTGTCCTGCTGATGTTTTCCAAGTCCGATGGAATGCACAATGGACATGGATGGGTGCAGGTGATCAGACAGGATGCTTACGTACCTGTCATCTGTCAGAGTCGTATCTAGACGTATCAGGGATCCTATATCACGCCAACTGCACACGCCCCATACAATCACAGAGCCTCCCCCAGCTTAAACAGTCCTCTGTTAACATGTAGGGTCTATCGATTTATGAGGTTGTCTCCCTACCCGTACTCGTCCATCAGCTCGATTTAATTGGAAACGATACTCGTCAGACCAGGCAACGTGTTTCTAGTCATCAACAGTCCAAAGTCGGTGTTAACGGGTCCAGGCAAGGTGTAAAGCTTTATGTCCTGCAGTCAACAAGGGTACACGAGTGGGCCTTCGGCTCCAAAAATTCATATCGATGATGTTTTGTTAATGGTTCGCACAGTGACACTTGTTGATTTCGTAGTATTAAAATCAGCAGCAATTTGCGGGAGGGTTACACGTCTGTCACGCTTAATGATTCTCATCAGTCGTTTGTCCCGTTCTTGCATGATCTTTTTCTGGCTGCAGCGATGTCGTAGATTTCATGTTTTACCAGATTCTCGGTATTCATGGTTCACTCGTTAAATGGTCCTAAGTGAAAATCCAAACTTCATCGCTGCCTCGCAGATGCTATGTCCCCTCTCTCGTGCGCCGACTATAACACCACCTTCAAACTCACTTAAATAGTGATAACTTGCCATTGTAGCAGCAGTAACCTGTCTAACAATTGTGCCAGACACTCGTTGTTTTATGTAGGCTTTGCCGACCGCAGCGCCGTACTCTGATTGGTTCCATATTTCTTTATTTGCATATGCATGCCTGTACCAGTTTTTCTGGCTAAAGGAGAAAAGCGACTCATATCTGGAACTATTAAACCTACAGACTTGAAATTTGGTAGGCATGTTCCTTTCATGGAGTAGAGATCCGCTACAAAATGGGTTTTGTGAAAATTGACCCCGAAGTGGCATTGCGGGAACTTAAATGGCGCTATAAATAATTATTTCTATTTTTAAAATACTAGACGTGCAGTCTTGAAATTTGGTAAACAGATTCTTTTCATGGAGTTGAAATCCGTCACAAAATAGTTTTTGCAAAAATTGACCACCAAATGGCGTTGCGGGGGATTAAGAGAAGTTATAAAAAAATCCTTTTTTTTAATTGTTAGACCCACATTCTTAAAATTTGTTTAGCATATTTCTTTTGTTGAATAGAGATCTACGAAGAATTGATTTTACCGAAATTAATTCCTTAGGGGAGTGGGGTACTACTGGGGTGTATTGACAAAAACATTCCTGTTTTGGAACTACTAACACTACAATAATGAAATTTTGTTTGCATGTTTCTTTTGTTGAATTGAAATCCGCTAAGAATGGATTTTTTTTAAAATCGACTCTCGATGGGGTTAAAAGACGTATTGATTATAAAAATACCGTTTTTGCTCTATTAGATTTAGAGTTCAAATTTGGCACACATGTTTGTTTTATGGAGTAGAGATCCACTGAAAACTGGTTTTGTAGAAATCCAATTGGTTATTGGGTTACGAGAGTGCAAAAAATCATTCTACTTCAATTTTAAAGATTATTAGAAATTATTACTAATTAGAAGTTCTGTCCTTTTTACATCAAGAGGCGAAAGTTACAGGTATAGGTATATTTTTCAATACTATCGAATTCGTAATACTAGGACTTAGATACTAATAATTTATATATATAAGTAGTATATATTTGTACATCCTGAAAGACCCAGCGAAGTGGAGGGGGGGGGAGGTAATGATTAGTTCATATATGTACATATACTCTTTTTCAAAATCAGGGTTCCGAACGTGTAAAAAAGTTTTGTAACGTGTAAAGTAAACGTGTTTAAGGTATCCGAACACGTTCGGAGTACTTTTTTAAAAATTGCATACTAAAACATTATATAAATGCTTTTTCCTTAGGAATCCATACCAATAAATACCAATATTTAGCTAACAATATTTTTAAAAAATTATCTAAATTTTACAAAATTACATTTATAAGTAAAGTTTGAGCAATATTTTTGAAAAACATCAAAGCAATTAGAGAAAAAAGTAATCAACTTATTTTTGTAAAAGTATTATTAAAACAAATTAGATGCATTTATGTAGAAAGTGTACTAAACTTTTAATATTTTATTAAAATTTGAAAATTTTAAAGCTGATTGAGTAAACAGTATAAGAAATGTGACGCGCACGCGTTCTCTTTCTCTCTCTTTATGAGACCATTATTTAAATAACAAGCCGTAACTCAAAAAGTATTCATACAATAAGAAATATTTTGGTATATTCTCTAGAAAATAGCATTAATATTAGGTTCAAACAGTTTTATAGAAAAACATTTATAACATTTTGAGTTATCAGACTTGCCATGATAGATTTTGAACAATTTAAATGCCCACTTCTGGTAGATTAAAGACCCACTTCCGGTTTTTCTAATTTTATAAAATTGATTGTAACTTGGCCTCTAGATAACGTAGAAACCAAAGTTTGTGAACTGAAAAGGCTCCATTCAATAAAATAATAATTAAAAAATATATATTTTGACCGAATTTGGTAATTTCAACGTGTTTGGATACCTTAATAAAATTAAGAAAGAGTTGTGAAACTAACCCTTTCAAATGACAAAGTATTATTTGTTAATCGTATACTTCCGCTACTATTCAAAATTCGATGATGCTAAACGGAAAACCATTTTTAGTAAGATATTTCTTTTTTAGAATTCGCAACTGTGATCACTATTGATTTCTTCATCGGCTTTGAGAAAATCCGTGAGTCAATAAGACAAACTGGAATTTATATGGTACATTGTATAATCCCACAGTTCCTGTCTTGTCCGGAACACACTCAACATCAGTCATCATAATGTGTTAATTTGTTCATGTTATGATTAATGCAATGAATCCTTCTAGTTTTATTGATCTTATCATGAAAAGAATTCGTTATTACTTGTAATATTACTTTTTGAGACTTTTTACTTTCTGATAAAAAAAAATTTAATTTTCTACTTTAGCTTTTCGTTTTCTCAACACTTAGAAAATCCAGATTTTATAATTACATTTTCTTGGACTCCAGATATCCTTTCGAACTTTGAGGTTGTGATGAATGTCCTCTCCCATCCATCAGTGCTTGGAAGTTAGGATAAAGATCAGCCATAATCACAACGAATTTATTCTATTGTTCTATCAATCAATTCAAATGACCCAGGGTAGGAAATGCACCTACAATTAAGTATTGGAGTAAAAGCACGGTATAGAAGTGATATTTAATAATATATAAGATTCAATTAACTTACGTTTAGAGCTCTTTGATTACTTACCGTCTGAATTACCTTAAGTCCTTTCACAGTTATTCAACGTCGATATTATTCAATTTTCATTTATTGGTTAAATTGTCTACTAACAATCTTTAAACATTAAGTAATTAATAGTCGACCCACTCTCGACTAGCTTTCCACTACTTTACGTTAATCACTAACTTCTATCATCTAACTCCTAACCTCTCTCTCCCTCGAACCTAAAAGTTAATGCTTAAATATAGATCATTATTTACATAAATCGTATCTTCTTCTTCGGGAGAAGGTTTTAAATACAACAATATTTTACCTATACCTTTCACAATTATAAAATACGTATATATTTATTTTTTAATTGAAAATGATTCCCGAAAAATTTGCGCTCACTGAGTATTACAGTTTTATTAACTTTCGTTTAATAATAAATAAACTAATAAATAATAAATAAGAACTCATAAATGTCTGAAAATATTCAGAAATGGTTTATACAGGTAACACAATAGTTGTTGTTGGCGGGAGCACGGGGCATTTTTTGAAAACTATTGAATTATATGAGATCACTTAATTAATTGAAAGTGAGAAATTTCTTGAGCTAAATGGCAATAACTGATCTCGTGTCATTTATTTGAAATAATGATAACGAAGTAAAAGCGATTAAGTTTTTCGCAAATATTTTTGTTTTATAAACGGATGCAATCTATGAATTTTTGAATTTTAAGATTTGTACAAAAAATAAACTTTTCACTCGCCAAATTTGGTGATTTTTGATTTGTTATAGACACCCCTTTTGCTAGTGTAACTTATAGGCAGGGTGATTTGGACGGTGGAACAGAGAAAAGTCACATCTAGCGCGAAACCGATTTTCGACGCCAAACGAAATAAACAACACACAGCGTAAAACAATTGCGCGTTTTAATTAATATCTTTTTAACTAATTGCAATATCGGAATGAAAAATAGTTTACATCCTATTCTCAGACCTACTGAATATACGCACAAAATTTCATAAGAATCGGTCTAGCCGTTTCGGAGGAGTTTGGTTACAAACACTGTGACAGGAGAATTTTATATATTAGATATATATATAGAGAGAGAGAGAGAGAGGAGAGAGAGCTAATTGTGTGTGTGTGCGTGCGTGTGCGCGCGCGCGCGTATGTGTGTGTGTGTGAAAAGAAAATTCCTTTATACGCTTTTTCGCAACCACAGTTCCAAATGTATTCAGTCACCTTTAGATTTGGAATACGTGCGAAAGTTCTTTCATTAAAAGTTGTTTTATTAAATATTTAAAAAATACGACTATATAGAACGAATATTTTACCACAAAAAGTAATTATATTAAGCGGTTACAGTTGATTTTGTTTATTTAATTTTGACCTTTTCACTATGAAATCCTTTATCCGCGACAACTGTAAAAAACAATGGTGCAATTATTCCGCAATTGCCATAAAAATTATTGTAAAAAATAATTTTATTAAATTTAATCTTATTTTTAAAACGAAATTATTACGTTTCGCTTAGAGATTATATGATGAGAAAGATAGTTTTGGACGAAATACTATATAATTATTATTTCATTGCGCATTACAATAATAAAATTCAGCACAAAAATTTGAACCACATGAAATGCTTACCTTATCGTATTATGGAAAAACAGATTTAAAGGAAGACTTAGACAATATCTGAGTCAAAAATAACTTGGGGCAGATTATCTACAGGAATTCAAATTTTGCTTTGTAATAATACCGATTTTCATCCTGCTAAAATTTTAAAGTTCTTTTTTGTTGATAATTCCAGCTTTAAATAAATTGTCGTACTATAAAATTGTACATGGTCAATTTTTTTTGTCAATTAAATTATATTTCATTTAGCATAATAATATCAAATATACAAACGTAAATCGGATTTTTTTTATATCTTTCGGAAAATATTTCCTTTTTCGTGACGGTTCAATGAAATGTATTTCTGAAATCAAAACAGAATTGGAACAGTTACTCTAAAGAAATTAAAAAGCAATGTGACCTTCTCTAGCTACGCAAATTATTTATTACGTTGTTGAAATTTTTTTAAATGCTACTTGTCTTAAGCGAGCTCGAAAATAAAAGAGAAAATTCTCGAAACTGAATAGCAGGGGTGGGCAGACTTTTCCAGGGTACGGGGTACTTCTAATTTTTTCAATGTGTTATGGTTTACCCAGTGTCCATAGCGCACACAAGGAAGGTCTATGGATCCAGACCTTCTCTCATAGCCATTGAATTTTTTTCGGATTGATTATAATACCATGTACATAATACGTAAAACTAAAGGATCTTTATCAATAATTTTTTTTATTAATGCTGATTATTTAATCAGTAACTTATTTTTTACTGTGCTTTTTGTTCCCGACAATCTACAAAATAAAAAAAAATAATTTGGTTGTGTTTTGGAGTATGATATAAGAATAGTAGACTTTCGACCCTTGCCCCCCTCCCCCTTGAAAAATTTTTGTGTGCTCCCAGTGTCGTAGGTGTTGTGAGGTAGGAAAAGGTCTACAATACTTTAATAATAAGTATGGAATATGTACTTTTACATACAGAATTAAAATTAAAAAAACCGCGTTTGAAGCGAAATGCAAGATACAAATATAATAATAATATTTACAAATAAAATAATATCAAATAATGTATTTATTATCAAACAATTCAAAACACATAAAAAAAATCTTAAAAAATTTATTTAAAGTTAGTTTTTGTTGTTATAGTCAGTAGAAGACTTAGTCTGCATACTTCAGCCAATCTCTTGAATATTTTCGTCTATAATTAACAACTGCTAAAATCTTCAGACAGTCACCACAAAATGTTTTAGTGGTCCACTGGCCGATCGCGATCGACGTAGTGTCCACCCCGGATGTAGAGGGTAGACTATTCAACATTACGCGTGTAAAAATAAAGAATACAATTTATACCCAATGTGACTGACGACTATACACATTAACAATAACAAAAATCAAATAAATACAAATAGCAAGCAAAGGAAGATAACATCAGTGATAGGATAAAAAGTTCTAATACTTTTGACGATGCATATTACAAATAATACAGTACATATTATGGTATTTTTCATATTAGGTACATTAATTATACGAACATGGATTAAGTTTTTTTGTACTTTCCGTACAATTTTTATTACATAAATCCATTTTATAGTTATTTCAATTGATTTATTGCTTATTACTGTCGCATTTCGAAACTACACGTGAACTACTGGCAACGGACCTCGTACTTCTGAACCTCTGTCAAGTGACAAAGATGACACTTGTGCTGTCACCCCCTCCAAGCTTCCACGCCAATGTGAGGATTTTGAACCTTGAAAGATTGAACATGCATCGGCTGCTCTATACGACAGATCTTAGAAGTACCAGGACTCGAACTTACGACCTGAAAAGAGATAGTGCTACCACTATTTTATAACTGTGACACTCGTCAATCACGACTTCATAATACTAGAGAAATAAATTTTAATTTTTTTTTGCAAAACTTTTATTTGAAAAATATGATTTTATGTTATTTATAAAATATTCCAACACTTCTTAAGAAATTTTGTTTGGTTCTTTGCATTTCAAAATGAGCAATAATTTTTTAATTCTTGAGGCCTCAGATTTGAAGTTTTTGTGAGATTGGGCTATGAATTTTTTTCGTGCTAGTACTTAAGGTTACCGACTACCCTAAAATCTGGAATTTTGCCAAATATTAACATTTTTATGACTTTATTTTGTAGGCTATCTTATTAGCTTCACAAAAATACAAAGTATATTATTTTCCGTTCACTAGAAAAAAACCACAAGAGTTTTAGTAAAAGCAGATGCCATTACTTTAAGCAAGATGTCATACTTTAAAACGCGTTTTCCTCGAAATGTTTTTTTAAATGCTTAAACGGGGCCAGAGATTGTTGAAAAAAGTCTTGAAAATAATTAACTAAAGTTTTTTGTGTATGTTCTGTATAATAGTTGAAGTGTTTTAACGTTCGGATTTATCCATCGCTGTTTTATTACAAGATTTACACAGACCTTATGTTAATATAACCACCGTTATTTTAAGCAATTTCATATAATAATTAAGATAAAGTGCTCTAGTTTTTGTAAAAATTAAAATATCTCTTATCCTGAAGGTCATTTCAAAAACGAATAACACAGCAACACATCAGAATTGAAGAACTGAAAATTTGTTCTTAAACTTTTGGTACAGAATAAACCACGTTTATGTTGTTGTTGTTTTTTTCGTATCCCAATTAAGTAATAATAATTTCTTTTTCTCTTCTTAATTTTAGCATATTTTTCTTAAAATGTACTAAACAAATCTAAAAACAACAAAAAAAATCCCCATATCTCCATTTTTTTTTTTTTTAAGTTTGTCGCAGGTAGATGGATACCTTAACTCTAATTTTTATTATGTAAATACAAAAAATGTACACCGCGAGGGTTTTTCTTTTTTTACTATAAGTAGGGCAAGAAAGAAAATTCAAAAATGGATACATATATTAATTTAAACTCGCAGAAAGTGTATTAAGTATTTCCAAATGTATAAAGACTTGCTTTAGATTTTGAGGGGAAACACAGTTTGAATTAAATATTAACTCTTGGCCAAAATTAGATATTGACAAGATTCGGAAATATTATCTATGTGTATCAGATAAAAATGATCAAAATAGATAATAACATGTGTTAATTATGTCACATGGCATTTTTAACAAAACACGTGAAGATAAAAGTAAAATAATGAAAAAAAAAGCATAAATTGAAAAAAAAATGCTGTCTAAAATATTTTAGGTATGGTTCTAAATGTATTAATATGAATTTAAGGTAAAATGTACGTTTTTACGCGATTTGAAATTACTTCACTTCCGATTGCAAAAAAAAGAGAGAAAAACTTAACATTTATTAATTGTAATTATCAAAAGTATGCATATTATGTAAAGTTAGTTAATTGAGAGAGAGAGGAACCAACAGATTGTTCGTAATTCTAGTAGGTACGATTTAGTTTCGTATTTTTTAGTTTCAGTTTCGTATTTAGTTGTAATTAAATTTGAAATATAGTATCACTATAGAAAGAAGAAATATGATTTAATACTTGATAATATAGCGAGCTATTTTAACCAATTAAAAAAAAAAAACGCTTAAACCTTTATTTTAAAAAACTCATATTTTTTACAAATGAAAATTTTAATCCTAATAATAATTTAAAGGTATCAAATAGTTTCTTGATATAATAGTACCAGTGTTTTAGGATTAATTAAACCAGGTACAAAAAAATTTGCGATTATTTTTTATGCGAAAAGAATAACAGTAATTTTTCAATATTTTTTAATTCCACTATATTCACAGTTAAACTTACTCTACACCTTTTAGTCTTATGGTTGTAAGAAATAATAGTACAGAGTAGTAAACACTTATTTTATACTTTATTATTAATTAAAATTATAAACAAGGTCTATTGTAATATAATCAAAACTATATAAATAATTTAAAGTTGCATTAAATGTGGTGCTAATGCATTCATATATTTTTGTTAATGCATATCTACCAAAAGTATATGTCTCTTTCTTTCAGCTATTATATGTAAGTGCTATATATTTAATATTAATATATCATATCTAATATAGTACCATATTAGATATTTATAATGATAAGTGTTGTATTAATTATAAATAAATACTATATTAAATGTTGTACAAATTATGTGTATATGCTAATGTAATGAACTTCAGTTTGAATTTTAGTAAGTTTAATGTTTATGTGTATATAACCTGTTGATGCTTTGGCTAAACCGTTTTTAAGAAACTTCCTTTAAAACAACACAATACTCTATACAATCGTTTCAGCCCATAGCCACTACACAGAGCATAAAATTGTCTTGTACGTGATATAATATAACAAAGTGCTCTCTGATTTTCTGATGTAATTGTATTATGCATATATACCATGCTTTCTACTGATACATATGAAATTCGCATAAATTTCCCTGTGATCTATATTCATTGAGAAGGAATGTGCAATGTCATTCAATTCCTCCACAGTATTCCTTCCAAGATATACATTTCTTAATTTAATCAAAGAAAGTTTAAAGGAGAATTTGGATTCGGAGTTATTCTTATCAAATGTGTAAGCATTGAATTTACGATTACGAAATATTTCCTCACACATTCTGATACTTTCGCATTTCTTTCAATAATGATGACTCAGCGTAATTTTTTTTCTTTTTTTTTTTACTCTACAATTCAAAATTTATTTTACAGATATGAGCAAAACGGTGCTGCTAAACCCTTTCGATCTTTTATTGATGTCAAATCACGAGAGCTTTTTGATACGACAGCTATCTTAAAACTTCCTGAATACTCTTTTCACTGCAAAGGGTTAGACGTCTTTGGCATTGATAAAGACAGATAAGTATTTTTAGTGCTGGCGCGTGAAAGTCGCAAAAATGTTCCAAAATGCCCAAGATAACATTTCAAAACGCGTAGATGAGATAAAGTGTTAGTACACTTCGTTATCTTTTTTTTGTCTCGTAAAAGTTTAGCCAAAGGAAAGCTGAATGGCTACATCATTGTTTGAGCACACTCAGAGAAAAAGATTAGATGGCCGAAAAAGAAGAAAATGTGTGATGAGATTTTTATCAAAGTTGCGGATTTTTTTAAGGATGTTTAACCCTTTATGCTCGAAATAATGAATCCGAAGGAGTATCTCCTCTTAAAACGTTTTTGATTACATTATAAAGGCAGACTAAAATGTTCATTTTAATACAGAATTTTTTTAAAAAATATCATCAATTCAAGCTAAAAAATTAAATTGATACTTTTTCTTACAATATCTTTAGCAATTAACAAAACAGAAGTACACATTTATAGAAACTGAAAATTTAGAAAATGTAATGTAAACTTTCTAAAAAATTTCTATTTAATATCATATTAACAAAAAGGCTATTTGTGTATTTTAAAAATTTTTAGAGGCAGGAAGATGTGGCATTTTATTCATGATAACAAAGATGTAGTTGGTTTAGTTTTGACACAAGTTTAAATGTGCAGGTAATAATAATAAATTAATGTTTGGAAATTTTTTTTTCATTATGTTGGAGTCCTTGTATTTGATCTTTTTTCCTGCTTCTGTGTGGCAACACAAAAAATGGAAACGGTGTTTTCGTTTATTAATATTATATGTAAATCGGAATTCTAATGAACATTGTTTAAAATCGTATTAAAGTCATCAATTGTCTAAGATTTCCATTGAATTTTATTATTTACAACTAGCTTTCATGGCCCGGCGTTGCACGGGCTTTTACCGAGGGTATAACTTAATCCCCATGTTAATTTCCTCCTTTCTTTCTGACTCCAGCACTTTTGTGTGGGTGTGACGCGTACGATGTGAGTGCATGGCCCGTGAGTGCGTACCATGGCTTTCTCGTAGAAAATACAATAATTTAAAAGCTTAAATACAAATTAAATTTGCTTAAAGGGTTGATTATTTTAAGTGATCTAAGAAAAAAAAAAGTTTAAAAGATTTTTACGTAAGTTCTTTTAAACATTTAGAATTTATCTATAAAAAGAATCTAATTATTAAAAATTGTTATTATTAATTATGATTTTAGAATTTAATTATTGGCTGGTGTTACATGAAATTGATGTTGGTACAGAATGAAGTGCCTATTATATATATTTAAAAGGGAATTCATAATTTATTATATATATATATATATATATGTGTGTGTGTGTGTGTGTGTGTGTGTGTGTGTACACATAGAATTTTTTTTAAATTTGCAATAAATTTGTTAACTGATCATTCAATTACACTTAATGCTATAAATTTTGTCAAATTGAGCAATAATAGAACAATTTAATAAAACATATCCACGAACGTATCACGCATTGACGTAAATGCATATGTTGATATGGAAGTCCAGTGTTCCTCACGGAAATATTAATTCGAAAAGAGATTTTTAAATAACTGTTCACACGGATGCACTATTTACTTCCTCAGCAGGTTCCTTTAAATATTCTATTTTAGGCATCTCGATTTGACGTTCTTGTATTTTCTCCCGCTCTAGTCGAACAATAGAATGTTCTTGACACCGAGAATTTTTTTTCTTGCGAACAGAAAGTAAGATCATTTCATCACGAATATCCATTTTATCGCTGTATTTTATTGTTCACCAGCTCCACAAATTGCTGTCCATTACCAGCTGTCCAAAGCTTGTGACGCAAAAGGAACCTGGACCGTTGCCATTTCTTTCTTGAGAAATATGTAAATAAACGGATATGAATTGACTGCGTTAATTTATTGTATTGTCATTATGGGGATTTTCGATCGTAAATATCACACGGAGACTTGCGCTGAGAATTAACATTGTTTATTTAGTAAGTCTACACGACAGCTTTGCTTAGATGCTTTAAGAGAGGGTTTTCCTGGAGTGAATCGATTAATCGATAGAAGACATTGTTTACTTTAGTGTACGGTTGACAAGGAGGGAATGGAAAACCCAAGAAAGTCGGTGTCTGAATGTTTACTTTGTAGCGCTTGATTTAATAGCAATGCATATATTTTTGGTGTCTCTGTTTGCATTTATAAAGAATCAGAAACATATGATGGAACAAAAATAGATTATAAAAGTGATTTTAAGAATAAGAATAATAATGGAATGTTCTTGAAAGGGAAATGGGTGTATATTTAACGTTTTTTTAATGGCTATAATAAATCATTACGATTATAATTTAATTTTTGTTTCACACTGTGATACTCCAAATTGAATGGGCAAAATGAATTTTAAAATACGAAAACCAATTAAATATGATGAAAATTCAATTTTAACAAATAAATTTTCATAAAGCAACTCGTTTAAAATTATATAATACAGATAATTTTATCTAGTTTAAAATGTCAACAAAAATAATAATTTTTTTTTTCATTTAATTTAAGATATACTGATCTTTAAAAGAAATTCTAGGTGTCAGCGTATTAACTTTGTGAAATTTCAAAAATATTATTCAGGTATTTGCCTTCAACGCTAAGACAGGTTCTACATCTTTTTAAAATTGATCACTTGATGAGTCGAGAGTAATTAGCTAAATTATTTCTTCGACTGCTTCAGCAATCCTTCAGCGCAATTCGGTTACATTTTCGATTGGTTTTAAGGAAGTTAAAAGTTAAATACTGCATTTAACTTTTAATTAATTAAAGTATTACAAAATTGTTTTTAAATTTATTGCTTAGTTTCAGTTACACACTTAAGATTGTGTTTTTTAAAGGAAGTCATTTTGATCAAAAAAATTACTATAATTGTTATGAAGTAGCAAGAATTGTACTATTCTGAAATCTTTTTCTCTTTAAAAATCTAAATAGTTCATCTTTAGAAATAACATGCTTTGGGTAGTGTGTAATTTTTTTTTTAAATGGAGTGTTAAAGTTAGTTGACATCCTTTTTCAAACCCGTCTGAGCCAAACTATGCTAGTAGTGCCAGTACAGTTTTTTAATCGATTTTTGACTGTGATAAATTAATTGCACGGCTATGTAAGATGTTATTAGTGAAAAATTCATTGTGAAATTTATGATCACAGTGCTTAATGATGTGATGGAGGATGTCAATTTTCCACATTTTCAAAAATATTCTAGTCATCCCTTAACTAAGTGATAGGGGTTTTTTTAAAAAAATTTCCTGTATTAATATGACCCCCGCCCCTCCTTTACACACTATGCCCGCTTGACGTTGAATTTCGGGACACCATGTGCAACGGGTACTGTTCGGGTTCTTCTACTAATCATCTAGGGAAAACTATTTTTTAACTGCGATTTTAGTTTTAAAACCGCTTTTCATAGAGATGACTTGATTTTATGCAAATGTAGCTACTGTTTAAGCCCTGCCGTTGAGTATGTGAGGTTAATGGTTAATCGTTGATCGTTAAGCGTTCAATACTAGAATTAGAAAAAGTTAACACAGCAACTGGCTAGTCGCGTGCCCTGTGATTAATAGTCGTCGTAGAATCCACCAGGCAATGGCAAGGTAACAAGGAGCTTCAACCGAAGATAAGTGAATTTC
This sequence comes from Trichonephila clavata, assembly GCA_019973975.1. NCBI lineage: Eukaryota > Metazoa > Arthropoda > Arachnida > Araneae > Nephilidae > Trichonephila > Trichonephila clavata. Next base: position 269,763 of record BMAO01025003.1, on the reverse strand, counting down.
TATTTTCTAGAACAGGGATGGCGAACCTTTATGGATCACGGTGCCATTTTTTCTAAAGAAACTTTTAATGAGGTATAGACGTGCCGTCAAATAATTTCGACTTGTGTGATTGGGAAAATAATAAAACTAAATTCTGGCAGCTCAAAACTCTTTATTTACTACGAAAAAATACATTATGCACTGTATAGTAAAAAATGTTTTAGTTATACCTGTAATTCAAGTTAAAGTAACATTAGTATGACTTTTGTTGTGGAATATTATATGACAAATAACTCTTATTAGGATTGTAAGATCTTACTTTGCAGAATGCATGCTGAATTGGAGTTATCTGCCAAACGATTTCTAAGCAATTAATTCTTTTTACTCTGGGTCACTTTTTGACAAAAAGATTTGTTTCAAAATATTGTTTCACAGACAATATTCTACATACCATTGTTCCAAAACATAAAACACACACCGTTTTGTCGCATTTACTAATCGTACCAAATTTGTCGGTTCACTAAAATTGAAATTCTCTGTTACATTTACTAACTTGCACCTTTTTTTTTCTTTTTTGCTAAATTAGCCATGTTAAATAACAGTTAAAAATGGTAGACAAACTTTGCATCATTAGCAATTGTAGTCCACGGCGTAACTAAGACACTAACATACGTGTGTGCGCTTTTGTTCGTAATGCTTCTTAGTGGACTTTATTATTTTGAACTAAAATGCAAGCTATTTTTATTGAAGTGTCCAAAATATTGTGTCACGTGCCATCAATGGCACGCATGCCACTGGTTCGCCATCCCTGATCTAGAATATCCGATTAAGAGTTAGGATTTCAGATTGCTCTCGGAGTTAAGCTATAAAATTGCACATTTTATAAAGTGTTAAAGATAGAATAAGAAAAGCTATATTTTTAAGATCATGTCTGCTTCTTCCTCGAATCCTCTTACACATGACTTTCGGGTCGAGACACATGTTTTGTGCTAAAATTTCTTACACGCGTTCTTTAAAATTCATACGTCACAAGATTTTTTCTATCAATCTGATTAATTTTTCATGAATGACTGAATGAAATTGAAGACAAAAGTTACGAAAGTGAAATAAGAAATGTTTGTTTTTCTTTATCTGTTGTGAGACAGAAAGTTATCAATGGACGTAAAGCATATATTTTCTCACAAATGAAATGTTGGCGCTGCTGACGATAAAAATAACCTTGAAAATTTAAGCATTGAAATTACTTTTAAATGGAATACTGTTACAAAAGGTTATCATATCCAAAAATTGACATTTCTGAATAACGGAATGTAGTACACCTAAAACGTATTGTTTCAAAATTTAATCACATATGACTTGTAATATTTAGGTAAAACAAAAATTTTATGTTTTTTTCAAAGTGTGAATAATAATACTTTTTTTTATTTATTTGCGAAGTGAATACCTAAACTCAACGCTTGCTTTTAGTGTACAAAATAATTCTTTAATATTTCAAAAAATACCACTTGCCTTTCTTATTTTTCTTTAAGAAAATATAACTTATTCCTTTGAAAGCTTTTTAGTTTACTCGATCTGCGAAAAAGGAGTTTTCAAAATAAGTGATGATAAGCATAAATATTATATTGTAAAGAGAAAAAATAAACTCATCTTCTTAACATTAATAAACTTATTACGCTTTGCGACTATCTTTCTAAGCAAATAGCATTTTTAAGAGTATTTTCAGATCGTGAAGAACATTAAATATGCTATACATTATCTTTCACATTTCTTCAAAATAATTTAACCGGATAGTAATAGCATTGATGTTTAGAACACAGGTATTCTGACAATTTCAACAATGTATTTAGAACTTCTATTCATTGCGCTGAAATATCAAAATATTTGAAGGAAATACACTTTCTCATCCATTCGTACATGGGCACTAATGCTACGAAATTTGTAATTTTATATAGCGATATGTTCCGTATGAATAGAAACTTTCTTCCTAATTTCTACTGTACTTACATGAATATTTTAAAACTCGATTCCATTTAATGTATAGAAACCCATATTATTCTGTATGACAGGTCTAATGGAATCAGGACTAGAGTCCGCGAACCAACAGGAATATTGTGGCCATGAAATTCACCATCTTAACCACTAGTCATTTAGGGGATTTTATAAGATTTGAAAACTAACATTTTATTTGCCTTATCGTAATCCAAGATATTGCTGCAAATAAATTTACATCACCTTATCTATTTTGTTTCTCCTTTTTTTAAAGAAAGGAACAATCATAGCCCCTTTATAGTTAATCTGTACAACATTCGTTGCTGGTAAGAACATTCTTTTTACGTATTATGTAATTAATTTGAAGCCCAGTGGCTGAGTGGTAGTGTATCGCGCTTCCACGCCACACGACTGGGGCTCAAATCCCAGACTGGTAGACTCAGCCTTTCATCCCTTCAGTGGGTTGATAAATGAGTATCAAGCTTGCTTGGGAACTGAACGCTGGGGGTTTCGCGTTAGACTGACCACTTTACCAAAACATCTGCATATGTATCCCAGCGCCTAAGGTCACGTAAACTGAGATAGGCACAGTAGGCCTTGGCCATCATGAGCTTTTGTGCCACTGAGTTCAATTATATAATTAATTAACCTCTGTTTTTCTTAACCTCTTGCTTACTAACCTTCTGTCGGGTGCAGCTGACCTAAGAGACCAGCAAAACAGTTTTTTAAATGCCACTCCTACACCCGGCGTCTGAGCGGGACGTCCCTCCAATAGATTCCTGATTCTTGATGGTGGGTAGCACGCCACAGTACAGTCTGCCCTCAACCCTCCCCCGGTTTGTTCTGATCCCCCCCCCATGGTTTTTGAGGCCGAGTGCGCCCGATTGTATCATAATTTCGAAGGTGAGATTTTACAGCTATTTTTATTGCAATTATGCATTTTACTCAAAATAAGACTGTTCTGAGATATATTACAGTATATTTCAATGATGGCCTGTCTGAAAAGACTTTATACTACTTGTGTTTCTAATTTTTTTTTTTCATGATACTTTGTTAGTGCAATTTTCATTTTCATTTTGTGTCAAATTAACAGTATTGGTTAATTCTGTTTTAGCTTTCTTTTGTTCATTAAACTGGCTCTCATGCAATTTGGTGTATTTGCTTTCTTTAGACCCTACCCCGGGTGGCCCGGCCCTACCGGTGTTTTGAATTGAAATTGAATAGGGGAAAGTTCAAAATATGTATAGATGGCCTCCCAGGCTCGGTGAGCCTGATTCTGTTTTCCTCAGAGGTACGCCCGACGAAGGGTTAAAAAGTTAGAAATTATTTTTATAACAACTAAACGTTGTCTTTCGGAGTTAGTACTATTTTTCGTAAGTATATGGGTGAATTGAGATGAAGAGTCTCTTGTGGACTCTTTTTATTTTTAAATCAAGAACTATAATTTAAGAAAAGCTACATGAGATATTCAAGTTAACGTAATACATGGATACAAAGTTATGCACCAACAGTTGCTAACCTTTTTATCCTCACGAAGATGCTTTAGTAATGATTAGGCTTTCTTAATTTAACACTCATTTTTCAGTCTGAGATAAGCGAATGTACATATGTACCCAGCCAAGAATCCTTTCTGCTTTGAATATCAACTACACACGCAAACAGAACACAACTCTTTTTACTTTTCTTTGAAAACATCATAAGTACAGTTTTTTTTCTCTATAGTTACGTCATACATGCATACAATCAATTTTTTTTTAAAAAAATAATTATATCTCTGAAAGAGAAAGAAAGATGAGCTTTTGCAATTTTTTTCTTAACCTTGGAATAAAATTATAATAAATTTACAAATTACACATCTATTTCCTGGATTCAATCCAAGAACCTTTAACAATACGCTAAATATGTTGCCAAGACACAGAATGGTCTCATTTGTAAATCCTGTCTAGATTTTTACAAAAGTCTTGTGGTACAAAATATATTGAAATTGTTGTTATTATAATTATTGCTATTCTGTTCATATTCGGATTGTACAACATGTTAAAAAGGTAAAAAAAAATCAATTGTGATTCCAACGATCAGAAAAAATAAAACGACGATTTAAAAACGCAATAATTTTTATCCAAAAGCACAATATCTAATGATCACCACTCCATATTATAAAACAGAGAGAAACATATCCTAATAGTTTTTGAGAGAAAAAATGATGGTTGCACTTACATTTTTTTTATTTGTATTTACAAATTATCCATTACACACAAAAAAAAATACAAATTACAGCAAGCAAATATTTTTTAGGACTTTTTTTTTAAATAAAAAAATTATGTATAAATCCAATTTTATTTCAAGAAGAAACAAGACAAACTTTGCTCGACTCTTTTCTTTTTAATGTGTTTCAAACATGTTTTTATATGTTTTTTTTTTCTCTCAAGTTTTCGATAAGCATGAAGAGCCTTTTTAAGAGCATTTGAGGAGGTTACGATCTGTGTAAGGCGTCGGCGGCAAGAGTCTCAAAAAAGAGGAGTGGTTTTCTTTTTGTCATAAAATGAAATTTTATATGATTTTATAACATTCATACTTTTTAATTAGCCTTTTCAAGAAATTTCACCTAAATGAATTGCAACAAATAATTTTTTGAAATTTTTTTATTTCTTAGAATTGTAGAATTTTATCAAGCAAAATAATAATTGTTATTACAATTAGCTGAATCGTACTTTCAAACTTTTACTCTGATGTTTTTTTGTGACCGTGGTGGCCTAGTAGTGAAGGCCACGGACTTACGTTCGGTGTGTCATGAGTTCGAGCTCAGTGCCCCTACAGACCCACCGTATAGAGGGGGCTGTTGTACTTTAAAGCTGTCAAGACTCAATATCCTCCTGTGGATGCAGTGTGGAAGTTAGAAGATGGGGAGCCAGCTCATAGGAGTCGTCCTCGTCACTTGACCATGGTTAAAATTATGAGGTTCGTTGCCAAAACCCTGGTGAAGCTGAATAGGGCTGCGTTAATATTCACTCACTGGTGTTTTCTTTCTTTTTTTTTTTCTTTTTTTTTTTTACTTATAACGCAAAATACGATTTTGATATAAAAAATATTAAATAAAAAAATTAAAATAAGTAAAAAAAGAAATAATTATTCAGTTGTGTATTAAAAGTTTTAAAAATGGTGCTATTAAAAGGAAAAAAAACTGCAACCTTTGAGAAGCAAGAAAAGCTTTACCAACGGATATATTTAAAGATTTTCTCATTATTTTAATATTAAAAATAGTTCGAGAACCTTTATTCATTAAAATAATTCAGTATTTGATTTGTTGGTTGGTAAAAAAAATCATTTTGGTAAAATTCATTTCTTAAGTCGTGATGAATGCATACTATACTTCCCATTTTGAGGCCACCTATTTACTAACGACGCGCGCTTGCGGGTCCAGAATAAATTAAACTCCGTCCCCCTTCTCACAGTGCCTCTACACTAAAACGACATAATCTCGTCATTACTCATTTACCATTAATTTGTTTAAAATACTTTTCCTTTCAGACCAACTCTCTCTCTTTCATTCGCGTTTCCATTTACTCGTTACCAAGAAATTCCACTAATGCATTTCTGACATATTTGCAGGAACGGCAAATAGGTGTTATAGGGCAGCTCATTAAGATCAGTCCTTTCTAGAACAAGCATTGTTTTTTGCCTTCCAGTGAAGTGTGTCTTCTTCCAGTTTAGTTGGGAGATAGGTGAGAAGATGAGCACTAAACTGGAATGAGTCATCCCACAAACAGACGGCCTCCAAATAGGGCCAGGGTCAGGAAGCCATTCACCCTGATCTCAGTTGCTTGTTTTTCACCATTTCGGCTTCCTTGCCAGATTATGGCATCGTGTAATCAATCATGCACTTACGGTTATTGTTATTGCTTTTTGAATAATTTTTATCCCTTAAAAATTATCTTGATGCCATAATATGCCATTTCTTTATGAATAGGTAACGTAGAGCTCGTTACTTTTTAATAGAAAAAAATGTGGTTAATTTGAAATTCGGGTTGAACTTACGCTTTCAAAAATTGTAGTACTTTTGAGGAATTTGAGATTTAATCTAGATTTTACCATAATTAACATTTAAAGTTATTGAAGAGGAAAACTGTCTAATAGAGGTACATCATCAGGTACTTTATAAAGATATCACAAAAGGTAATAGTATGGTTTACACAGTTGCGCAGCCCCTTCCCCCTTCTTATTGGGAAAAGGGAGGTAGACGTAAACACAGATGCATAATCTATGGAAAAAAATTAAAAAATTTGTTGGCCTAAGGGAAAAGGTGAACCTCCAAACCCGACCCATTTTTTCTCCACTATATCTACACAGTGAACCGCAGTGGTGTAGAGGAGAATATTAGGGCCCCCTAGAACCCCTCCCCTGCCATGCGGGGGCGTACGTTACGCCACTAGTGAACTATGGAATCGGAAAGACCATTTACTCTTGAAAAACAACTAGTTAGAGTTTTCCTGTCGGAGGAAAAGTTCAAATGCCTTCTGAAGAAACATGATGGATCAGGGGTAGGCAAATAAAGGCCCACAAAGAGTTTTTTGTGGTCAGCTAAGACAGAAAATAAATCTAGTCAAAATGTTCTCTACATTTGGGTCGACATATATTTGCGAGTAAAGTTTTTCTTGCATGAAGATCAACAAGAGTAAACAGAGATGCAAGTTGATTGACATTAATTTACAGGTTAGGATGAGAATTTAAACAAGCTATCTCACTCCTGATTTCAAAACCTTTGTAGAAAAATGGATTCTAAAGATAAATGTTTTTGCTGCAATAAATGACATGAAATTAGTACAGTAAATTAATTGAAAAAAAACTGCCCCTATCATCATTCAAAAAATTAAAGTGTCTTTTCAGATAATGAATTATGTTTTACTTTGACATATTCATGATTTTAAATGCATATATTTTTTTAAAATATCGAATTCAGCAAAAAAGAAGAAAAATTTAGACAAGGTATGGAAATACATTGAAACATTACAAAAATAAGCTACGGCTGATGGACTGCTTATTAACATTGCAACACAAGGGGACTGTTGACGACAAACCTCATAATTCAAAATTTCGGTCAAGTGAAAAGGACGGCACTTAAAATGAATTAAGAAAGATATATTGTCGTGAAATAAATGACTCATAAAGTATGCCTTTCTCTCATTTCCGGATCACGATTGGATTTAAGCGTGAAATCAAACTGTTTGCAATACATCAATTAAAACGTAAAGTGTTATGAATTGTATTCAGATGCATCAACGATGACTCACAAAAACCACTAATGTTTTTCATCTAATGATACGTATAGAAATTCATACTGTCGAATAATACTCACCATAGTATCGTTAACTTGCTTAAGCGAACGATATGTTAAAAAGTACAGATGGAAGCGAGATGTTCAAACTCCGTAAAACCGCACTTATTAAATTACAATAGATGGATGGATTGTTTATATTCATTAACCATCGTAATCTCAGAAGTTGGTAGCTAAGAATCAAACATTCCCACCGCAAAGAAAAATTATATCATACAATAACAGTACCCATTAATGGATGCGATGAAGTAGTCAATAACCCATCTGTAACAATGTTTACATGACCGTGTTGATTCACGGAAATTAACTCAAACAATCCTTTTTGTGAATATAGTTTGTAATTTTTCTACTCCCTTTTTTTTACATGTATTCATTTATTTATTTATAATCGCCACGCTAGAAGTAACATGAAGGCTATTGGCGACAAACTTATTAATTTTGAGCCATTATCAAGAGACAAAGATGACTATCTGAAGCGACACCAACTCTACATCTACGCCATACGAAGATTTTCCAGGCTTTATTGCCTGCTTGCAATTATTCTGTCCTATGTAATTTACGGATTTTCAGTAAGAGGTAGTCTGACTTGGGGGAATTTTATAATTTGTTTATTGGTCTTGATTGAATTCGAAAAGGTATAACGACAAATCAGCAGCAATAATAATGTGTGATAATGTATAGCACCTCAGCAGTCTCTGTTCATCACAAGACTTTAGATTCATTTATATGCCCCAATCTAATTCTAATCACGTATGACGCAATGCTTTACCATGTTCTGGAAATTTGAAAATTACATTCTAACTTAATGAATCTGCCATGAAAAAGCACTCTAATTGAATAGTTTTCTTCATTTTCACAACTAAAAAGGAATACATTGCATATCCACCACATTGCTGCATTATCTATGAATGTAAACTATTTTTTGTATCGTTCATGTCAATCAATTCGATCCGCTAATATTCTACTTTTTTTACTTCAAATACTGTATAGCCATCATTATGATAAAATAGTTTTTTTCTTCCTTCTCTGGTGTCAAGGGTTTCTGGAAAATATCAAAATTATATAATTAGGTTAAATTGAGAGGACAAGTCAGAAAAGTGGAAAAAAGTACAATCAGATTTAAATATCTGATTACACATTCGAAACCGTGGCTTAAAAAAGCGTAAAGATGAATAATTTTTTTGCTATTTAGCGTCATTTGAATTAGAATATGCACATACAATTATTTTAAGGATATTATGACAACAACCAATTGTTTAAATGCAGTATTTTGGTGAAAAATGAAGAATGGCATGTTTTCATAACATTCTCCTTTCATGAAAATTGCTTCTATAATAATAATATTTTGCATCTTCATAGCTAAGATATCTGAGCAAAGTCTAAGCCACGAATTTTGAAATATATAATTTAAGAGTGAATTTATTTATATTTAAATATATCAGGAAGAGAAATGTTTAAAAAAAACCATCGGTAATTATTTTAATCGATAATAATTCTGGAAAAAAATTTAAAATTTTCAAACTCCTAGTTCAGACTCTGTAGGGGTCACAGCTATATATAAGCAAGCATTTTTTCCTTAAAAGGAGAATGTTTTGAAAATACATCAATTTTTCTTCATTTTTTTGCCAAAATATTGCATTTAATAAATATTTCTTGAAATAATATTTTTAAAATGCTTTTATATGCATATTCTAATTCAATTGACTCTAAACTTTTTTTTAAAAAAATTATTCATTTATTCGTTTTTAAAAAAATCACGGTTGCAAACCTTAAAAGAATTTTATTTATTATATGTCTGTGGTTACAACGAAAGTATTGAATTGTGAATGGAAAGCTAAAAATTTTTTAATAATGTAGTGTGTATCCTACTTTCTGATTTATTTGAGAATATTGTACAGCATATATAAATTATTGTGAAAAATAGTTAAATAAATATGCTAACAAACATAAAAATTTTTTAAATTTATTAATCATTATTATTATTTGCAGCGTTATAAGTGGTTTATCATTTATTGAAGAAACTCCTTTTAAATTAACCGACTTTGAATGTTTAACAACTGGTAATTTAATTGCTTCTTTCTAATTTTTTTTGTAAAGAATCAATGAAGGCATTATTTATGAAAGAAAATATTATCTTCTTAATAAACTTGTTATTTTTGACATTCTTGTGATTGATTAGCTCTTTCATAGCCCGTGACTTTTGATCCCAGGCTCGGACAAAGCGAGCAAGAATTATCAGGATCAAGTTGAACGGTATTTACGTCTTTCTTCACGATAAGATTATTCAAAAGACTTACGGAGACTGATGTAATGTAAATTGATAAAGGAGTACTCAAGACGATGGCTCCGTAAGCTTTAGTCTGAGTTTAGACATGAACTTAATTCCCTCTTGATTTACAAGAAGTGTCAATAAAAGCCCAGAGATAATGTTCATTTTCGGCTATATTTATAATAATATTGTGTTACGCATTGATGTGAAATGCGAATTAGTTTTTCTTTTTTTTTTCTTTTGGCTCTCGCCTCAAGAGTATTCCGAGAATGATTATCATGAAAATAATTATCTGTTAAAAAATAAGTGCTATTTTATTGTACTGGGGGTTTATTGTTTCGATAAATTGTTTTTTTAGAAAATAATGAACAATATTTTGTAGCAATTTAAACAAAATTGATTTATAACATATACTTCATCAATTTAAGAAATTAAATTCCATTATTTTTGCTACAGTTAAAAAGGTTTGAATACGTATTTCATGCTGAAATATATTTTTAGTAAATTCAAGACAAAATTATTTAATGCATAAAATTCATTAAAATTTTAAAGAAAGAGTTTTAGTTATTATTATTAGACAATTTATAAAAAGTTATTTTCGGATCCGGGAACTCTTTTCCAATCTCCATGCCATAATCTCAGATTGATTGGAATCTCAAATGATTTGAACCCGATCCATGCAAGTTTAGTCATATGCAGTTGGCAGCACCTTAAAAATGCAAATAAAAACGGATGATAAATACACAACTGCAGAGGTTTTCGATCATTTCGAGATGAGATCAAATTACTTTTCCTGTAAATATTTTTATTAGAGGTATCTTTTAAATTTATTTTACTCCAGTAAAGAGTATCATAATTTTGAATCTTAGTAAACCTTTTTTTAAAAAGAAATCATGATCTTGTAAGTATCCCTGCCACCTCTGCAAACATTTCACGCTAAAGGTGTTGAACACATTCTCTCGTCGAGGACATTTATATACTTATTACTGGCCGGGATGTATGACTATAAATTGTTTTTACGTTACTAATGTTTCTTTCCCAGCATTAAGCCTTAAACTGCATTTAAAAACATTTTTATAGTCCTCACCTCATGATTTAAATAGGATATGAATTGAATATATAAAACGACATATTTGATTTTTAAGCCACCTTATCCGCCTTTGGGAGTTGAATTTCCTAAAGCCCATTTTCAGAGGATCTCTACTGACTAAAAGAGACATGCTTACAAAATTTTAAGTCTGTATGTCTAATAGTTCAAAAATGGGAATTTTTTTTATTTATAAGGCTCCCGCATCTCCTCCTCCCCTGCTACCTGAGAACGATGTTCGTAAAACTCGTTCTTAGAATATCTCTACTCATTAAAAGAAACATGTCTGCCAAATTTCAGATATGTAGATCTAATAATTCTGAAACAGGAATTCTTATCTTTAACACCCTTGAAACACTCTTGGGAGTCGATTTTCTCAAAACCCGTTATTAGCGACTCTACTCAATAAAAGAATAATACTCGCCAAATTTAAATATAGGTCTAATAGTTCTGGAGGTCTTGTGATGAATGAGTGAGTTACTTTTCTTCAAAAATAGGTATTGACCAGTGGCGCGTAGTATACACACCCGCAGAGTGGGGGGGGGGGAGCTAATAGCCTGACTGACGCCAAGTACGGTCTAGGGTCCAAAACCTGACTTTGCAGGGGGGCTCCAATGTTCTCCGTCACGCCACTGATATTGAAATAGACAATACATTTAACAAAAGTTTTACTTTAGATTTAAGACAATATAATACTTTTCTTTCATTCATGTGTCACTATTTTATTTTTATTTAAGTACAAATTTCAGAAGATTGTATTTAAGGGATAAAATTATCTGTGTGTTTCATGATTCTTTGTCTAGAATTCTAGCGATCATGGGATTCAAAATTTCACTTACAATATTTGATTTTTTGGACCCGAACTTTAGATAAAGCAATTAATAAATACCTTTACTTCAGAATTTTTACTTTTCTTGCTTGTTATCACAGTAGCAAAAAATTTCTTTTATTCTTTAGAATTATATCTTTCGCATTCTTTTATTATTTCACTTTATCTGTGTAAATTCTCGTGCTTCAAAGTTTTGATTATTTATTGTTTTATTTTCCTTTTATATATTTTATTTCATTCATTTTGCTTGCCTAAACTATCAAAGCGTTTGCGCGTAGAATATATCAGTCAAAAAGTAATTCTCTCTACGGTTTTATCACAAACAATATACGATTATAAGAGAACTGGCTCAGACATCATTGAGTTTCAGTAATGGATTAAATTCGTGTGACGTCATAGTCTCATGGTGAATGCTATCACGTATTTCCATCCAACAATCTCAGGTGCTTCTCTGGTGCCAATTTTCCTTTTTAACAGAAACTTTTCTTTTAAAAGTACATATTTCTCAACAATAATAATGCATACAGGTAAACAAAATGCACTGAATTTTAAAAAACGCGTATAATGTAAAAAAATTTTGTTTTTCGTTAATTTGGAAAGATTTTTTGAAGAATATTAATACTTGAACATCTTTTCCCAATTATGAAATTTGAATTTTATCTAAATTTTGCAAGTAGAGAGAGCGAGAGAGAGAACAAGTGCAAAAGTCTATCATCAGTTTTTAATTCAATAGAGAACACGTGATTGCTTTTAGCTTGTAACCATCATGAACTGAGACCATTACCAAAAGATTTCTCATTCACGAGTATTGTAGCAGTTTTGCATCGAGTATTGTAACATCGAAAATTGAAATTGGAAATTAATTGCAATTGAATATTAAATTCGTTCGAATTAAAAAGAAATTCTGAAATAAAAATATTTTATTATTATTTGTTAAGAGATGTTATTAGATATAGAAGTCCCCCCCCACACACACATTATAGAAAATATTAAAATGACAGTTAAAATTTCGGAGAATTGTACGACTGTTTGGAATATTGTACGACTCCTACTTGAAAGAGAGAGAATGTGTCCTATTTAAAGACAGACGAATAAGAGGTAGCCTAGTGGCCATAATCACAGACTCGTGGCTGTCGTGTCACGAGCTCGAGCCGCAGTAACATTAACGACCCGCCTTATAACTCTTTAAATCTGTCGACTCTCAAAACCTTTCCGATGGCTGTGTATTGAAGTTTGGAGAAAGGGATACTGACTAAGGCGTCCTCCTCGTCACTGACCATGGATCAAAATTTTGTGGTCCGTCGCCAATAGTCTTCTTCTAAATCTCTTTCGAGTGAGTGCGTTTCCCTTAGATATTCTGCCCACTAGTTTCCTCAAAGTGCGACGTTTTCAGCACTCGCTTACTCAAGACAGGCGAATAAAAGTATACATCTTTGTAAAACATAAATAGGAAATACTGATATATTGTAAGCATTAAACAACATCGTTAATACATATTTACATACAGGGATGTCTTAAGACTGCTTGAGACCCTGGGCACCTACACAAAAGTAGACCCTGGGCTCAGTAGCGTACACAGGAATTTTTCAAGGGGGGGGGGTCCAGGGTCGAAAGCCCACTATTTTCGCATCATGCTCCAATACGCCGCCCAACATATTCGTTTGATTTCGTCAATTTCAATAACAAAAAACAGCAAAAAATTAAAAATTGAATGAATAATTTGCATTAATTAATAAAATTAATTATTAATAGCATATACTTTATTAAATTTTGCGTACTATATACATAGGATTATAGTCAATCGAAAAAAATCAAGGGCTTTGGGGGGACACCCAGGACTCCCCCCTTGTGTGCGCCACTGCCTGGGCTCCTACATAAATTTAGGCCCCAATGTGACTCTTAAAAGTAGACAGTGCATAGCATACGTGTCAAATACTCGTACAAAGAATAACCCGGAACAAATAAATGTACATGTTTTATAACCACACAAACCGGCTCGACCGACTGCCGCCTTTTGATTAAATGAGTAGTAATGGTGTTAGGCCTAGGACTATACAAGGACGACGGTCATTACATGGAGCCAGTTGACATATCGTCCGAAATCTCCAATTTTTCGGAGAATACAAACGGAAATAACATTTGACCGTGAAATTATTCTAATCATGATTTTATTCAGGTTGAGTCAAGAATAAGACGAGGTCCTGGGCCCGGGCTCAGTTGGCCCATGCCTTAAGACGTCCCTGCTTACATACGTTAATATATTAATACATCGTTAATACATATTTACCTACGTTAGTATGTTAATACATCGTTAATACATATCTACATACGTTAATATGTTAATACATATCTGCATACATTAATACGTCGTTAATACATACTTACATACATTAGTATGTTAATACATCGTTAATACATATTTACATCGTTATTACATACAGTAATACTTCTACTTTAAGAAATTCAGTTGGGAAAATAAATGGAAAATATTGTTCCTACTGAAACTAAGAATAATAAAAGGAAACGTATCAATGAATTATCAGTAAAAATACAAATTGGTATTTGTGATATCAGTTGTTTTTATTCGGATAAACAAATATGTGAACAAATTCGTAGTGAAGGAAATTTTGTTCAATTCATTACTTAATAGTGAGTCATTGCTTTCTTATGATAAATAAATATCGTAACCGTGTAACAGAAAACAAAAAGAGTGTACCAATAACTAATGGTTAAGGTTAAGGTCAAGAATTTGAACTTCGATTGAGGTCGGTTAAAGGTGGAAAATTATTTATTCAAATGCTTTCCGTTAGAAAACTCTCTTATTGAACAATGGCTGAATATAAAAAATTTGCTCAAGTTCATCGAAAATTCCTTTCTTATGGAGATTGTTCAGATGAATGTATGGAAAACTTTATGACATCATTTGCCATGAAGAAATGTGGCCGCGGTAGCCAAGTGGTCTAGGCATCGGATCATGGCTAGCGTGTCATGAGTTCGATTCCAGTACCCCTAAAGACCCGCCGTGTAGGGGAGAGATGCACGTTAAATCTGTCGAGAGCTCAAACGTCCTCCCATTGGTGTGGTGTGGTAGTTAGGAGAGGGGGTGCCAGCTCAGGTGTCGTCCGTGTCACTTGACCATGGTTCAAAATTACGCGGACCGTCGCCAAAAGCCCTCGTGTTGTTAAACAGTGCGACGTTAACATTCACTCACTCGCCATGAAGAAATCTCTTTGTTTATATATAAAACAATTAATTATTTAATTATTTTTGGGTTTGTTAAATGCTATGAAATTATTTGTAATATTTTCATCACGTCGAATTGTATTGATTATTTTTCATTTTGCGCATATAATGCGCGTGCACTCCCATTAACTATTTGAAACCATACGATTTAATTTTTATTGAGTAGATCTCTCTCTCTTTCAGATCATTTATAGTTAAAAATATAATTTCTATGCAAAAAATCCATTTATACCTATAATTATCTTTTCCAGTTAACAACTTACATTATTAATCAAAGACTTATAGGTAGCAAAGACACTCTCTTGCAAAAAATATAAATAAATCATCATAAGTTAACTCTGACAGAGCCAAGCTGACGCTGTAGGCCACATTCCACGAGAAGAATAGGAGTTCTGCAGATACAACAAGCACCTTTGTTCTATCTCAGTTTCAGGAATAATGTATCAGCTCATTAAGTATCTATTTATGTTGTAAAGCAGTGTTCATGTATCCTTTTGCAAAAACCAAAAAAAAAAAAAATTCTTTAAATATATCAGATAATCAAAAATCACATTGACTATTCAAGTCTTATAATGGGCCGTGGGTAGCCTAGTGGTTAGAGCATCGAACATCAGACCGGAAGACCTGGGTTCGATGCCCGATGCCACCAAATACTCACCGAGTACAAACGGAGCATGTGCTCGTTAAATCTGTGGGTCCGAGTGGTGTCGCCATCTATCGTGAACAAAATCTTGCTGTCACCTTCATGGGCTCAAAGCTTAGGCTAATGACAGACGTATCTCTAGCCCGTTGCCATGATGAATTTCGTGGGCCTCGATCTGACTACGTCAGACAGATGACATAAGTAACAGTAACAGTCTTATAATTATTCAATGATTCAATTTTAGAGTTTTCTTCGTCTTCCCTAAGATAATATTAAATTATATTTATCTAATAAGCAGATTCACGATCCCTTTCATTGAAATCGTTCTATTAACCGTTTTATGGTAAAATATGCGCAGGACTTATTGGAGAAGCTATTTTTTTTATTGAAAACAATTACAAAATCCCCGTGCACCACAAAGTATTACACATTGCTCACAAAAGTAAGTATTAATCGCACATTACAAAGGAATGAAGAGAAAAATCCCTTGAAGTTATGGAAGATTACAAATATTTACGACAAATTAACAGAACTTTTTAAAAGCACTTCTGGTGGAAAGCAGTTGCTGAAGATTCGAAGGCCAATTTATATTAAGTCCCTTGAACGCCAGTCTTGGGATATTTCGTTCTCTTTCAAACTTGGAACACAGAAGGAGCATATGTTCTACATTTCCCCCGCCACCAATATCACAATCACATGAAAATGACGGAACTAAATTAAATTTTTTCAAGTAGCTTTTAAAGTTGCCATAACCAGTTAGAAATTGGGCTATTTTGTAATTGGTACAAAAATTGATGGCAAGACAGTGTCTTATTAATGGTTGGAAAAAATTTCTTTGTTGTGCTCCCTTTATTTGATGAGAGATATTCTTGGTTCCAAGACTTCATCATTCTTTCTATCATAATCTTCTTGTAAAATTATTTAGGAATATTAACGTCAATGTCAATTTCACGCTTGGTTGCAGCCTTTGCAAGCCAATCGGCCCGCTAATTTCAAAAACTCCCGTGTGTCCATGAACAAATACTAAATCTATTGAGATGTTTTTATCTTTTAGGCTTTTAAGTTACTTTTGAATCTCGACGATTATGTTGTTAGATGAAAAAATACACTTAAGAGAATCCAAAGAGAAATGAGAGTCTGTACAGATGAGATAGTCTGAGACACTATTTTGTTCAGAGATCCATTTAATGGCGAGGTTTAAACACAAAAGTTCAGCTACAAAAACTGTGAATTCATCACGAATTCTAAATTGAAAGTGCTCGGATTCAACACCACTCCTGAACACAACAAAAGCGAAAAGAACTCTGTCATAAATTTTACTGCCATGCTATATTGGTTTTACGCAAGAAAAAGAAGTGAAGAAAGATCAAAATAAACTAACTCTACTACTTTTCTAAAGAAACAAATTACGAATACCTAAAGCCCTAATCAATTCATTTGTACACTATACCATATCTATATATATAAAAACCGATGTTTGTATTTTTGAAAACGGTTCATTCCAACACCGTTCAACTGATCACTATGAAAATTGGCTTGTATATGTATTTTTGTGGAGAAGGTTTTTGTGCTATCCTCTTTGTTGCAGCTCCCCTCCAGGTGGCGCTGCTTTAAAGCAACTTCTGCATCCTTCAATCAATCGCTAAGTTGCCAACATGGTTGCCAAAAATGATGCCAACTTGGCTCTATCACCAACATTTCGCTATGTTTCCGTTGAATCGTCATTATAATGTAAGGAACGATGTTGCATGCGGATATTACAATTTTAACATAAAATACGTACAATAGAAAGTAATATTAACGTATTTCACATCCAGATATAAGTTATTTACACTATTTTAAGCATTCATTACACAAAATTTGTGACAATATGTTACTTTTGCGAGCAGAGATCAGCTTAGGAAGGTGTTTTCAAAAATAGACCCACAAAAGACGCACTTATGATTAAGAGATTTTTTAAAATATCCTTTTTATCAGCTATTAGACCTTTAGACTTAAAATTTAACCAATATGTTTTTTTTTTTTTTTTGTTCTGCTGAGATATGCAAAAAGAGGGGTTTTTTTTTTTGTTTAAATTTGCAATTCACATAAAATTAACTCATTAAAAACTTCTTTATCCTTCAATCTGTATTGTTTAATTTTTCAATTCACCCGTGTGAAGAACGGGTATACCAGCCAGTTTGGAATAAAAATGGGATTTTGTTTCTTTTTCCCTTTCCAGGGCTGCGATTTTAAAATCCAGCAGCGTATTTTATCTTAACACAATCGATGCGTTTATATAAAAACAATGTTTGCAGATTTGTGAATTAGAGTAAATTTTAATGCATTCTAAAGTAATTTACCGCATAATTAGGTTCTGGCTTAAACATTACGTAAATGATATGCCCAATATTTTAATTACATTCTAGATAATTTTGTATTTTGTTTCGGCAGAGAGGAAATACTGGATTATTTCTGAAACTGATCAATAACTTTCAAAATACTCTTCTAATAAGTGTTCTTAACAATTTAAGGTTAAGTGTTCGTCTCTTTTTACGAAACATAATAAATTCTATCCGAAACATGCATTTTTTTATCCCTCTATTTTTTAAGCCTCATTAATCTCGGTACGTCGGCCCTTCTTCTCGTTTCTCCAGATCCATAATGCATCCAGAGGTTTCCGCTCCGAAGAAGGTGAAAGCAGGATAAAATAATGCGACTACGCTTTGTGATCATACATTAATAATTCAGAAGGGATCTTTCAACATCTTCTACGCTTTTATAAATCACAAAAATCTTACGACGTATATTTGTTTCTACATAATATATTTTTTCTTTATTCAAATTACCTCCGAAGTTAATGACTTTGTGGAACATGTGCCAAACACAGGAAACCTTTAGAAAAGCGGTTCTTAAACTTTTGATCGCCACGTCCCTCCTTTTATGTATCAGTCTGACAACGCGGACCCCAAGGTTCTTAACACCCCTCCCTGACTTAATGTTCTTAATCGAAATACATGTTCTAGCAAAGTTTTTTCATTGAGGGCAATTTAGTGATCTAGTCTAGGATGGCACATCTTTCATTTTTTCATCGAGACCTTTCAGAGTCTGTAAAAGAAGGAAACCTAACATTACATGAAAGATTCCACGTACCCCCTAGAAAAATGCTTCGGACCCCCAGGAGTCCTCGGACTACAGTTTAAGTACCACTGCTTTAGAGAAATACAGAACTCTGTAAAAAAATACTATGTAAAAAAAACATTTAACAAATTGGATTAAATCTTAGGAAATATAAAATTATAGAAACAAATGGCTTTTAAACTTTTGATTTAAACAATTAACCTTTCGTGGATAACTCAAAATTTAACGAAAGTAAGTAGCACAAATGAAACAGCAACAACAAAAAAACTGCACCATGAAATAAACATTAATAAATTAAAAGTAAAAAAACTTTTTAAAAAACAAGCGTTTATTTAAATGCGCCAAAAACAATAAAATAAACTTTTTCTTTAAAACTTTTTTTACTATCAACTTATAACGTCATTACACAATTTATATGATATAAAAGCTTGTCGCTGATTAAAGTACTCTTATTTACTTAGTTTGAAATTTTTACTAATTCAAATCAATCTGATCAAGTTATTTAATTTACTTGTTTATCTGCAGAGGCTAATCTCGCGACAAGCTTTTATATCATATAAATTGTGTAATGACGTTATAAGTTGATAGTAAAAAAAAGTTTTAAAGAAAAAGTTTATTTTATTCTTTTTAGCGCATTTAAATAAAAGCTTGTTTTTAAAAAAGTTTTTTTACTTTTAATTTATTTTTTACTTTTTAGTTATCACTGGACAGGTTTCTCAGTCTGTTCATCTCATTCAACGTATCATTGTTGCTCGGTGTTTGCCGGTTATTTTTGAACAGTCTAGCTAAATGTATTCTCGCAAAAAGGGTACTAGACGAAAAACGCAACTTTTTTCTTAAATCCGTAATTTTTAAGCAATTTTTTTCAATCTTCGTACAGATCTTGGGTAAAATTGTTCTACACACGAAAAAAAAATTATGAGATTATGTTCATAAATCATGAAGTTATTAAATGTTTAATTAAATTTTTGACTATTTTTTGAAATATAGTAAAAAAAAAGTTTTTGGCATTTTATTTTTTAAATGACTGATTCTAAAAGAACTTAGCATGAGCTGTTTTAGTACGGAATGTCGATTCATTTAAACAAAAAAAAATTCCTACGCAACGATTTAGACATTATTTTCATACAAACGCATCGATTTTGACTCATTTAAAAAAAATCGTAAGAAATACAAACACTATAATTTTATAAAAAAACATTACAACGTATCGGGACGAAATAAATGATCTTTCCGATTCTGTAATTATTTTTTGTCTGAGTTTCATAGGTTAAAGTCAGTTAATTTTTTTAAAGAATTTCTACAATACTCTCTCTCCATCTCAATTAAACTTGGCAGCGTTGAGAAAGGTATACAATGTACCAATCTACTTTAAAAATAGCTCTACTTTTTTGTTTTGAATTTAAATCCAAGGAAAAAAAATAGAAATTTGTAAAAAAATTGCATACGTTGTAGAAATTAGATTATTTTTTCGTTGTAGATATGTAATTATTTTTAGACAAAGTTAATTAATACAGTCAATAACGCAACGATATGAAATTCCAGTTTGGCTGAAAACCGATTTTCTACGCCAACTTTTGTCATCGTTGTAACAATAACATTATTACAACAATGCAGACATATCGAAGTTGGCGCCCAAAACTAGTTAAACGTTTTTAATTAATATCTTTTTGATTAATTGCAATATCGGAATATAAATGGTCAATACATGCATTGTCATCCAAACTAAACGTGTATACAAAATTTCAGATCAATGGTTTGAAGATATCAGCTTCAAAATTGAGTTGCAAGATTCCACCCGAACAAATTACATACATACATACATTGTAAGTTAAATAAAAGCTTGTAAAATTGAATAAAATGCACCTGTTTTTTAGAAATTAAAACATAAATTTGAATTTTTTAAAACTTTGTTTATATCACACTGATTAAAGAGGGCTTTCAATTCATTTGTTTAAAAGTATTTAAAAATTACATAAACTAAAAATTAAAAATTGTCTCCTAGTTAGTTGGCAACAGCTGAAGATATGAATAGTTATAATGCGATTTCTTTGAATCAGTTAGTTTCACGTGCTGTGTATTAAATAAGAAATATCTTATAGTTATTTTCAAGTTTAAGTTAGATAAGGATTTTTATCAGGATTATTACCATAAGTATCCGAATCTAAGCCAATCCGTGCATCAGCCAAAAGTGTATTTGTCTCCAAAAATTTACCCAAAATTAAAAACTCGTATATAAATAGAATTTAAAAAAAAAAAAGAATTCCTGAAATTTTCAAACATGTCGCCATTAGGATGGAAATGTCGCTAAATAAAAGTGTAAAGTGTTTTATAAACTAACCAACTAAAGTGTAAAATATTTTTCCGATTAAATGCTGTAAAGTAAAATGCCTGACTCCAACGACGAGTTTTATTTCTCGAAGCCTTGTTCGAAGCTAGGATACTTTCCCCTTAATTTGCTCCTTTGTACACTATTTTTGTGCTGGTCATAATTTTTTCGCCATAGAAGGTTATTTGGAAAATAAATTCGTATACGGTACGTGATCGTCGACCTATGTTTCATGCCTTGGAGGAAAAACTCACTGCGTAATGAGCATATGCATTCAGACATCCCAAAGAGTGAATGGGAATAAATGAACTATTAGGAAACTCTGTTTCTGATAGCGACGACTTTGAAAGGTTTATTAGACTTTTTTAAAAGAATACATATTCCCTTGAAAACACCAAAAAAGTTAAAAGGTAAAATCATTTTTCCTGAACTACGTTTTTCCCGAGATTATCGGATCCCTCTACAAGCCTAACCTTTCACTACAACTTTTAAAAAAATTGAAAAATTCTCGGCTTGTACTCAGAAATATGCGGTAAATTAATTTAGCAGTTTTTATCAGCTATATTTAATGAAAATTTAAATTTATACATTGCATTAAACTGTTTACAGTGCAAATGAGAAAGTTAACTCGTGATAAGATAAACACGTCGAACCAGATTTCACACTTAAGAAAGATCGCCTTTTATTTGTTTATTTTCACTGCTGTCAGTTTACAGATAAACCGACGTATTTTCTCATGATCTTTCATTCACAAGACCTTATCGCTCCATAAAAGCTAGCGTGTGGTCAGTGATTCCTTTTTTAATATTAAAGATGGTAAATATATACTCAGATATTATAAAGATTACCGCTCGCAGTGTTACGACATACTTAACAATGACCACTCCTTTAATGGACTTACTCTCAGTTGAATAAGGAAGTTTTAATTCTTAGCTCACTATCTCTGTGATTTGATTTTTTTTTCTCTCACTCTAGCCGAAAGACAGATAAGCGATTAGTTTCAAAATCCTATTAAAGAAAAGAAAACAAGTATCTGCTGTAACTTGATAATCCAAGTCGTGTGGGCAGATAGTTTCTCCGATTCGGTTTGTAATTTCAAAGCAAACAACCTTCATCAGCCTTGAGAACCCACAAAGCGTAATTACGAGGGTCAAAGAGAGCGGAAGATGTTTAACCAAAGTCTCCGAGGTTGAAAAAAATTACCGGAAATGCGAGTTAAATACTTCGGAGGGGGAGAGACCGGTGTCTCTTTTTTCACAGAGAATTTGATTTTATTTATGTGTGTTAATCCCCCACAGATGTCCAATAAGATATTTTTAAGAAAATGTTGAAGTTCATCTTTAGATGCCCACATTTTGATGAATCATGCACATCAGAAACTGATTCCTGAAAAGGGAATAAATTGTTTCTTTTCTTTATATTAATAAAGAATTTTTTTTGTTATTGTCTACATAAAGTTCATTCTCTCTTCATCGAGAAATAAAGGACGAGGCAAAGAAAATTAAAGTATTTGCCGTGCTTGGTCTTCTTTGATGTATGTATATATGGAGCTTTTTATTATTTTACTCTTTTTAAAAAATGTATTAGTGTGTGTTTGCGTGAGTGTGTGTGTGTGATATTTCGCATTTTTTTTAAAAAGGGGCAAATAATTGATTGATTATCAACGTAACGTTTCGAAACTATACCCAAGGTTAATGGCGACGAACCACAGTCAAATAACAAGGATGACACCTGAGAAGGGGCCCCATTCTCTAAACTTAGAATGGACTGAATTATGATTTATAAAACCTATAATGAAGAAAATGCTCTAACTGGGTGACAGTTTTGGAAGGTTAACATTAAAAATCGAGGGAAACAGAAAGTTGTTCTAAAATATAATGAATAAGATTATCTTTAATAATTAGTTTCTTGCGTTAAATAGACCGCTATAGCTTTATGGTCATGGTCACGAACTCATTGCTGGCGTTGTCGAGTTATTTTTCAATATTATAAGCAAATAGGGTAAAACCAGAATTCCAGGGTATCGGAAGGGTCTTTTCCACGTATTTTATGCAATTCTAAATTCATCTACAGATGTACACAGGCCTCTTCTGTGGTGGTGGGGGGGTACTTTAAAAAAACACGTAAACGGAAACGTCTAATCTCTTCGATAAAAACTAAAAATTTGTTGATCTATGGAGATGATCTCCCAACCACCTTGCGTACGCCCCTGAATTTATTTACTTATTCAGCTTTGTTGTTGTTTCTTATGCCACCTGATCTCAACTGCGTCATATTCAGACCCACGAAATTCATCATGGCAAGGGGCTAGATGTACGCCTGTCGTTGGACGTAGCCTTGAGCATCATTCGGGTGACAGTACGATTTAGCTCGGTTTCACCCCAATTTTGAAGAACACCCCGGAGGTGGTCAGAAGCCTTCCACCTCTCTTCTCCTTCCACCAACCTCACGAGAGGACTTGCGACTCGACCGCTATTTAGAGTACCCTCTTGCTGTAAAGTCACTTTTCAGTTATAAACATCCATGCCTATCTCTGGGATTCGAACCCAGTCCCTACGGCACAGCGTCGCTAACCACTATATCGGATGGGCGACTACTTATTCAATTCTAAATCCTTCATATTTTCTATCAATTGAAATTAATTGCTCAGAAAGAGATGCAAGAGATGAAATAAGTTTAAATGAAGACTTAGTTCAGAGATGCTTAAAACAGTAAAGATTTATGTTGCGTTTAGATTAAACACCGCTTCTTTTTAAAAGCTCCTTGATGAAGAAAAGAAACTCGTTATAAAGCGCAACTGCCATATTATGCTTTTTGAAAAAACATTGTTGCAATCAACCGGTTAATGCTCATGAACTAACGTGTAACTCGTTAAAAAAAACTCTTTCGAGGCAGAAGACGTTCAAAGAAAGTGATGAGAGAGCAGAAATCGTGCCAAAATGAAGTGAGTGCGCCTTGAAAATTAGCGCAAATTAGATTTCAGGAGAAAAAGATAAATCCTGGCTTCTTCCTTCAAAACAATGAATAGAAATTGTCAACTCTGGCGTGTTATCCGTCGATTTAAACCTTAGTTTAACCTTAAACACAGCGTCAAAGAGAAATTTTTATTTGTAGTCAATTTCTTCGACCTTGTCTACACCGGAGCCAAAAAGCTGGGTGGGGCATTTGAGCACGTGTCTTATTTCCAGAAAGGAAGACAAGAAAGACATTGCCCCGTGCTTTTACAGATTAGAATAAGCGATGAACACGCGCGCGATTTTGTTCTTTTTCGTATAAAAAAGTTCTTACGATTTTACAGAAAAATGATTCATTGAAAATTATGTTTGGTAATTTTGAGGATATTAGAAATACAATCAAATTTTGGGGAAGGGGGGGGGGATTTTGTATAAACCCATAGCAAAAAAAAAAAAAAAATATTTAAAGAAAAAGTTTTTTTTTATTATTTAAATTTATATTAAAATTTTTTAATGCTCTTCCGTATTGTAAAATATTTGTTCTATTTAAATTTCTTTTCGAAATTTTGAACTATTTTTTAATTGACTATTTAAATTATACTGTGTTTATAAATATTGTTAAGGTTGAAAATTCTTTTCGTATCATTATCGTTTGCTTTAATTCAGTAATTTTATCTTATTTTTTTTTATAATGGGCTGCATATTGGCAACTAAGTTTTTGCAGATACAGCAAGTAAGCAAATGTGAGAGCCATTTCAGTGGTGGATCTCGCTTCGAATTTGGACGCTTGAATTAATTTAATAATTAGAATCAATATTGCCATGATTTGATTTTTCTGAGAGTACCAGAGCCAAATTGATACTCAAAGGTTTTTTCACACATGCCACATAATCATATGATATGCGTACCTACGATTTTCGCTTTCGAATTGGCTTTCGAAGCGGGCACGTTACCTCTAAACAATCGGAGCCCACAATTCAATAATTTATGTAACTCTTTTATCTGATTACTTAATTTATTTGGTTATACTCGTACAAAATCATTTGTTGTTAAAGTTATGTTGCTCAAGTTGGCATCGTTTGTAATTATTCTAAATATGATTTTTCAGTTGGAGATAAAAATTTTACAGCATAATTGATGTTGATCGAACTTAATATTATTTAATTTTTGAATATTTTCGAGACATATTATCATTCATCTGGGAGTCTTTTTGATCATTTAATCGATTATAAGAATAAAAGACATTTGTGGAATAAACTTAGGCTGCTATTAATCCAAGTGTTTTTGCATTTCTTTACAAAAATTAACCATACCACACACATTCTTTTAAGCAAATGCTCTTTTTATAATTATCGAATGTTTAAATTCCTTTGTGTCATTTGGATTGGGAATTATAGAAAAATGGAAATGAATCGAATTCGATGAAAATGAACAAACAAAAGATTTCTTACGGGCTGGCGACATTTGGTAGACGAAAGCATTTCTCTGGAAAAAGTTATTTTCAGTGTCGAATGCCAGCTGCCATCTAAAAACGTAAGCTATAATCTTAAAAGATACAGAAAAACAGCTGTTTTTCATCCCTCTGTTTGTTTAATATTTTTAAATGCTGTGTCCATGAAGATTTACAAAATTCTGACAATACTTTTTATACATCATATATTTCTTAAAGTTTTGAATTTTTTAGAAAAGTATTGACATATGAATAAACTTTTCGATATACTAGATAATTCAATTCTTTTTTTCCCAGCAACCACAAAAGGAACAATCTCCGAATTTTATACCCGACATTTTTCGATGCCTGTTCTTGACGCATTGACCTAAATATGGAAATAAATACAACAGGCCGGAACAACGTTTCATACCCTTCCTAACATCAGGTAAATGGTGCGAAGGGATTCTGAAAGGAAAATTAATTTGTCAAGCCGCTCAACTGAGTTTGTTTATTATACGGATACACACACGCGCACTCAGTCTCTCCAACAACCTTGAAACCGAAACAGGTAAAGTTGTTTCCTGTCTAAATTGGCTTGCATACACAAGGAACAATGAGCAGGGCTTGCTTGCACTTCCCCGACTCTGTCTTTTAAATAACTACTGACTTTGTGTCGCTCAGCTTGTTGGGGATTCCACGAGTGAACAGTCATTCGATTTTGTCGTTTACTTTTTTTTTATGCTGTTGTTGTTATGAGGTAATAAAAAAATCCGTCGCGTGAGTTTATTATTCAATTAGTTCTGTCAAGATGCAAATATAAATATGTCACTTAGGATCTTTGGGATTTTTTTTTTATTCTGTGTTTATTTAGACACGTGCATAATATTTTTTTTTCACCAGTGGAGTAGAAATTTCGATTTCATAAATTGTCTTTTGTGTTCAATTCCATTAAGCGTAGCAAATGACCTTCAAAGTACATGAACAAATTAAACTTTTTGAAAACGATGAACAGTTCTGTGTTTGCTTTTGTTTTTTCTTCATTATTTTGCAATTTGAATTTCATGTTATTTTAAGCTAGTCGTTTGTTTTACTTTGTGTTCCCGATGGCTGTTTATTTTACACATTGCCCAGTTACAAAGTAGACATTGATGGGTTACATTACAAATTTTACTGCCAACTGCATTTTTAACATATTCATTGGACTTCCTTAAAATAATTTTGTTTTGTTGGTTGGAAAACATACGAATCGTTACAAATTTAATAAATAAAGAGTTCGGAGCTATTTTAGGATGGAAAGAATTTTGTTTTAACTTTAATATAAAAACATGAAAACGAACCAATAAAATATTAACAAATGCCTTTTTTTTTTTTTTTTTTTTTTTTTTTTTTTTTTTTTTTTTTTTTTTTACTGTTTTAAAATAAATAATAATAACCTGCGGCGCACATAAAAATTTTTCTAGGGGGGGGGGAGAGGGTCCAGTGGTGGAAGTCCACCATTCTCATAACATACCTGAATACGCCGCTATACATATTCTTTTGATTTTGTCAATTTTGGGGACAAAAAACCAGCATAAAATAAACTATTGAATTAATAAATAGCATTAATTAATAAAATAAATTGTTAACAACAAGAACTTAATTAAATTTTGTGACTATATATATATAGGATTACCATCAATCAGAACAAAAATCAAGGGCTATAGGGAAGGGGGTCCGGACCCATGGAACCCACTGTGCGCCACTTGATAACTCTTTTAAACATTTTTAAAAGTATTGGAGCGAAAACAAATTATCAATGGTGTCTTTCTATGTATTTGAAAGAGAAATTGGATTTTCCAAAACATTAAAAAATTGTCTTTCATTTGTTATTTGATTGGTAAATTATTTCTGTATTTCACGAAATAATTTAAGGAATTCCAATTCTCACAAAATTTTCCAAAGAGAGAGAGAGAAGCTAGATCTGTATTCTAAATATATATATATATATATATTCAAATGTACATTTCCTTGATTCATTTATATATTTTTTAAAATGCAATTTTCAAAAATACTGTCAATTTTTTTTTAAAAAAAGTGTGTACAATTTTTTTACAATTATAAAAAGTTTACTTCTAATAAAATGCGGTAGCCTAGTGGTTACAGTCACGAATTCGTGGCCGACGCGTTGCGGGTTTGAGTCCTGGTGGTACTGAAGACTTACTTGCCTTGCAGAGGGAGCTGATCCATGTTAAATCTGTCAAGCTCAAAGTCCCCCCCCCCATCCCGTAGTGTAGTAACTTAGGATAAAGTGCTAGCTCAGGTATTGTTCTCGTCCCTTGACCGTGGTTCAAAAATTACAAGATCTATCGCCAATTGCTCTCGCGTTGCTTAAAAGTGGGGCATTAAATACAATTCTCACTCACCCCAACAATATAGAATTCGCTGATGAGTTTCACATACCAACCTATTTTCTGAAATTATTGGTATACAAATTAATAATAATGTTGGATTTGGGAATCTACAAAAAACCTAAAAATGATTCATTATTATTGAATGAAATGGCTTAGTACCCATTGATGCCACTGTTATGAATGAAAGAAGATTTTAAATATCATTTATGCAGATTTCGAAGGAAGATCTTATAGACAAAAAAAGTTACTTTTATACAGCCACTCTTACAAACGACATTTTATGGGACTTTTACATAACTCTAATTTAAATATTTTCCGTAAATAGCAGACTAGTTTTGTTTATTTCCGGCCACAGTTATGTCAGAAATGTTGTTAGAAATATCTGTGGTCCCTATGGGAACTGCATATTGACCGCAGTGGCACTGACCCTTTTAAAAGAATTATAATAGTTTCATACATGCATCACTGACAGGTTTGCCTTCAGGAGGAATTCATCTTGAGCAAAAGCAAAATAATTGGCTTCTGGACCCCTTGAATCAGTAATATTTTTATTTTAAATGTGGTTTCCAGTACGCTACTATATATGCGTCTTCGATTTTTGCACTTATTTTCTAAATGCACTCATGCATAAATAATTTAATGGTTTGGATTTTACTACTATATGTACTCAAAAAATAAAATTATTAGTTAAATCCTAGCGCTAAATTAATGTTAATATAGTATTTATAGAAGCAATATTATTTCTCTTTAAAAAAATCGCATGCATCAATGTTGGTTAAAGTCGCTTAATATATATTATATATAATTATAATAATTATAATTTTTAATTATAATAATTATATTATATATAATTATAATAAGTCGCTCAAGAGAAAGAGCGAGATCAACATTCAATAAAAAAATAGCATTCTTAAAATAGTAAAATATATTAAGGGGGTCACACTTCACAAAAAACAGGGGGGGGGGATAATTTTTTTAAAATTTTTATTGGAAAATAAAAAATGACTCCTTCCGATTTAATGCAGTTTAAATTTTTATTCTAACCAGACTTGTATTTTAACCACGCAAATTATGATGCTAGTATGCATCAAAGATAAAAGTGTTTACTTTAAATCGTAATTTCTCAAAAGTGTATACCATATCACAAAGAGAACGTTTTTAAAAATTCTACGCACCTTATCTATACACATTTTCATTCTATATAAATGAATATTTTAATAAGAAATTTCGAGTGTATGCGTTGAAGAGAAGGGTACTCAAGAAAAATGTACAGGTTAAAATGTACAAGAATTTTCTTCTTGTAGAAACTTTTTCCATGTTACTGCATATTTGAATCTTTAAAAAAAAAAACTACTCAAAATTTTTAAAAATACTCTCATTTAAATAATAATAATTCAATAAATGCTCATAAAAAATTGATTATTGTACAACCCGTCAATTTTTTAAAGATTTCCCTTAACATTATCAAAATATGAAGAAAAGGCTACGTGGAATGACATTCATTTCTAAACTATAAACAAAGAAATATTTGATGTTTTTTTAAAAATTTTCTGCTGAATAATACAAATAAGACTGATTAAATTATTATGTTCATAAATTTTTAAAGTATAATTTAGATGACGGGTTGTGGATAAATTTTTTTATCATATAACTATTCTTGATTTGCATTCTTTCAATGCTGTTTTCCTGTACAAAAGTATGGAGCAATAAGAGTTGCCAAATAAAAAGTTTCATTGTGTGTAACTATTTTTTACTGAAAATATAAATGAAACACTTATATTAATAAATTTGCAACAATTGCTCGTTTTTGTTTGAACCATATATGCTCGTTTTAAAGACCTCTTCAAAACATTTAAGGAGGAATTTTACGTTATATTTTCATGAACGTACCTTGCGAGGAGGCTCCATATGCATTCCATCGGGCTTAGATCTGAAGTCTGAGCAAGCCAATCAAGAATTGCAGCATTTCTTCGATATAAACCTTTTTGTCTGTGTGTGAGAATTAGACGTTGATGGGATTATTGTCCTGACGCCGTACCCAATTTTGGTCTCTTAAAAGCTTCCCAAAAGCCAATAAAAGACTTTCTTAAGTGTGTACATAATGTTCGAATTTTAGAGTCTACTTGTGAAAGCTATAGATGCTTGTCCATTGTAAGCAAAACTTGCCCAAGCCACGGCAGACTGCCTGCCTTGATTGCCTGTTGAAAAAAACTTCCTTGTGTCTTATACGCAGGTCATGTCACTAGCACGCCCACCGATCAGGGTCATCCAAATTCCATTTTTCTCGTCTGTGAACAACGCTGAAAGCCTCTTTTCATAGTAAGACGTGTGATTAGAAGTCCATTAAAATCATTTTTCGCCGTGACGTCTATTTTAAGCAGAGTCTTACGCAACATTCTTCTTGAACAATGTATCGTTCGTTTCTGATTATTCTACGAACTTGAAATAATCAATATTGACGACTAATTATTACACGAACAAATATTTTCATAATGGAAAACATATTCCTATTTTTCTTTTCAGCTCTAGTGTCTATGGTAGCCAAGTCTCATGATTACGAAATCGCGGCCGACCTCATTTCCGCCCTGTAATGGGGCTGAGTCTTAATACAATTCAATACACAAGGGTAAGAGAGTGTTAGTGAATGTTTTTATTAATGCAATATAAAGCAACATGCCGGAACATCTTAAGGCATGGTCCAACTGGGCTTGGGCCCAGGGCCTCGGCCACAGTGGGGGCCTCGTCTTGTTCTTGATATGATCATGATTCGAATAATTTCAACGGTCAAATGTTATTACTGGATGTATTCTTCGAAAAACTGATTATTTCGGACGATATGTCAACTGGCTACATGTGATGGCCATCGTCCACGTATAGGTCTAGGCCTATCACCATACACCATCATTATTCATTCAGTCAAAAGGCGGCAGTCGGTCCAGCCGGTTTGTCCAAATTTGTCATACACATTTATATGTTTCAGGTTACATTGTGTGTTTATACGAGTATTTGACAACGTATTCTATTTTTACTCCTGTCTACTTTTATAGGTCATAGATCTGGTCTACATTTGTGTAGGGACTCAGGGCTTACTTTTACGTAGGGGCCCAATGTCTACTTTTGAGTTGAGGCTCAAGGCAAGAAGTCTTCAGACGTTCCTGGTAACATGAATGCTATTGGTGACTGACTTCATACTTTTGAGTCTCGGCCAAATGAGGAGGACAACACATGAGCTACCCTCCACTCTTCTAACTTCCACACCACGCCAACATAAGGACTCAGAACCATGACATATTTAACGTGTCCCACACGGCCGGTCTTCAATGATAGTAGGGCTGAAACTCATGACACGCTGGGCACAACTGCGTGACCATGACCACTAGGTTACCGCGGCCACTTACAATATAAAGAAGTGTGATGCATATTAAATCTGTCGAGGCTTAAAGTTCTCAAGCTGGCGTAAAGTGGACTTTTGGAGAATAAGATTCCAGCTGAGGTATAGTCACTCGTCCGTGGTTCAAAAATATAAAACTCGTCCCTAACAGCCCTCGAGTTGCATCGTAGTGTGACGTTGGTAAACAATCAATCAATTTATCGAGTCTATTATTTATGTTTTGGGGTTTTCCTGATCGATGTTTTACCGTGCCGATAACTTTAATGAAATAATAAATAATTAAGTTTTATTATCTTTCAAAAACAATTTTCTTTAAAAATTAAAAGATTTAATACATGTGATATTAATTAGAAACTTTAACACTCATCATTTATCGGTTAAACCTGTGATATGTGTGTGTACATTGTAATTTTACATTTATATATGTTTTATTATAAAAATAACATATAATAAAAAATTGTATTTTTAATATACATGATTTTAAAAGTAAAATAGTTATACAAATTTAATCTAAAAATTTACATTTAATTTATGCTGTGATAGATTTTTTTAAAACTATTTAGTTTTTTTCGTATTATTTTGTAAAACAAAATCAAATTGATAAGCTAACTGAAAGAATTTCATGATTGAAAAAAAAGAGAGAAAAGGAGGGGGGGGGGGATGCCTCTAGTCAAAACAATACTACGTGACCTACGTGTAATACAATCAAATACAATAACATTCGAAATATTTTTGACGTCAAGTTTGTTGTCCCAATGCCCTTTTTTGAAGTTTGTACGCATACAACTTGCGTTTGTTACATTTCATATTTCCTGTTACCAAAGGAAAGAGAAAAAAAGTGATAAAAGCTAACATCCTGAGCATCATTCCAAGGAAGTGTCCATAAGAATGTAGTTTTGTTTAAGATGAATATTATCAAATATTATCTCCATACCAAATCTGACGTCAGGAAAAAGAAACAAGCTAAAAAAAGTTTGCGAGAATTCACGCCCATTTTCCAAGGGATATGAAATTCTGCTCTCATCGCTGAGAAGTGTTAAGCAGTAAAAAAATAATCGGGGGCCCACGCAATTACAATATCACACTTCCGAATCGTAAACCACTAATTTCAAGAAAACGTGATATAAAATTTATTATTCATATAATGGTATTGCTTTCATCGTTTTTATACATGTGAAAGATTAACAGGAAATCGATACATGCATGTATTTTCAAAAATTCAATAAATTCTCCTTAGACCGATCAAGGAATGTTTAAGCTTTTATTTAAATAAATCAGGAAAGAGTAACGATGTTTTAAACATACAAAACTATGTTTTCACCTTTCAATTCTATTTTTTATCTTTATTAATATGCTATTATTTATCCCATTTATTTTATATATATCAATATTTTATATGCTGGTAATATGTAAAATAAATATGATTTTTTTTGGAAAAGCCCTCAATATTAAAACGGTTTGCGGATTAAAAAGTTTTAAATTCAGCAAAAAAAAAACTAAAAGTTAATAAACATTTAATAATAGAGGGAAATTTATGAGTCAAAATATATCTTGAATAAATTTTTTTAAAAGAAAAATATTGCTTACAAACTTTTTTCTCGGGGAGTGAATTACCATAAGGATTTATAAATTACATTTAGATTGAACGTTTTAAGAAATATTTTTAAAAAAATTATTTTCTCTTAACGAAAACGTTTTGTCTACATAAAATATCGATTATATTTTCCTTCTTCTTTATATGCAAGTTTTGTTTTTAATAAATTCAAGATATTAAATATAAAGGTATTTTTTTATATTATTTGTAATTACCGTGATCGCATCTTGCAAGAAACACTTAAATTGTTTAATTTCAAGTCTCTGAAATGGGTGAACGAATTCATTTTACATAAATTTTAATTGAAAAAGAGAATATATTCTTTTGTGTCATGAAACTAATAGAGGTAATAATATTCTGGACAGAGCTATGCTGGTCACGAAATTATTTAATCCGATCTTGATAGAATTTCATTTATGAACTAAATTAATTATTAAAACAACTGAATGGATTTTTATACTAATTGCTTAAAATATTGGGTTCAAAGATCAAGGTGTATTTTTCTACATATTGTTAAAAAGAAGGTTATAAGCAAGAGTCTACACGTTATAAACAACATAAGTAGAAATTAAATATTCAATTAATTGCTAAAAGAAAGCTATATATACATATATTTGTATATTTATATGTGATGACATTCAACATATTAATTGATTTACACTGACATATCATATCTTAATAAATTCTGACATATCTTCATAAATCCTGAAAATATTTCAAAATTAGAGAAAGGATTATTGATTTATCCTTTTTATGACGTCATACATGCTTGTCGCAGTGCATCAAATCACGTCATAGTTTTAGTTTGTTTCTTTTACTCGTAATTTTAATATGGTATACTTTGATTGCTTGAATTTTTTTCTGACTTGGATCATTGTACGAATTTTAAAAACAGATTTCTTGGATATCAGAGTTAATTCAAATTCAGTATTTTAATTGCCCATTATTATTGTTCAGGAATCTTCTGGATGACGCTTTTGATCTGTTGCAGCACAAAGAATAATTCGTGAATTAACATAAAAACAAATCTAATTATAAATTTATAAATGTTTTATACACTCTCATCGTCATTAATAGATAATTTTAAATTTTTTATACCACTTAAAGGCTCTTAAAGGTATTTCATACCATATTTTAAAGTCAAAACATTGCATAGAATTATTCAAAACTTTCTGATCAATTTTTAACTTACTATTATCCATATACTCTGGTAATAAAACTTTTCTTTAAAACGAGGATCATTATTTTCAGCTGACTTCAGCTCAAATATTTATAGTCGATTATTCCAGAAATGTAAAAGAATAGTTGTATAAAATAAAGTAGATGTAGGTTTTTAAAAAAATTCTTATCAGATTTAATCATATCTGTAAAAGAAAGATAAAATAAAATTTATCATTTAATGGATCCTGGATTTAGATGGATAAGATGAAAATTCGCTGAGAATTTTATGGAGAGAGATTGATTATTGATTTTAATATTATACTTATTCTGAAAATCGAGTTTTAAAATCTTCTTCAAAGATATATGAACTTTCAAGAGATCTGATATATTTTTAAAATTGTTAATTTAAAATAAATAGATAAAAATATTTTAAAGGTTACAGCGTTTTACATTTTGATTTACATCAACTAAAACGTATACATAAAGCACTAGCTTTCTTTCGAAAAATGCTTGCTCTATATATTCCAGAGAAATGTCCAGAATTGCTTGGCGACGTCAATGATTGTTGTCGCCAAACAACTAAAGTAAATAATTTTTAAAACTTTATTCGTGTTCTTATATTTAGTAAGCATCCGCCAAATTTCGTACTACTACGAAAACTACATTTCAAGTTGAAGGCTTAACCAAGTAACAGGAATAAGGGCACCCGACAGGCTGACAAACAAGTACTAAGAATGAATCACGTAAAGACAGCACATCTAAACGCGTGTAACTGTACTAAAACATTGTCTTCGCGTGGTTTTAGATTTAGCAGACGCCCAGGTTTGATCCTCTTAAACATGTCTAGATGATTATGAGAAAATGATGTGGCATTTTGTACCACTTTAATTGCAAGTAATATATTCTAACCCATCACATCCAGATGTGTCATTGATAAGAAAAATGAAATTTTAAAAACAACTTTAAATTATTCTTGCCGTTCAGAGATTTGTTTTGGATTGCAAATAATAACATAATAAGAAATTATGTCAAACGGTTTCTTCCTTGTTTTAAAGGTCTTATATTCAAAATAAACATTAGAGTACCATTCATTTTTTACCCTCCTTTTTTTCTAGTCCATTCCAGAAATACGTTTTCTATATTTTTGTATAAATATTTACGTTTCGTATTTGTTGTTTGTTTTTTCTTCCATTTTTTTACTTTGTTTGCAGAATCGAACATTATTTGTCGTAATTGTTACTTAATATCTGAACTGCTTCAAGTTTTATGATCAAAAGTGAGATTAAGAAAATTTTGTCGAAGCTGTTTTTTTTTTAACTTCTTTCTTTTACATTGGTCTGGGATTTTTCGAAAATTCTTTTAAATCGGTATTATGTTCTTAATCACAAGTTTAAGAGAATTTTTTTATGCAGCTATGAATTAGAACTTTGTAAACTAATAGCAGAAATTTTTGTTTTTAGATACCCTATTATAATAATATGACCAGATTTCGAAGCTCAAAATTCGGGGCGCTATATGTTTATACATGCATATATATAATTTTTTTAAATATTTCTTTTACAAGTAAATTATTTTATTAGTATTGTTATAGTAATTGAAGTGGCACGTAGGTTATAATACCTATCTATATCTGTATAAATATATATAAATCAAAATAATAATTTAAAAAAAAATATTTTTAATAGTGTATAATATTTTTTTACTATATGAAGAATATAACAAAACTAAGTATTTATTTTAGAACAAAATAATAAATGGTCAACCCTTCTAAATTATTTTAATGAAGAAAATTTATACTTATCTGAAACATGAATATTTCTTAGGACATATTTCCCTTTTTTGTTTTTATTAAAGCATGGGCAGGACCTTTGATAATTAAAAAATATATGTATACTAAATTCAAATTTCACTATCAAACAAAAATGTCAATTAAAAATTGCAAATCTGTTTGCAAATGAAATCTGAATTGCAGCTGTGAGCAAAAATTCACAGTATATTGGAGAGAGGGAGGGCTGTGTGTGTGAGGTGAGAAATACAGTATATGGAATAGATCACCTCCTACACAACTTTTCTAAGAAAAACTCTATAGATGGGGAATCCCTTGTTTATGCAGCCGGCATGGCGCACGTCTCTAATTCTTACGTTTGTATTCTCAGTTTGCAACCTACACTACTGAAATAAATACAGTACGCTTAACGCAAAAACGCTTAAAACAAAATGCTGGTTTACACGAAATAATACAACGGTCCTAACAAACTACTACGTACTTTCAAGCGTTTTTTTCTTTTAACACGAAACGAAAGTCGCTTAACACGAACAGATTTCCCTTCAAGAGAAGGAGGATATTGAAACTGACCTGACACTTAATGAAATCTTTGAGAAAGTTTTTGTATTATTGAACTGCACTACTGTATCACCGCAATAGATGAAGATAATGTGTGTACAGCTCCAATTATGGCAGACAAGGACATTATGGAGTTTGTTGAATGCTCAAAAAGTATCATTGATGCAGATTCCGACGACGAAAATGAAATGAAAAATACATCTCCTGTTCCCACGTCATCCGATATGAGGAACATCATGAAAAGTATGCGCAGTTATTCAAACGCATATTCCAATGGTGAAATGAATAACACAGTGGTTGACATCGAACAATTTGTTGACAATTGGATGCTAAAAAAGACAATCCAAAGAAAAATATCCAATCAGTTTCCAAAAACTTATGAATGTTTTGTTTTTCAAAAAACTTGAATATTTTGTATTAAGTTTTATTAAATTCTTGCGAATGTTTTTGTTTCATTCATTTTTATTAATTCATGCATATATACATATCTATGTAATTAAAATGTACTCTAATAAACTTAATTTTGTTAAATATATGTTTATTTGCAATACGAAAAAATATTTCAGTTCCCTCAGTTTCGTGTTAAGCGATATTCACTGTGTTAGCATTTAATTTTTATGTTCCATTCGGGACAAATACTATAAACTCGAGACCAAAGAATGAGTTGTAAAAAAACAGGACTGAAAATCCGGGACAATCACCTTAATTATAAACAAGTATATAAAAAAAATTATTAAGTCAATTCCTACTTAGTCAATAAAAAAAATTTTCACTTTAGTTATTTTTCATTAAATAATTACAATTAATGTAAATATGTATATACGTATGACAGAATCACAATAAAAAGTGGCAAAAATTAATTAAATTTAATTAACGAATTAATATTTGAAAAAACTGTATTAACATCAAGTCTCATACACTACAAGTTTTAAATAATGTATTTGAACTTGTGAGTGGATGAATAAAAAGTAGTTTATTAACAATTGATTGTTTGAACAAGATATATAAATATATATAAGGGGAATTGAAAAAAGCCAAACATTTTTATTAGAAAGAAAGCAAATGCGCGTGAAGGTTTTGAGTTTAAGTATGAGTTTCTCAGTCTTAAGTAAGATAAATAGGCAAAAGGTATTTTTAATAATTTTTTAAATGAATATAAAGATATTGTACAACAGATTGCAGTACACTAAATTCTATGGGGAAAAAAGGTTCTGGATTGTTAGTATCGGGACGTATGATCTGGAAATATTCATTCAGAAAGGTAATGAGTGATTTACGTTTGGAATTCAGGTTCATAAATTCAAGAAATAATTTATTTTATGACTATTAGCACTGTGTAATGTATAAATTTAAATAATCAATTTTAATTTTTAATATTTAAGGCATTCTTTTTAATTATTTATTATGCTGCATACTTAAATTTTTGATGCTTATTATATGTCTCGGAGTCAAACATTGAGTAAAAAGAGAAACATTATTGCTACAGGCAATAGGTTTTTAACATAAACAGTGAAGCATTAATTCTTAAGCAAACTTGTTCTTTTATAATATATCCAGAATACTTTTCATCAGTATTGGAAAACCTCGATGTCGTAATAATATTAATGAGAATCAGGGGTAAGAGGCACCCAGTGGAGTACTCTTATGGGAGGGGAGGGAAGGATTCCTTTCTGAAAAACTCGTTGTTGAAACCCGGAGGTGTAATCTCTATGGTAAAAATTAAAAATTTATTGGTATGTGTGTGGGGGAGGGGGAGGTTTAAGCTCCCCCTTTTGTTCGTTACTTTAGGCACAGCTTGTTTATGCATCCAAAAATCGGCTAGAAATTAAACCTATTCGAATTAAATTTAATAAATATTATGCTGGGAAGATTGTGCTATTGTAAATACAAACGAAATGACTTTAAAAAAATTCATTCGCTATGAGTCAAATTCGAGTTACTAGTGCTTTTTATTTTCAATTCAGAAAAATTCCTGTGGATTCAGACATTTCTGTACTCTTCAAATTACCATCCATTGAATTTCCAACCTCTTTATCTATGCATTTTATAACCTGCCATTATAAAGGAGGTGACACATCAGTCGGTTATCACGCTCTTTAGCAGACCATGCAAAGATATAAATCGCTATAAAAGTTTCGAGCCCCACACGGGCCAACAGAAAACACCTGCCATAAAGCAAATCTTGGAACATTTGCCTTATGCGTAATGCGGAGCAGTCGCCGATATATGTTTTCACTCTGCTTCTCTAAGAATTCCCCATGAATGATTAATGAGAAGTTTTATGTCAAAGATTTCTAAATATGTTTTTACCATTCCACTGTTGAATGTCGATCATTGAAATATTCCCGTTTAGGGAAGAAATATTTTGGACTACGCAATATGCGTGTCTGTTTGGATAATGTCTATTGACTGAAGAAGCAGGATTTTCCAGGTTGGAATTTTGGAATTTTCCAAATGAAAAATGAATCAGCAATAGTACATTTAAGCTTAGAATATTTCATAATAAAGATTTCAAATGTTGCAAAACCCTTACTTTTCTTTTAAACTTTTGATTTGAAGTGGGATTTTTTTTGAACTGGTAAAATATTTCTTAGGAGAAAAAAAAAACATAATATTTTCATCTTTTAAGTTCACTGACTACTTTCGAAACCCTGACTTTGAAAAGGCATATAAATGAATTTTTTTTTTTTAAATTTTAGTGTCTGTTGAATTAGAATATACACATAAAACTGTTATAATAATATTATTACAATAAAAATTATTTAAATGCATTCTTTGGTTTAAAAAAAAAACCATACACCTTGAGCGTACTGGGGTGATACCCTGTGTAGACGTTTCATGAAACGGGTCAAAATTTCAATGTACCTTGCTGCATTCATCTTCTAACTGTCATGCGCACAGTTCATCGATGATCTTTCGTGATTAATTCATTCACTTTCTCAATGTTTTCGTCACTGATAGAGGTTGCCGGTCTTTCGCTACGGGATTGTCAGAAACACTTTCCCAGCCTTCTCGAAAATGGGCCAATCTCTCATTCATACACTTCATGGACAGTGATTGATCTTCATAAACACGTACCAGCATTGAATAAGTTTCTATCAATGTTTTGTTCGCTCATTTTCATGATCTCAGTTAAGAACCAACGCACTAAACAAGCACTTTGTAGCAAGTCTTACACAGAACACAAACGACGCTCAACTGAACAACGGTGGTGGTAGATGGTCAACACCTTCTGCCACGCATGTGCAATGTTTTGTTCCGCCAGTGTTGATATCGGCAGTTCTGTTTTCATTTACCGAATTTTATTGTCAGAGGTTGTTTATAATTTAGAAGTGGGAATATCTATCCACATTTTAATGAATCAGAGTAGAGAAAATTTCAACAAAAAACACCCATTATTTTATTTTGAATACTACTCTGAAAATAATTTGAATTTTTCGAAATCTTTTGATTAGTATGTAGAGAAGTCTTAGCTATATACCCAGAAAATATTATCATTATTGAAGCATTTTTTTTTTTTATTAAAGGATAATTTGTCGTTTTTTCTTCATTTTTAGCGGAAAAAATTGCATTTAAATATTTTTTTTAATTTTCTTCTTAAAGCAATATTACATGTATATTCTAATTCAACTGACACTAAATATTAAAAAAATAATTCATTTACTCGCTTTTTCAGAATTCTGGTTCCGTACGTAGTCAATTCTTTTCGGTGTTTTAAGTTAATATAACGTATTAATACTTGGATATTAAGTTGTATCAGTATATCAAAAAATCAAAAATTTTCATAAATCTCTGAATAAATAAAGAATTTTTTAACATACTGAAAAGAAAAGTTCAAAACGTTCTGAAATTTTAAAAGTGTATATATTTTCTTGAAGCTATTTCCCAAATAAATAAATAAAAACTCTCAAAATAACCTTTTCCTGTGTGTGCTGAACGTTCCACTACGTGTCATTTTGAAAACATACTAGCAAATAAAAGCCGCCAATTAAAAGAATAATATAAAAACATGATTCGGCTTATATTATTTAATCTACAAATTGCTTTTTCATAGAAAGAAAATCTTTTTCTTTATCGACGTGTTTTCGGTTGCATCACTCTTTGTTCTTTGTCCGTTTTTCATTAAAAGCATTTGGAAAAACGTGAGATTATAAATTGAATTAATTTTTTTGTACGTAAATATATAAAATCAAATATTACTGAAATTTTTTGATTAACATCAAATTATTTGTAAAAAAAATATATCTCTTTTCCCCTTTCTGTACTATTTCGATGAGTCACCACTCACATCTCCTTTATTAGAACTCTTTTTTTTCTTGTTTCTTTTTTATCTGAAATTGATCCACATTGAACCGTCCAATTTTGAGATTTTCAATGCTTGGCTGAATAAATCTCTATTTTCAATTTAAAGGTCATTATTTTTCATTCTACCTCCTTTCTGTCTCGCCAATGAATTTGGCTTCCTTTTTACAACGCGTGTATTGAAATTGTTATTATCAATACAAGAACATGTGAACTTAACATTGTTCTAAAGCATAATCTGCTTGGCAACACATTTCGTTTGACGTAAGTGCAAATACGCGTCTTAAAAACTCCGTCAGTCCCACGAGTTTGAAGGTCGAAATGCTCTTTCAGATGAAAAATTTTACAGACTAAATATTATGAAATTCAAAAGTTGACCAAGAAATCTTTCACTAGTTCCTTATTTTCAAAATGAAGGGATTTTAAAGTTCCTATTGGCTTACAAGTAGAATCTATTTATATGCAAAGGGATACATTTTATGACAATCCTTTGCTAAATGATATCACGTGTCCTCCCCTGGAATTCAGAAATGTGACATTATTCTTGTACTTATTATTCTGCTTGTAAAATTTAGATAAAATTTTAAATTTGATAATTTGATAAAGATACTCAAACAATGACATTCTTCAAAAAGTTTTTCAAAATTTAAAAAAATAATAATAATTTTTGTATTAAACGTGTATTTTTAAATTAAATACATTTTTTTACATAAATATGTACTTTTAAAAGGAAATATTCTGTAAAAAGCATAAATTGGTAACAGCAGAGCACGTAAATATATTCGTTGGAAACAGGTGATTACAGTTATCATGTGATAATGATATCACATGGATTTAGTCCACTGATTGATCGCAGCGAATGAAAAAAATTGAACTTCCTATTTAACAACTGGGCAGGGCCAAATTTTTTTTAAAAATCATGTAATACTAGTTATTTTTTGCTAGGCAGATATATTTTAATGATATGAATATTAATTGCAATGTTATTTGTTGTTTTATTTCTTAAGCCTTAATGTAAACTCAGAATTTCATTATGCAATTATGATATATTTCATCTATAATATAATTCATTATCCAACAAAATATGCTTGAATGGACGAAATAAATTCGGAATTGTAAGTAATCATTACGCTAAATTTCGGTTCTTGTAAAAACGTTCGAAACAAATGTGTATATTTTATTTTACGTTGCACTATGAAGCAACACGAGGACTATTGACGATGAATCTCGTAAATTTGAACCATTGTCAAGTGTCGAGGACGACACCTGAGCTGGTACAAACTTTCACAAGGGAGGACTTTGAGCCTCGACAGTTTTAAAGTGCATCAGTCCCTCTGTACAACGTCACTGGGGTTGGAGTCTACGAAAATACAAAAACTGTCCATTAGTTCGCGACCATGACTACTCGTCTGCCGTGGCCCACAGCAATTGTGCAGAAAATCTGTAAAATAACGAATTAAAATCTTTCATTTCGTGCAAAAAATGTCAACTCGAGAAAAATCGAAGAATAAATCTCGACAAAGTCTGTTTCTGTATACCAACTAGTTATTTTTAACCCCAAACAAACAACACGGACAAATTTTCATCGCATTACGTATATAAACAGTATTTATATAATTTATCTGGATTATTTCGACTTCCCTAATCGCACAGACAATATTACCGTGGTTGGATATATTTCCACTTTACAACAACAACAAAAAATCATATACTGTTGACGTATTTACGTCAATTTCCGGTTAAACATCCTGGATTTTTTTTTACATTCTCGATCTAAGAAGATAGGGTTCATAAGATTTCCCACGCAGAAAAGTCAATACATCTTAGGCGTTGTTATCAGGCTCCAAAAGCTTCAGAACAAAGGACTTCACCGGCAACACGTGTCGGCAAACGCTGAGGATGGAATTCAATTGTTGAGAGGCATCGAGGTAGTGACGCAAAAAGCGTATTCGAAAGGGCTAGGAATCTTCGGTTTTATCAGTGCCATAACCTGGATACATTTCTTAGATTAGAGGCGGGATGTCTTTTCTTGAAGAAGGGTCGTAATTTTTTTATCCGTCCGATAATCTTGTCCATACGTGTGAAAAACAAGTAGCCAAAGTCAAGAGGGCATGTTGCTCAACGTTGCCTAAGATTCACGCAATAAATCAGCGTGAGTTTAAAAAATTTGAACTTGGATCGTCTTTTTATAGACTAATATTATCTTCCGAGAAATCATTGCACTTCTCTCTCTGGATTTTTTGTGATAACCACTCGTAGAAACGAAAAGTGAAATTGTTCTCTTTCTAAATATGGGATCGAATCACAGCTGAAGTATATTAAAAAAATATAATTCTAAGATATGTTATAACATCATAAGCCTCCATCATATTTTAAGATATTAAATAAAAAATATATTTATTGATAGTTCAATAAAAGGTATGAAAATCAGCACCAACAAAAGTAATAAAAAAGTTTTAATGCTTACAGACGTAAAGGAATAATTCTATACTATTATTGCACGTAAAATTATACATAATATACACATAAAATTGTCTTAAGAATATTATTACAAAAAAAAAATTCGAATGCAATTTTTTGGTAAAAAAAATATATTCAAAAAAATTCTCTTTTTATGGAAGAAATGCCCTTCTACAATTATAACATTTTGCCTACATATGGGACTTTAATACTCGGGTTTAACTAAAGGTTTTGGAATTTTCAAGTTAAGGAATTTTCAAAATTATAATCAATTGAAATAATAACTTGTGTTTTCATAAAATTTATCTTTTATATATTATAATATGGATAAATCCACTTCCAATTTCTACATTTCAAAAATTGTGGTTCAGGCTCTGCATAGAAGTCCTAGATGTATGTAGGCAAAATATTGCTATAGGGAAATTTTTCAGGAAATTAGACTATATTGAAAATACACTGAAGAGCCAAAAAAAAAAACTGGTACAGACATGCATATTCAAATAAAGAGATAAGGAACTAATCCGAGTACCGCGCTGATGTCGGCAAAGCCTATATAAGACAACGAGTGTCTGGCACAATTGTTAGTAGGTTACTGTAGCAAAAATGGAAGGTTATCAAGATTTAAGTGAGTTTGAATGGGGTGTTATAGCGCACGCGAAATAGGGCATCGCATCTCCGAGGATTTGGATTTTCACGTACGACCATTTCACGAGTGCACCTTGAATATCAAGAATACGGTAATACATCAAATCTACGACATCACTGCCGCCGGAAAAAGATCATGCAAGAACGGGACAAACGACTGGCGAGAATCATTAAGCGAGACAGATGTGTAACCCTCCCGCAAATTGCTGCAGATTTTAATACTACGACATCAACAAGTAACACTGTGCGAACCATTAACAAAACATCATCGATATGAATTTTTGGAGCCGAAGGCCCACTCGTGTACCCTTGTTGACTGCACGACATTAAGCTTTACGCCTCTCCGGGCCCGTCAACACCGGCATTGGACTGTTGATGACTGGAAACACGTTGCCTGATCTGACGAGTCTCGTTTCCGATTGAATCGGGTTGATGGACGCGTACGGGTATGGAGACAGCCTCATGAATTGATGGACCTACATGTCAACATGGGACTATTCAAGCTAGTGGTGGCTTTGAGATGGCAGGGAGCGTGTGCAGTTGGCGTGATATTGGACTCCTTATACTTCTAGATACGACTCTGACAAGTGACAGGTACGTAAGCATCCTGTCTGACCACCTGCACCCATGCATGTCCATTGTATATTCCGACGGACTTGGGGAATTTCAGCAGGACAGGGCGACACCCCACATATCTAGGAAAGCTACAGTGTGCCTCCAGGAGCACTCTTCTGAATTTAGACACTTCCGCTGGCCACCAAAATCCCCAGATATGCACATTATTGAATATATCTGGGATGTCTTTCAACGTGTTGTTCAGAAGAGATCTCCAACCCTTCTTACTCCTACTGATTTATGGTGTCAATTACCTCCAGCACTACTTCAGACATTAATCGAATCTATGCCACTTCGTGTTGCTGCACTTCTGAATGCTCATAGGGGGGGGGGGGTCTACACAATATTTGGCAGGTGTACCAGTTTTTTTGTCTCTTCAGTGTATGTCATTCATTCTTCATTTTTTTGTCAAAAAATTGAATTCAAATAATTTTTTCTTGCAATAATATTCCTAAAACAATTATACATATATTCTAATTCAACTGACACTAAATATAAAAATATTATATCTATTTTTTCGCTTTTTCAAAATTACCGTTCCGAACGTAATCATTCGTACCTTACAAATCATTAATGCCGCAATATACATTTCAAGAACAATACTATCTTTGAAGAAAAGAACTCATCACTACTCTATTCTTCTTACTGTTAAATCATTAATATCTGTAATTAGTAATCTAGAACCTCTTTTCTTTTAATTGCTTTATGATATGAAATCCAAATGAGAGAGAGAGAGAGAGAGAGAGAGAGAAAGCCATTCTCTTCATCAATGACTGGCAATAAAGAAATGAAATAATCAGCTATAAAACTGTATTAACAATTGTATTTCCCTTTC
Source organism: Trichonephila clavata (assembly GCA_019973975.1). NCBI lineage: Eukaryota > Metazoa > Arthropoda > Arachnida > Araneae > Nephilidae > Trichonephila > Trichonephila clavata. The sequence continues at coordinate 224,820 of BMAO01025003.1, read as the reverse complement.
TGGAAGTATAAAGACGAATTAAATATACTGAAGGCATCCAATACAAATAGCGTCAATTCATCCAATAAATGTGTAATATTGCACCTATTGAGATTTCATCATACTTCTCTCTCTCTATGAAGTTTTATTTGAATGTCATCAAGTATTTTGAGACAAGAGAGTTCTACAATGGTTTTAAGAAGTGAAAAAAAATACTTATTTATATAGATTCATACTGACGTTGCATCAAACAAATTTTATTTAAATTCTAAGGTTACAATCAAGTCCAAAATTCTTCATCATTTTCTAAATGTTAGTAATTATGTATTGCTCTTCATAAATGTCTCCGAATTGTTTATTGATTGAAAAATATATTTCCAATGAAGTTTGTTTTTGAAAAAGCAATTATACGTTTGAGATATTTTTGTGATTTCACAACACTATAGGTATTGAGAAGTCTTAATAAATGTTTTATTTAATAAAACAACAATTTAAATGTAGATAAAGTAAACGCGAAAAAATGTGCATTTTTAAACGAATAACATTTATATTTTAATAGTTAACATGTTAACATCTTTATTTTTAGAGAGAAGAATACCTTTTGTACCCTTCCACAAGATTTGCTTATCGCAACGAAATCACGAAATACCAGATAGGTGGATTAGTGAGTTTTCTATAACTGGCTAAATTTTATTATTGATTACTGGTAGTTAAATTCTTAGTTTTCTTAGACTAACCAGTGAAAGCTCATTTTATGTTCAAAATTCTGGATGAATTCATAAATTGTTGCCAAACCGAAATAATAATTTATGGAATGTAATTTTGTAAAGGGATGATTGCAGCACAAAGATGTGCGTTTTAAAAGACTTCTCAGCGATTCTTATCAGTATTTTCACACGTTCATTGAAGGCCATTTTATGGGTTGTAGATAGATATGCTTTACCGAAGGTCATTTTTTTTATCCACAGTGATCTATAAAAAGATAATTCGGAATTTCAGAATAAAAGAATTAAAATCATCAATAAAAAACCCAAATACTGTATTCTATAAATTTAAAACGTTACGAATGTTTTGAAAAAATAGAGGAATAAATTCCCCTTCCCCATTTAAATAGATGCAAATAAAAAAAAAAGTTAGTTTGCAAAATAAAAACTAATAATGTTTAAAAAAACCTAGTTAGTTTAAAACTCCACTATAACAAAAAGATCAGCTACAAAATTTCCAATAATTCAAAATTCCGCATTCTATTCTCATTAAATTAAAAGTTACAAATCAGCAAAAGATTCTAGTTGAGTTGTCGCAAAGAGGCTGCAATCAAATAATTATTAATTTATATTCAGCCGGCTCAAGTTCATGGTGATTGAGTAAGATTTCACAAGCTCCGCCATTTTAAACACAGCTGCAATTGATTTTTAAAAAATGTAAAGACAGTGTAACATTTACGGCTCTCAAAAATCAATAAAATGAAAATTTGACTCATGAGATTAAAGTTCTTTAAACATTTATTAAATCGGAAAATAAAAAAAAAATACGTATTCTTCGAAAATTGTTAAGGAGATTTGCATTTAATTCCATTATTTTTCATTTCGAACGAACTTAGAATATGGATTGCAATAAAAAGAAAATAGAGTAAAAAAAATTCACAGATCGATTTATAATGTATATTTTAATCATAAAAAAAATATTTTTTATTGACTAGAAGAGCAATAATGCTTCTATTTTCAACTATTCACTTTGGCATTTGAATCGCGTCCTTTCGACAACTTAACGAGAGCATGAAATATCTCTTCGCGTTTTTCCTTCATCTCTCTCTTTTATTTGCAAAATATCAGTTCAATGACCTCAATATACGAAAGGTCTATTCAAATACTAGTTTTATTTATCGTAAAGAAAGGAAATCCCGACTTTCTTATCTCGGATTTTCGTACGTTTCCAAATAACGCATATTGACAGCTCGTAATTCACGTTCAAAATCTCATTATGCCTTTCTTTTTCCATTAGGCACGACATTTTCTCCTCGTTATCGTCTCTGTCAAGGACCTACATATTGGTCATCAGTGTCTCTTTTCCACGTTTTCCTACCTCTTTTTTTTAGTATTTTCTTTCTTGTGCTATTTAAGTAACATTCAAACGAAACCTGTTTACAACGTGTTACGCGCGCATTCATAATTTCGTTTACTTTTTCTATCTATCTATTTATTCTTGAGAAAATAAGGTCAGGAACTAGCAATCCATAGCCGATTCGCACGGTATTACATAGGATATGAGCTACATGTCTGCTCATCTTTTCAATGTGCCGTTATTTGGCATGGTATTGAATTTCGCTGCTTGACATCCTGTGTGTTTCGCACAGTTGGACATGAGGCACACATGTTTAAACTTGCGAATTTTTTTTTCCAAGGTCGTTTTTCTGTATTGTTGCGGCTAGTGAGGAAGGTGACTTTTGAATTACTGGGAACATCATTCACAACCATCCTTGTTTACAATTATCAAATAATAGAAGTTTATTTGATTGGCTTCTTTTTCTTTTTGAATTCTGATAAAAACTTAGTTTACAGGCGCCTTAAGCGTTGGATATTGTAACATTTTTTATGGTCATATATTATACTTAAATGATCTTTGGAGATGATTGTAATACGAACCACTGGAGTTTACAATGAAGGGTAGGGGGTGTATTTAAAAAAAAGAGAAGAATGATGCAATTATATTGGCCAGCGCGTCATGAGTTCGACCTCTAGTGCCACTGAAGATCTGTTGAATAGAAAGGCTATAAAATATATGCTTCGAATGTAAGAAAGTTATTTCTAACGAAATGATCTTCCAAAACAGTATTGTCACAAACTCGTGCCGGGAGTGTCGAGAGTTCGATTCCTGGTGCCAATGAAGATCCGCTGTGTAGAGGCGATGCACGGTACATCTGTCGTGGATCAAAGTCCTCCGGTTGGCATTATGTGGTAGTTAAAGGGGGTGTCGGCTCAGGTGATGTCCTCGTTACTTGACCGAGGTTCAGAATTACGAGGTCCGTCGCTAATAGCCCTTATGTTGTTTAATAGTATGACGTTAGTAAACACTCGTTCAAACGCAATTATAAATAAGAATTGTTGATATAAACATATTCATTAAAACTTTTTTGACTTTTATGTTTTTAGTTAACATCTTTTCGTTTCATAATATTTTCTCTGAATTGAATCACAGGGTATGTTCGTTTGGAATTTAAATAAGCATCGAAATTAGTATTAAAAAGATTCATTACGTTGCGCATTTGAAGTGCTCGTTCTGAGTATATAAACCAAGTCATTGCGCTTAGCAAATTATAAAACTTTTTTCACGTAAGCAATTTTTAATGAAATTTCTTCAATTTATGCTCAAGATTAGAGATTAATTCTACATACTTTCTAAGGAAATGTTAAAAACGTGTACAAATGCTTTTACTTCTAAATAGAATTATTTTATTAAAATATAAACTTGTAATTTTTTATTTCTCATTAACTTTGGAAACGCATAAAAAAGAATATAAAAAATTTTCTCGTATCCAAATTTAATATTAATAATACTATTTCAAAAAGGCTGAAATATTAACTCAGTCAAAAAGTAACAAATTATTTACTTCAGAAATACAAAAATATAAACAATCTTCATTTAAATATTTATTTGTTGAAATAAATTTTTTGTTAGATCAATTATTTGTCGCAGAATATCGAATTTTTTTATTACGAATACTTGGAAACCTCAATAAAAGTTAATTTTGAGAAAGTGGTTGATAAAATCATCAATTTAACTTAAAGAAATATTAAAACGATTGTAGTGTCGTAATTTAGTTCCTTTCCATTTTAGAATTTATTTCCTTGCAACAATTGTAAGGCTTCGGTGCTGTCACTATCTTATATCTAATAGCAAAATAGACAGTTCTATTTACCCGTTTTATTTTACGCTACTGAACTCATTTCAATTGTTTATATCCGGGAGAAAAGCCTACGCACTTGATATTCAATGAAGCGATTCTCAGGAGAGAAAAGAAACAAAACAAAGTGAATAATAGCAATAATAAAAAGACGCGAAAAAGACGTTTATGTTAAGTTGATTTTTCCGGCGCAAATCGAATAGTTTGATTTGATACCGGGAAAGAACTTGAATCACATTTCTCTTTCTTATCGTTGGAAGATGATTTTCGAGACGGAAAGCGGACAGCGCGAATCCTCCAATAAGATGGGGACTTTGAAATGGTTGCCACATTTGGCAGCTTATCGCTAAGGGAATGATTTGTCTAGATATTTATTTTTATTTCTATCAACTTCACAACGCGCGCGCGAGAGAGAAAAGAGAGAGTTGCACAACCATCTTTTTAAAATAGAAACTGGAAACTACGCGCAGACTTTGTTTTGTTTTGTTTTTTGATATAATAGAAAATGCTGAACTCACACAGAAATTCACGGAAGCCCTATTTTATAATAAAGAATAAAATGAAAAACTTCGATAAACGGTGGTATCGAATAACGGTTGCCTCCCGAAACGTGCATACAATTAATTATTTTATATTAAAAGTATTTCTGCAAACTAAAGATTATTTTTTAAAAAATGCATTAAATAATTTTTTTTCTACAACCCCCCCCCCCTCCTTCCCGATCCAATAACATTGCTTTGAACTTATAAACTTCGAAAACCAACTAAATTTGCTAATTTTTTGTGCGGAATTTTTAAATGATTGCTCTGTATTAAAAATTATGTTTCTCTTAAATTAAGGTAAATCAATTAATTCAGCAAGTTTTCAAAAGGAAAGAGTTTATATCGATATAAGAACTTCAAAATTTGTATATATATATATATTGAAAAATATAAAGGATTTTTTTTATATTACATTTCGCATGAAATCTCATCCTTTTTTTAACCATAAAATATTTTTAATTTCTATTCGATAAAAATATAGCTATAAAATTAACAAGTAAAAGCCCCACGATTGAAAAAGGGGGGGGACTGAGTGTAGTTATACTTACTTGCCTTGTTTGCCTTATTAAGTCGGAGTGGGCAAATAGTAGCCCGTCAATACAATCAGAAAACCAAATAGACAAAAAATGCCTTCTGTATGTGGGCCAACATATATTTATGAGCAGTTTTTCTTGCATGCAGATCAACAAGCAGTGCCGGTTTATCCATTGGGCGTTTTGGGCGGGCGCCCAGGAGCCTATTTCCTGGAAGGGACTTAAGGGGCTCGAACAAGTTGAACTTAACCAGATTTTCTGGTTATAAATTTCGATCCACCAGTGCCAAAGGGGCCCGTAGATCTGCACCTAGGGCCCGAAATGATCTCAAAACGGCGTTGCCAACGAAAGTAAATATAGATGCAAGTTGGCTGAATTTACTAACAGGTTATGATGAGAATTTCAGCAAGCCATCGCACTCTTGATTTCAAACAAATTATACAAGGGTACAAATTATACAATAGGATACATTTGTCTCATAAAACTCATCCCGGGCTATGCAGCTATATATGGACGTAAATTAATATATTTTTTTAAAACTAAAACAGTATGGTTTTTTACTATTCATTACAAAATTAATTATTAAAAAAAATCGTACAACGGCTACTTTCTATTGGATAAAATTAGATTAGTTTTGTAAATTATTAATCGAAAATAGAAAAATTTGATCTTATCCCTGAGGAAAGAAGAGGGAAATAGAGTTTTATACTCGAAACAGCCCGTGCAACATCGGGCTAAACGAGGGAAAAGAAATATTCTTGACAAAAAAAAAAAGAAATTTTGGAAAAAGGTAATTTTAATGACATAAATATAGAAATCACTTTCCTAAAAGTGCTGACGTCGAGAGGGAAAGGGGAAATTTTCATGGGGATAAAGTAGTGATGAACTCGGTAAGAGCCCGTGCACCGCCGACCTAATCGGATGGGAAATAGACCCGTTCTACCGTGCAAAGAGGTGGAAGAAATTTCGATAAAGGGCATTTTAATGATATATTAATTTGGAAGTCACAAACAATCAGGAAGTGCTTACACCGAGACGGGAAGGGGAAATTTTAAGGCAAAAATCTATACACTTGAAACAGCCAGTGCAACGCCGGGCTATGCAGCTAGTATATTTTATTTACCTTATATCTATTGATTTTTTGGTACAATTTATAACTTTTCTGAGACGCAAAGTTAACTAATGACTGCAATAATTTTAAAGGTGAGGTCCTTCAGTACCCACCTTTTCCACAATGCGGTCCTCGAGCCAAAACAATTGTCCGTGCCTGTTCTACTTAAAAAAAATTAGGAATTCGTGTTAAAATATTTATCATATTTGGTTATTTACGTATTTTTTACCACTGATAAATGTTTCTTTTTTTTTCTGTCTTTTTATCTCATGATTTTTAAAACTTTTTTTTTGAATGATTACATTTTATTAAAATTTTTTTTTTTAAATTTGTAATGAAGCAGATTTAGCGGATACGTAATGTTTCTGATTTCAAAGGTCATTGTCGGTGGCTCTTAATTGCTTCCCTGAACCACTCCTTATTTACTCATTACTTTCTTTTCCTTTTTCATATTTTAAAAAGCCAAAAAAATATAATATTTTTAAAATGTTACGACTATGGTAAATTCTATGATTCACTTCCCAAATTACGTAAAAAGGTGGTTTTTAAAAGAAAAGCGCTGAACCAGAGGAAGAATCATTAGACAATCAAACACCGCCAAAAAAAAGTCATCTTAACTGCCAGACTTAATTACAAGTTAATGAAACAACAACTTATTAACAACAAACTGATACACGACACCGCTTTCCTAATAAGCAACTTTTGGGTGGAAAACCCCACAATCCACAATCGGTACCCGCTACAACCACTTCTGAAACGCGCTAGTTGACAGCACGTAGCGATCTGATGCTGGGTTATTTGACCCAGTTTCCCGGAACCAAAAGACGGTTGATTTTACTTGCACTTGCTTTTTTGGTTTTTGTTTCGTAATCGCTGCGACCTTTCGCCTCCATCTCTTTGGGAAGATGCTTCCACGAAAAATGAAAGTTATTTCCTCTCCTGACTGCCCCCCCCCCCACTCGTTCCGGAACTGTTGAACCTCTGAGCCGGACGGGGGGAAAACCAACTTAACAAGTTAGCACCGTTCAATGATACCATCGCCCTAACCATTATCAGACTCAGAACAAACTATTAGCGCATTTCGAATTTCGAGCCCTGCCCCAACATTCCTTGAAGGAAGTCTCAGGACAGGCTAAGTAATGGACAGTCTAGTCGGATGAATAACTTTCTAAAAATCTATTTCCTCTGCTAAGAAGCTCCAGAGTCGGAATTCGAGATTCCGTTCAGCGTAACAATGTAGCATTAAGTGTAATTACCTCGGAGTAATTGAAGTCAATTACTTGACCGTTATCACGTACGTGGAAAATAATTTCGCTGTTTTAGAATGTAGTTTCATCTAGTTCATTCTAATTGGAATCTATATAGTGTCATGTATTATTTTTAAAACACGAAGGAAACAGGTTATAGAGTTTTAATCCGAAAATATATTATTTTTCTTATTTTTGGTTGTTTATTAAAAATGTATCTTAATAAAATATATTAATTATTCAAGTTTTTGCTGAGGTCATAGTAAACAGTCACACACACACACACATCTCTTCCAATATCATTCAACAAACCCTCCAAAAAGGAGAAGGGAATATGGTAAATAAAATGGAGAATTTTTTTGGTTAAAAGAGCTAATTAAAATTTATTCATGCAGTTATTTATTTTTCAGTAAATAGCTTTTTTTAAACAAAGTTATGCATATATTTCAATTAAATATCAGCTATAAATAATATATATATATATAAATGCCAATGTTCATATGTTTTCTAAGGTATATACCAGGGGTCAGCAACCTATGGCACGCGTGCCACATTTAGCACACAGTACAATTCTCAAAGGCACTCTACGCCACTCTACAAATTTGTGATAAATTTGTTAAGGATCTTTATTTGACAAGCATCTTCAGAATTACGGACATTAACGGAATTACGAAAAAACCTGAAAGATTGAAAATCTACAGCTATTTTTGTAAATTATTGAATGTCATTGCTAGAGAAATTTAACTGTTTTGAAGATAGAAAATTGCCCGTACTTTGCTTTCCGCTTTTGGTTCTACATACCTATGTGAAAAAATGTTTGCTCATATGAAAAGTATTTTGAGTCTGCAAAGAAGCTGTTTAACAACTGAAATGTTCAGAATCTTGTCAAATTGAAAGTCACAAATTATACCCCTGATATTGCGATATGAAGTAGAGCGCTGCAGAGACAAGGTTCGCATTAAAACATTATTTTTTTTTCATTTAACAATATTGAAGGGGAATACTTATATATTTTATGCTGTTTTTATTTCTTATTTAAATAAATATGTTTAAAAAATATATAATATATGTACAATTTTAACATTTTTATTTATGTAGAAGGAAGAGTGTTTTATATGTTGTTTATTTTTTTTATTAATAAGCAGTTTTAAATGACACAAAATTAATCTATATATATAAAGGAGAAAAGCGACTCACTCACTGACTGACTGGCTGACTAATCACGATATCTCTGGAACTATTCAACCTACAGACTTGAAATTTGGTAGATATTTTCCTTTCACAGAGTAGACATCAGCTGAGAACGGATTTTCTGAAATTCGAAACGCAAGGGCCATTATGGGGGGTTAAGGGGCGTTATAAATAATTGTTTCCATGTTTAAACTACTCAATGTACAATTTTGAAATTGGGTAAGCAGATTCCATTCATACAGTAGAGATCCGCTACAGAATGAGTTTGGTGAAAATCGACCCCAAAGTGGCGTTGCAGGGGCTTAGGAGGCGTTATAGATAAAATTATTTCCATTATTAAACTATTTGACGCACTGTCTTTAAATTTGATAAATAGATTCCTTTCGTAGAATAATGATCAGTTACAAAACGGGTTTTGTGAAAACAGACTTCTAAGTGGCGTCGCGGGGATTAAGAGGCGTAATAGATACATATTTTCGTTTTTAAACTACTTGACCTACCTGCTTGAAAATTGGTAGGAATGTTTCTTTCATGGAGTAAATATCCGCTACAAAACGGGTTTGGGGAAAATTGACCCCCAAGGGGTGTTGCGGGGGGTTAAGGGCAGATATAAATAATTATTTCTGTTTTTAAACTGCTAGACGCACAATCTTGAAATTTGGAAAGCAGATTCCTCTCATAGGATAGAGATACACTAGAAAATGTGTTTTGTGAAAATCGACCCCTAGGTGGCGTTCAAGGGGCGTTATTGATAATTTTTTTGCATTTTTAATTTATTGGACGCACAGTCTTCAAATTTTGCTAAGCAGATTCCTTTCATAGAGTGCAATTCCCCTACAAAATGGGTTTTGTGAAAACAGACCCCGAAGTGGCGTTGCGGGGGCTCAAGTGGCGTTATAGATAATTATCCCCATTTTTAAACTATTAGACGTACAGTCTTGAAATTTGATAAGCAGATTCCTTTTGTAAAGTAGAGAACCGCTACAAAATGGGTTTCGCGAATATCAACTACTAAGTTTAATTTCGGAGATTAGAGGCGTAATCGATAAATATTTCCATTTTTAAACTATTTGATCACCCTGCTTGAAAATTGGTAGGCATGTTCCTTTCATGGAATAGAGTCCCTCTAACAAAGAGTAAAACGAAAATTGACCCCTAAGGATGGTTGCGAGGGGTCAGGAGGAGTTACAGAAAAAATTCCTGTTTTTAATTGTTATGCCCATATACTTGAAATTTGTTAAGCATGTTTCTTTTGTTGAATAGGGATCCACTAAGAATGTATTTTAAGCAAATCAAGTTCTGGGGGGGTGCAGGGGGTTACTGGGACGTATTGACAAAAAAAATTCCTTTTTTCGAGCTGCAAGGACTATAATAATGAAATTTGGTTTGCATTTTTCTTTTGTTGAATTGAACTCCGCTAAGAGCGGTTATTTTGGAAAACGGCTCTCAATGGGTAAGTATAGTAAAACTTTTGTTTTTTTTCTGTTAGATTCAGACTTGAAATTTGGCTTGCATGTTCAATTTACGGAGTAGAGATCCGCCGAAAATTGGTTTTGCGGGAATCCACTTGGTTTTTGGGTTACGAAAGAGCAAACATCATTCTGTACTTCAATTTTAGAGATTTTTAGAAAATACAAATTAGATGAGTTCTGCCTTTTTTTTTTATCAACAGGCGACAGTTACAGGTCTAAGTATATTTTTCAATACAATCGAATTCTTAATATGCTAGGACTTAGATATCAATAATTTATACGTATATATAAGCAGTAAATATTTATAAGACATCATGAAATACCCAGCGAAGCGGGCGGGTAACGGCTAGTATATAATAAAACAGTAAATCTATATTATTGACCTCAATTCTCTAACTCTGCATGCATTATCGAGGGAATCAAATTGTTTCAAATATGTGCTACTGTATGGAACGCTGAATCATATTCGTAGATTGGTTTGGCACGTCATAGTTAAAAGGTTGCTGACCCCTGGTATGTACATTGGTGCGATATTGAATGTTGGATAGTGGGGTGCCAACTCAAATGTCGTACTAGTCACTTGACTGTGGTTCAAAATTAAGAGATCCGTCGCCAATAGCTCTAGTGTTGCTTCAGAATGCGATGCTGATAAACAATCAATTAAGGGGGCCGGCACTTCCAATAGGAGCCCATGTTAAATTACGTAAGTTTATGTACTTTTTTCTAAGAAACTACTTGATTCTCATAAGAAATTTTTACAGTAGGTTATATGTACTATGAAGAAGACTTTAATGCAGGGTTTTGTCTTTTTACTAAAAATTAAAATAATTATGAATTTTTAAAAAACTGTCCAATTTTTCTCCCCTAAAATTTAGTTTAAAAAGACGTTATCTAAAACAGTTTGCTAGATATATCTTATCCCTTCCATGTAAATATGTAAACAAGTTGAAATTATACTAACTGTAAATTTGAGGACCCTACATTAATTAGTTTCTGAGAAAAAAGTACATAAAGGGAAACATATTGCATTTTGAGAAAACAGGCTTTAAAGTAAAAATTTGTAATTTTTGACGATTTACCGTTTTTAATACTTCCTAGAAGCATAAGAAACATTTTCTTTGCCCCTGCTTCTACAAAAGACTCTTCTTTTTTTCATTATTTTTAGCTATCTAAGCTTTTTTTGTATCTCAAAATGCTTTCGTTGGGCTACACGAATCCTACGTGCATCTGATTTTTTAAAGCATGATACACACACAATTAAAACCTGGTACAGTACTACAATGTTTTAAAATGATTAATTTAGCTACATGACCCCATATTGAATTGTACCATTGCCATGTTTACCCCTAATTTTAGGGTTTTTAATCCCACAATGGTAGATTTTGGAATGACTGACCATATTTTATTATTAACTGACTCATTGGGGTTTTTTTGAGTCTTCCCATGTAGACATTTTTTAATAACCTAGGTTCAGCTAAATTTCTAAAATTTGGCTTAATTTTATTCATGAGGGAAGATGGCACATGGGTATGTTTTTTATGGTCATAATGCTTTTCGTTAAATTCAGCTTTTGCTTTCTGAAACTTGCACCATGAATTTCTACCCGAGGACACAATCCATGTTGAGGGCTCTCATTTGTAGATAAAAGATGGAAATAAATAGCCCAAACAGCAGTTTTCATGCTGTGTTGTTATTAAATCATTGATATTGTTTCTAATGGCCATACCATAATATCTCTGAATTTTTTTAATTAAAATGTCGGTGAGTCGGTTGCGTCCACTTAGGCTTCTTCAAGCACTTAATTTTTTTCCTCTGTTTTTCCTTTTGAGATCCAAAAGACGGGTACCCATACGCTTAATTTTTCCACTTGAGTGTCATAAGGATTTAGGGCAAGTATTGATGAAAAACCTCTTGAATCTCCATCGCCCAAATATTTTTGTGTAACGAATGCCATAATGAGCTTCGAATCTTTCGAATATCGCCGTTACACCTTTCACTTCCATGCCTCCACTTGTTCCGCTATAGTTGGCTATACATGATGGTTCATGAACAGAATTAAATGCAGTTTTGCACCGACAATGTTTCGAAAACACTTCAAAGTCAATAACTTTTCCAGTATCGACCCCTTTATATCCTCTTTTAATCCATGAACCATCTAAGGCAACAGCAATGTCACGGCTACCTTCTATTCGTGCTGCCTCCACAACAGAATTCCTCATTGATTTTCACAGGTAAATTTAGAGTCAGGCTTAACAATTCTATAAGAAAGGAATTTTCAGTGAGTGCAAATTCATACCACCAGAATGTTCGACAGCTGAACAGCCTCTTCAATAGATCTGAAAGCAAATACCAATCTAATATTTAGGTGAAAGTTTATTTTATCCTTCAATTTAGTTGACGTAATGAAACCATTTTTATTAAAGCTGCAGACATAAATACACAGATTATCTTTTAAAGTCTCCAATAAATTAAGATAGCCACAGTTTTACAAAAGCAAAGTTCAATAAGCTTTATTCAATAAATTCAATTCTGGTAAATATTTTCATTTACTTCCTTCATATCTTCATATAAGCTGTTGTTTGAAATAAACTTTCGTTTTGAAACACTTTCGTAACTGTTTCTGTGTAATAATGATGTGATAGCTGGAACATTTTGTGCATTCATTTTTAACGGCGACATTTTTGAGTTTTTAAATATTTTTAGATCTCCCATAATTTTTGTCGTTTATAAAATACTAATAAATATTTAATGTAAAACCTTCGTAACGGCAAAATAATCTGGATAAATAAATTAAATTCACAATTAAGCTAGTTCAACCAAAATAATCTCATTTAACAACAAACGACGAAAAATAACGTGGTGAGTTACTCCTTTCTTCAAAGAAAAATCGTTTTATTTGTATGTATGAAAAAGGTTATACTGATTGTTAAACAAAACAAATCATGATCTCATCAGGGTATGATTAAAGACAGGTGCTGCTCAAGGCAGCACCTGCAACATCAGAAGTGACTTCCTTTTAAAATAAATCCATCTTCTAATTGTATTTCCATATACTCATATATCATTTTAGCAAGAAATCTTTGAACTTTTCAAAAATACCAAAAGTCAAAATCGTCATTTTCAAAATTCATAAAGCCTTGGACCCACATAATCCGCTAATGCAATTTCATTTAAAATGTTGATAAAATAATTAAAAGAACTCACATTATTGGGATTTGGGCTTAGAAATTTAAGTATAGTTCTGAGTGTTGCCCTTATCACTTAAACATAGTTCAAAATTGCAAGGTCCATAACTACAAATGTGATATTAATGAAATAATTTATCATAAGTATTTAATTTTTCTCATCTACGTATACCTTTTGTACGACGCATTAATTTTACTATTTTTTGATTATTACTTCTCAATATGTTAGTGACATCATCAATTCAGAGTTTATTAATTTATATATTTAACCTTATAGTAAAATATACATATCTTTGAGATTTTCGTTGCTGTAAAAATAAGTAATTTTGCTTAAAAAATCAAATTTATTAAGAAAAGAATTTCGGTTTAAAATATTGAATATAAAAACACAATTAGTTTTCCCTGTAAGAGACAGAATAATTATTATTATCATGCAGAAAACTATTTCTAGTTAACACAATGCACTTATTTTATGAAAGCCTTTAAAAGCGACTTATTAAAAAATCCTTCTCGATATTTTTTCCAGATATAATTGAGTATTCGTATCTCTGGACGATTTTGTGGAATTAACTTGATTTCCTTTTACGCTTAACTCTATAACAACACGAGACTGTTGGAGACGCACTTCATAATTTTGAACCACAGTGAAGAGACGAAGATGACAACTCAGCCTTCAGACACCTCTTCAAACTTGCATGGTAATAATCATGATTAAAATCATTAAATAACTTATAATTGAAAAATAACTGTAAAATAATTCTTATTTATTACACATCATGTGAATGAATTGATTCAGGGAAATCGCATTACAACTATTGGTATTTTCAGATGTTGGCAAGTAGCTTTAAGATAACTTTTAGTTTTCAGTTTATGTGAAATTTTTAGTTCATGATATATATTTATTTATGATATGATATTTATTTATTTCATTTCTTTAGATAAATAAATTGACAAACCTTCCTTGATTAGTTGATATACATGGAAGGAATTCATAACCAAGGGCGTAGCTAATGTATCATATCAGTGCAGGGCCCCAAGTTAGGGGCCCAGCATGTGGCAGTTACAATACCACTAACAGGGATCTCATACCTAAAAGAGGGTCCCAAAGGAATTTTGATACATGGCCCACTCAGAACTAGCTACGCCAGTGTTGATAACGATCTTTTTAATTTCACCAAAAATGAGACATCTTATTCAACCTTAATATTTATTTCATGGTGCGGTAGAATGTTTTCGTGTGTCGCATTATAAACTTGAGGACTTGAACCTCGTAATTTCGAATCTGATCAGAGTGGCAGGACGTACACACACACACCTAAGCTCAAACCTACCACACCACACATAGTGGAGAATTTGAGCCTCGTGTGCATCTGGCCTCTACACAGAGGGTCTTCAGAGGAATTCTGAGGCTCAGGCTCATACCTGTACAGAGTTCATGACTGTAACAGTGAAACCATGGCCTCAATACCTATATTTGAAACAAGTATATCGTTTTTATTTTCATATTATTTTGCGATACAGTGGACGCTGTTTCATTTTATTTTATTTTTTCTGATGTAAACTGGGGAGGGGGGGATAGATAATGTATTTTTCTTTTCTTTTGATGAATTCAAATTCTTCTAGACTTAAAAACTACCTCACACTCCTCACTTTCATCTAATTTATGTTACTTCAAATAATTTTCTTGCAATTATGTGGATCATCAGGAGAATCTCTCCCAAAAGAGAGCCGCCGAATAATGCGTCAAAAAGAAATTTTTAAGCCCATCTCTACCATCTCAAATAGATGTTGTGGGCATTTTTACAGGTAAACCGCAGGACCGGAAACTATATCAGACAAAAAAAGGAATAGCCTTTAAAGAACTCGAAGGAAAATATTTTCTTATCTGAGGTTTCACCTATTTTCAGATGATGATAGAGCAAAGATGCCGCTGTATTTCCTAAAGTGGTTAAAATATCCCTTCATTGTCCGCCAGAATTTGGTTCAAGGACGGGCAGATTCTATAGTGGTGCTAATCTTTCGTTTACGAAGTATATTATTATTTGGGTTGATATGTGTTGCATACCCCTCTCCCCCTCTTTTGTGGTATTTAAGAGCAAAGGCAGATTAAGGAAAGTCCCATCCTACAAAATGCCTGTTTTAAAATGGTCAAACGTGGTATGTTAAAAATGCAATTGAAATATAAAGTTTGACGAACCGGAATTTTGATTTATGGAATACATTTAACTATTCTTAAGAAATTTATATAAGTTTTATACGCGCACGCGTGAATTCAACATCGAATCAGAGACGAACTGGAGTGCTGCGTGACCCCTACAAATCAAACGCGAGTGAGAACCTCCTATAAATCGAGAATATATCACTGGCGCAGTTAAATTTTTTTTTCTTACGCCTTTCCCCTTTTTTTATTATTTATTTAAATATGACCGTATCAATTTATAAATGTTGTGTATTGCAAAACGCAGTTTGAATAAGTTGTTCTTTGATTAAATAAATAAGGCCTTTTATATATAGTTTTTGTATAGTACTAAGTAGGAGTGTTCAAGAATTTATGTCACTTAGTTTTATTATCACGAAAACTAATTCACGAATCGTATTTTGAGTAAATCTTTGCTACTCATCGAAAGCAATATTAATATAGAAAAATTTACTCTAAGATACTTCCAAAATACAATGAATTTTAGATTGGTGTAAATAATAAAGGCAATTATGAAGTCGACTTCCTAAAAAGCTTTGGCGATGCTTCTTATAGTTACAATGTTTACTACCATTACTAGTAGATTTTTCATAGTCTGTAAGTGAGTGCTTATTGACCTCGCACTATAAAGCAACACGAGGGCTATTGGCTCCCAAGGGAACTGAGCTCGCCCGAAAAGGGTTTAGAGCTACAAACAAATCCCCGGGAAACAGCCACCCCTGTGTTTAGTCTTTAGTGAACAAAATCTTAGTTTACATTTTTAACAGCAGTAAAAGGTAAATTTACGTAACACAAATTAAAGGCAACTGCACGATATTCATACGGGGGCCGCGGTAGCCTAGTGGTCATGGTATCGGATCGTGGCTGGCTTGTCACTAGTTCGAGCCCAGTACCACTAAAGATCCTCCGTGTAGGGGAGAGATGCACGTTAAATCTGTCGAGAGCTCAACCGTCCTCCCATTGGTGTTGTGGGGTAGGTCTCGTCTTTGTCACTTGACCATGGTTAAAAATTAAGAGGTCCGTAGCCAAAAACCCTCGTGTAGCTGAACAGTGCGACGTTAATATTCACTCACTCACGATATACATACGTAAATACAAAGCTAAAAAAATAAAATAAAAACGGATGGCGAAGGAAAAAAGAAAATACATTATTTCAGCATTCGAACAAATACATCAAAAATAGTAAAAATATCCAATACAAATGCATCGTACACACCCATAGACAAAAGAAAAAAAATAGACAGGAAACATTTTAAAAATTGTTTTTCATTTAATTATTTAAATTGTTTAAACCAGGGTCAGGGACAAGAACAACACCTGTGCTGCATCCTCTCTCAAAACTATCACACTCCGCCAAGCGGGAGTACTTAGAACCACGACAGATTTAACGAGAAACAATCCATCTATAGGACGGGTCTTCAGTGACATTAGGTCGAACTCATGATACCGACCAGGAGACCGTAATCATGACCACAAGGGTACCACGGCCTTTCACTGTTTATGATAATATTCTAAAATCAACTTTTATAATATGTGTGTGGCATAAACGATCAATATTAAGAATGCTATTTCCCTTTCAATGTTTAAAATAAGTATGCAATAATTAAATTATTCTTACAATAAAAATTTCGTCAAAATTAAAATAATTATTCTCCAAATTATTGAATTGTTAAGGACTTGCATTATGTTTCAAAAGAAATTTTCTAAAAATTGGACTTATATAAACTAAAAGTTTTTTTTTTTTAATTCCCTTTTGACACCAGAGATAATTTTCATTGAGACATTTTTCCCCCGTACAAGGAAATGAAAATGTTTAATTTACAGTTATCTTTATTTCTACTGTTATGATTGTGATACATAATGAAATAGAAATATTACGCCACAGCCCATTTCATTACAATTCAAGGACGGCCCAGTAGTTGGCGGCTCCTAATATAAGCGATTATGTCAATTCTCATTACTGCCAGATGATTTAAGAATTAACTGTACTTATATTCTAATTAATTAAGGGCGGAATTTCATTTTTATTTCACTTTTTTCAAATTATTACTTTTTTCAAATTAGCTTTTTTCGAGAGGCTTTGTTTTTTTCGAACTCTGATCGAGTCGCTGAACAGCCATACAAGTAATAGTAGGCGGTGCTGCACGATAGCAATGGTGTATTTTTGTATCTATAAGCTCCACTACTCAGTGCCAGTTTATCTATTGGGCGCTTGGGGCGGGCGCCCAGGGGCTCGGAAGGGACAAAAGGGGCCCGGACAAGCTGGACTTAACCGGATTTTCTGGGTATGAATTTCAATCCGCCAGTGCCAAGGGGACTCGTAGATTTTCTGCTCCCAGGGCCCAAAATGAGCTTAAACCGGCACTGCTACTACTAGCGACGCTTTTATTTATTTATATCTCACCAGTAAGCTAAGACGTAAACACAAAAAACATGGCTTCTAAAATTGATGCTCCCGCTCAGTTCGAGTTACACAGCTCAGTTATTTGTTTATTATCAGACATTACGACGATTGCGAAAAGCCATTAAAACAAAAGAAGAGGAATGCTAACTTCTGGAGTTGTCATTCACACTGATGTTTGTTCACCCTCACAGTACTGGCGCAATCCATTAGCTTTATAGCAACTTAATCAATATCAAGATGTTTGATGTGTGAAGCAGACATAATTAATAGAATTTAAAAATTAATACGATAAACTGAATTTTTTTTTCAATAGTTTTAGAATTGACAAAGAAGTTTTTATTGAAATTATCCCCTTCCCAAAATATGCTTAGTAACACTTAGTCTGAATTTTATGACTCGTTTTTTGTTTATGATCCCATTTCATTGTTGGTAATAAGATATTAGTTTATTAAAATAGTTTTACTTCATTGACTTCGAATACAGCTTCAGTTTCAATCTGAATCTTGCATATATCTTGATTTATTTTCTTTTGTAACATTGTTTAACGTTGTATTTAAACTCCATCACCACCAACCATGAGAAATATAAAAATAAGAGGGAAAATCATTTTTGGACTTAGATGGAAGATTCTGACATGCGTGGAACACGTTCTATGTTTATTCAAATTTAATACCATATAAAAATATTTACAAGCATAACTATAACCGTCGTTAATTTATTCTATGAAATAAATATAATTTTACTTACAATTTAAGGAAATATTCATAATGAGATTGAACCATTTTTCTTATATCGATTCAAAGAACCATTTTCCCTCTATCATTTTTTTATCGTTTTTGAACCCTTTCACTGGAGAAACCCCACTAATCTCTCCCCCCCCCTTATCTTAATGTTTTAGTTCTAGATATTTCAAATGATTTATCTGAAAGATCACCTATTTCACTTGAATGCAGTAAAATATTGAAAGATTGAGAAAACAAAACACACACACTTGTTTTCGAAATGTATTGACTGTTGCAATTATCTTACAGGGCTGGTTTAGTCGGGCTTAAGCCAATCTAAAAAGAAAAATAATCAAATAAATACAAATCTAGCTTTTTGTTGTCTTTAAACACAATTAAAGCATCTTCATAATCGCTGTGTGTTATTTTATATACACACGAAATTAATGAAATCAAGAATTCAAGATGGTAGGTCGGTGGAAACACTCAGACTATCTTCACCTATCGTTTAGGAATAAAATATGAATCCAGAGCACCTTACAGATCGAAGAATGTTTCGATAATCGTATAAACTCATATGACCATAAGACGAACCCATTTATCATAGTGAATTGTGAACATTACCCAATGTAACCGTAGATTTTTACCTCAATTCCAGAACAATTTATGACTTTTATGTGTTAAAATCCAAGGGACATGTTTATTATGGTAAGATCACGGTTATATGGAGAAAAAATTATTTTTAGTCTGAACCCATACATGCGGAAAAAATATTCTATGGAAAATTGATTAGGAGAAAAATAATTTTAAAAAAAATTATTTCAGAGTTTCATATTGCCACAAAGAGTTTGAATTTTTGAAGAAAAAAAATGGAAAAAGATATCATTTAGGTTAGAAGACTTAAAGAGGACCTCATTTTCATACTGTCTAGCCCTTAAAAATTGCTATAAATGTTTAAACAAATAAAATCGATTGGCGAAAGATCCGATGAATGAGTTGGGTGCTGCAAAATTACATAATTTAATTCATTTAATTTCGCAATTGTTTTGTACGACGTATGCTCGTCATGGGAAGTCATTGGGTTATGCCGATTTACAAGCGATGGGTGTTAAATTTTCAGTTTGTCATATATTTTATCAATGTACTGGCAGTATAACAGATACAGAGTTGGATTCGTTTTTCTCAGATGTTTTGGGCCGTCTACACGGTTCATTTTGTGGGGAAAAATCACCAGACAGAAAATTTTCAAAACAAAGCAGGACTTTTCGATCGTTAACACTATTCTCTTCAAATGTCTGGTTACGTGTGCAGATTTTGTTGAATTATTGCGAAAAAAGTTTATACTTATATATAAAAAAAACTACACAAATACTTGCTGAATTCATATGCTTGCGAAATTCAAAACAAATAACAAAATGAAATACTTTTGAGAAAATATTCTTTCTTGAAATCTGACTTTAGCAATGGGTAATTACGAGGTTAAGTGAAAAAAGAAAGCAGGGCGAAAACACACAGAGAAAAAAAAAAGTTCAAATGTAGAGAAATTCCGAAATTTCACATGCACCAGCCTGATATCAAATATATTCTGTATTTCCAATTCTTGTAAATTACTTTGAATTTTGTCCCAATTTTAACATTTAATTATTATTAATTAACTAGTGAATTTTTTCAAATTAAAAAATCAATAAAGCACGTTTATGGTTGTGTCTTTTACAATTAATTTCTGCTTAATGGAGTCGGCTAAATATTTACTTGACATAGTGATTTCCGTTAAAAATTTAATTTTAATGGAGAAAAAGTAACAATCAAATATTTATTATTCAAACAAAAGAAATAGTGAAACAATTTTTAACCCACTTAGGACTGACGGTGAGTAAAAACAACATTAAATTCTAAAATTTCTTAACACTTTTCTGGTTATTTTTCAGCTAAACTAAAAAATTTATTTTATTTTTCATACTTTAATTGTTGATTATTAATTAATTTTATTTTTAATCAGCAATATTTTCACATCTAGATCAAAGGGTTTTATTTTCATGTTTTGTAGTAAAAGAATTGAAACTCTTGGGTCTTTAATGGGTTCGTTAAATGGAATCGTTATTACAATAAAAAAATTTCTTCAAAACTTTTCCCGACAGTAATCAAAATTTTAAAATAATATTACTGTTTATTGATTTATTCATGATTAATTAAATTTTTTTACTTCTTTTCAACTTTTCTCAGAAATATATAATTTTGCTAAGTTGAAAATTGTTAATTAATACCTCTGTATTTTACCAACAAGATATTATTTTTGAAGTTATGCTAAAATTAGCTGTTTTGGTGAATATTTTAAGCATTTGCGACTATAATTCTGGTTTTAAAACAGAAAAATGATTAAAAAAAAGTTAATGTAATTTTCTAAAGTACCGATAAATATAATCACGCGTCATTTAAGCATGTACCATTAGAAAAGAAAACAAGAAAAAACAACAGGAAAATAATAGCCAAATTTTAAAATATTACATAACAGTTTTTTTTCCCATTCGAACTTTAAAAAACCATTCAACTTTCATCATATCCTGAATAGCTCAATTAAATTTTAATGAAACCCATATATGTATGTATGTTTGAATCAATTACTTACACAGAAGTTTCGTTATTATTACAACTTTAGCATTTCAGAATTTGTGGTATTTTGGATGGAAAATTAATTTTATTCATCCGCTTTTACGTAATTTTTGAGAAATAAGTGATCGAGTGTTGTAATAAAGAAAAATGTTGATTATTTTACTATAATATCTTTTGTAAACTCATCATGGTTCGATAAAATTTATCTTCGTCTTTTTTGGTTAAAAAAAATCAGACACCCACAGACATATCTTCCACACATGTATACTTACATCCACAGTAATCCACTGCCCCACACATTCATCTACAGAAATTCTTCGTTTAATGCGATTAACACGTTCCTGGACAAAGCGTCATACGTCACTTCACTTGCTATCCTTGCTACCCTGTGGGAAGCTAGAATAGCAAGGAGTCAGCTAAAGTGTTAATTGATTCCACAGAAACTGTACATTACATGTTAGCTATACTGAGCACTACATAACTACACTGAAAAGAATCCCTTTATGTAAATACGAAAATTTAAAAGAGATTGTAAATCGCTTTAACGGAACTACATTGTAGGAGTGCTGTATTTTTTAAATTCTAGTTCCTGTATTTTCCTGCTGTGAAGCGTTAGCTGGTTAGATGTTATCTCTTTACATCAGTGCTTCTCAAGCTTTATTGGTTGACTGCACACCTAAGTGTAAAGAAATTTAAAAGTTGAATTTAAAATTACTTATTTACAAAATTATTTCAAAAAAGGACTATGAACCAGTTTCTTTTTTTTTTGGACAAATTAAATCAAAACGAGGTTCCTAAGCTTTCAGACAAGTTTGTATTTCACCGTCAAATTTAAAAGCGTTTCTCGCTTTTTGGGCTTGATTTTTGCCAATGCTGACAATCGAAATTCATGGAACTGTGAAGGTGCAAAAGGCCAAAGATTTTTAATAACTTCCAAGCTGATTTCAAAGTATAAATTCTTGATAGAAAGCCAAAACTCGTCCAAATTCTTTCCGAAGAATGTTGAATGGTAAATCAGTTCTGTTCTTTTTGCGTTCGTAGTCGAATTTAAAGTCTTACTAATTACAAATAGGTTGATTAACCATTTCCACATTCGTCAATTGAAAGTGAAGCAAAGTGGCTTTTAAGTTAAGTTTGAAGCCAATTTTAATCAACGTCACTTACAATGGACTAAATTCCTGTGACGTCATAGATCACATAGTATATGCAATCAAGTATTTCCAGTCAATCAATTCATAGCCCTTACTATTTCTAACTTTTGCTATTTACCGAAATTTTCTTTTAAAAGTATATATCGTTTATTAACAATAGTAAAGCATATGGGTAAACAAAATGCGCATGATTTAAAAGATTAAAATATTAGAAAATTTCTTATACTATTTAACTTTTTGAAAAATCGTAATACATCGACAACTTTACCCAATTATACGTATAATTAGAACTGTATTTTGGTTTTACAAGTACAACAACGCGCACAAATCTAATATATGCCTACGTTGAATTCAGCAGAAAACAAGTGATTATATTTATCACGTGATCGTTATGAATTTAGTCTACTGGGAAGAAAAATAATATCAAGTAAAAAAAAAACCTGGAAAACTAAATTTAAAAAAAAAAAAGATTTTCTTAATAACGATTGGGTAATTACGTATACTGTTTCGAAGTTACAAAAAACCCATACAATATGAGTTAACAATATGAGCTTTGCCAGTCTCTCGTGGTAATCAGATTAAGAAACATAACACTATATACCGCATATTCCGGCGTAATACGCACACCTATACTTTCAAACTGAAATTTTTAACTTTTAGGTATATTCGTCGTATAACGCTCATCCTTTTTCACGAAGAAACCATGGGAGCTAAAAAAACAAGAAGAATGTACATGTACAATGTTCTCATCTTTTGAAATCTTTTATTCGAAGTATTATACACGGCTTTTGAACAATGGTATACTTCAAAAAATAAAACCCCAAAGATTAAGAAAAGAGGAGTTAGAAAGAATCTGGATGTTAGAGGATGAAGAAACGTTTACAAAAGGGGTCCAAATGCATCATGGCAATCTAGAAATAGTGTGTAGGTGGATAATAAAAGCAGGAATGTGTGTGTGTGAAATTAAGGCTGCGTAATTCAAAAGTCGTTTAAAAAATGTAGCATATCTAACAATTTAGATGGAATGGGAGAGGATTATTTACTTATGGACCAGAGTAAAGGTGGTGGGGTGAATATGAAACAGAATTCGATGAAGTGCGTGAAAATATAACGGAAGACGAATGCGACGAACTTTTCATTTGATCCAATAATGAAAGTGCATAAGGTATATATCATTTTCTTTCAATAAACAGTATTTACTTATACTTATAGCAATTTAATTTTTTAATGCTTATCTTCTTTTTATTTTAAGGCTATCGTTTTTATATCCGGCGTATAACACGCACCCACAAATTTCGATCTTATTTTTTGTGTTAAAAATAGGGGTTATACGCTGGATCATACGATAGTTATAGAATTTTAGGATTCCGGCTTTGAATCAAGCATTGTAGTAAAAAACACTAAGCTGCTTGTGAATCAGACATGAGTAATTCATAGCTAAAGCACATTCAAGAGTATTTCCGGAGCTATGGGAAAAATATTCACTGAATGACATCATGCACGATTTATGAAACGAATGCCAAATAACTACCTGTGAACTACTATTCCGTTGCCTAAAGGTTCAAATACAAAGAATTTTGCATCTTTAAAACCAGATCAGACCTATCATTTCCTCGGCCGGGCCATCAAGCTCTCTCTACTAAGCAAAGAAGAAATGTCTTCAGTAAGTGGTGCAATTTAAACTGAATTTCTTTGAAGATGACAGTTCTCGAGCGTTGAGAGGTGTTACTTTTTATTTCCGCCGTAAGAAGATGTATGCGATAGTGGTTTCACACATTGTCATTTGAGCAACGGATGTGGTGGATTCTGAAGAACGCTTATACAGTTTTTAAAATGGCATTTTCTATTCAAAGTTTTTTTTCTTCAATTTCTTGCAGAGATTTAAGAAAATCTTTTTTTCTGTAGCAAATGGAAATAGCAATTTAAAATCCTGCACTATAATCCAATCTTGGCATTCTTTTTTCTTTTGCATCTTAAAAATATTTAAATAATTAATATAAATAACCGTATTTTAAATTTCATACGTTGTGTCCAAATCTCTTGAAAGTAAATTATTTCTAAAAAACATAGTGCAGAAACTTCAGAATTGTATCATGGAGAACTTGTAAAACAGGATATCCCCCCCCCTTTTTTTTTAAAAATAACTTAAAAATAATCAACCCTTAAATTCTGAAGCGTCGGTAATGACAATGTTTATTAACTTACTCTATTAATATAAAAATGAAAACTTTAAATATCAATGATTTGCTTTAAAAGCTTTTACTACTTTCTTTAAAGTGAATGACATCGTTCGGAACCGTGATTTTGAAAAAGCATATTAATTATTTTCTATTTTACTTTATTTATTTATTTTGTTTTTGGTGTGAATTAGAATACACACATAAAATTGTTTTAATAATATTATTACAAAAAATTATTTAAATGCAATTTGGGGAGGCGATGAAAGTATGATACATTTTCAAGCATTCTTCTTTTCATGAAAAATGCTGATATAATAATAATTTTATTTTCTATATATATCTAGGACTTCTATTCAAAGCCTGAATAAAAAGTTTTGAAAAATTCACATAATTTCCAGAGTTACTACCAACTGAAATAATAAATGGTGTTTTTTATTAAAATGTTTCTACCCTGATGTTTTAAAATTTGAATAAATCCATTCTTAAATTATGTATTTCAAAAATCCTAGTTAAGGCTCTGTACAGAAATCTTAATTATAAACAAGCAAAATACTAATGTAGAAGCACTTTTTATAAAGGAAGAATCTTTTGAAAAAAATATGTTTTTTTTTCTTTATTTTTTTCAAAAAATTACATTTAGATATAATTTTTACTGTAGTAATATGCTTAAAACAATTTTATATGGACATTCAAATTCAAGTGACACTTAATATCAAAAAATTATTTATGCATTCATTTTTTCAAATTATGGTTCCGAGCATAGTTAGTCACTTTAACAGAAATTTCTTTTAGGGTTACGTGAAAAATTAATATATATCCTAAAAGAATTACACATACACATTTGCCATAATTTTGTCCTGTATTCAAGAAATAAATTGAATGAAAAAATTAAAAAAATATTCATCCCACAAAATTAAGATAAAAGATTTAAAAGAAACTTTGTTATAAATTAAGTTAATGAAATAATTAGTAATTATAATTGTGTTAAAAAAGCTTGCATAGTTGCCACTTTGCGTATTTTTCAAAATCTCCCGATTTCTGCTACGGATAAACTTCGTACGCACATAAAATAATAAAGTTTCATTTGCATTTAAGCTTAAACAACTTGTAATCCTTCATCTCATAAATAATAAGCAATAAATTAAAATTTTGGAATTTAACTAAAATTAATATCGACTTAAAAAAATTCATTGCCGTGTAAAAAAAGTGATGTATATGCATTAAATTTGCTTTATGTCACAAAAAAGTGCAATATAAATTTCGAAAATTCTGCTTCGTAAAAAACTTTGATATTGTATAAATCTTCCAATAAAATCATTGATATTCATTTTCTCGTTTTTAGATGGAAAAAATATTGATTCAAAAAGAATAATCCTTCGACTGAGAAGAGTTGACTCATGGAATCATAAACTAAATCTACAGCTTTTTTTTTCATAATATGGCCATTCTTCAAAGAGAGAGATGAAGGCAGTGTGAACGCAAAAATTGCTTTGTGTCACGAGAGCTACTTCATCAATAAAAGCACCGAAGAACACGTCAAATAATACACACGTCACACTCTCTTTATTCTCTTTTATTCTAATGACCTTGTGATCAAGTTTTTCTTTACAAATAGTAACGGGCTTATTTCTCTCAGTTTATTTATACATTTAATACTTTTATATGTGTCATTAAATATAATCATTCCTCCTCTTTGAGTGTAAAGTATACGTCATTTTTGATCTTTTGGCGGTGTTATACAAATATGTGTAATGTAATAGGAGAGAACATTTTGATAATTTATAACAAAATTATGAAATCTTCGACATCAGTTTTTTAAGTAGAATTTCGTTCAGATGTTTGAAAGAATGTTATTATATTATTCAGTGTTTTTAAAATGCATCATGTTAAATCAATAAGTAATTGGTGAATTTTTTTTTTTACTTTAGAATCCCTCTATTCTGGAAAAATAATTTGATACTTTACTAATTGCTCAAACATATTTATATTCACATTATTACACAAAGGTACCGTTCTTAAAATCAGTTTTAAGCTGGAAAGGGGTGTAATTTGTGAATTAACATCGTATATTCAGTATTCAATACATAAATCTCAGTTTTTAAAATATTTTTTCTTATATATTCAGACATACAATATCATAACCAGAAAACTTTATCAAACCGAGAGTAAGGAATGATAGTCGTTATGGGCACAATATTTAGATCGAGTTACATATTCAATTCCTGATTGCACTAGAAATTCATTGTAAGGACTTATAGGGGATTGCTGCAAATTGAACTGAACCAAGAACCAAATTTTTCACGTGTTGTCATGTGGAAGTTAGGAAAGCGTTATGGTCTAGGGGTGATGTCACATGAATTTTGCCCCTTAGTTTTTAATATCTTTTCAAATAAAACTTGTTATAATGTGAATTGTATTTGGTGTACTCGTTTCCATTTTCCTAAAGATGATTGTCAGCCGTGAACCCAATTCATACTAAAAAAAAAACTGAACTCATCAGAGCAGCATCAATTCACCATTTATTTCCAGAGAAATCTATCTACTACATTCTTTTGGCTCCTTGCCAAAGACAAGATACACAAGCAGCTCGTTTAAACCATTACATCATTACGTCACCAATGAGTAATATAATAAATTTACCGCGTGACCCTCACACCTTCCCCCCGAGAGTCATATTAGATCCGAAGATCAAATATGGCTAAAACAACCTAAGGGTCACACGTTACATCCACAAAAAAACACTGCTTAAGCACTATCTTAAAATTATACACTACCTAAAAAACCAACACATTAAATTTTACACAAATATACTACTTAACTTAATCATCTAAAAATAAAGTTTAAAGTTCAATTATTCTTCTTACAGTCTGGATAGCGCATCTGCATTAACTAGTTTTGATCCTTTTATGTGACTTGCTTCAATGTCATGGCGTTGAATTGCCAACGCCCACCGCTGTAATCTCGGACATTGGGATGCAGCACTAGTAAGAAACACTAGGGGATTATGATCGGTTAGTAAGAATATCTTTGCTCCGCACAGTAAAGTTTCAAATCTTTTCAGAGCCCAAATAATAGCATACGCTTCCCTCTCAATTGTTGACCACTTTTGTTGGCTTGGATTCAGTTTCTGGCTCCCGAAAGCTATGGGATGAATGTTGTCTTCTCCATCCAACTGACCTAGACAACATTCGACCACCGTCTAAGATGCATCCGTATGCAAGTAGTACGATTTCTCTATGTTTGGGACTTGCAATTCTGTAATTCCACATAGTGCTGTCTTCAACTCCTTGAAAGCATTTTCAGCCTCCTTGCTCCATGGAATCTCATTAAGGACTTTCTTTTTCGTGAGCTCCGTCAATGGTAGAGCAATTTTTGCAAAGTTTGGAATATACTGTCTATAAAAATTGCATAATCCTAATGCACTTCTCAGTTGCTTCTTGGTCGTTGGTGCCTCTAAGTTCTGAATCGCTTTTATTATTTCTTTGTCCGGTGAATGTCTACCTGAACCAATGACATGTCCTAAGTATTTAACTTGTTGTCTTGCAAATTCACACTTTCCTAAATTTACTGAGAAGTTAAAATGCTCCAATCTTTTGAAAACTTCTTCCAGATGATCTAAATGTTCTTCCCATGTATCAGAGAATACGGCTAAATCATTGATATACTCGCATGCAAAGCCAGATATAGTTTGGACCACTTTAGACATGGCTCTTTGGTAGGTTGCAGCAGCGTTTCTTAACCCAAATGGTAATACATTCCACTGGTACTGTCCTCGATGAGTACGGAACGCTGTTAGATGTTTGGTGCTGTCTTCCATTGGTATAGACCAATATCCTTTCAACATATCTAGAACAGTAATAAATTTTTTCTTCCCTACTAAGAAATTCAACTCCATCATATTCTGCATTGGATATGCGTCCGGTACGGTAAGAGCATTCAAACTTCTGAAATCTATGCATAACCTAAGTGTTCCATTCTTTTTATGAACACATACTACTGGGTGTGCTATTTCACTTACAACAGGTTCAATCAGACCTAACTCTAACAATTCGTCTATCTGTGCGTCTACTTTCCTCTTTAAGTTTTCCGGTATCTTATAAGTTTTGGGTTTCATCTTCTCCTCCTCAGCCTTCAGTTTTATCACGTGTTCACAAACTTCAGCTCTTTTTTATTTTTCCAGAAAACAACCTTCTGTGTCGATGTAAAAGATCTTTTAGTTGATTTTGTTGCTTCTTAGATAAGTAATCCAACTTCACTCTGCCCAATGCTTCATCATTCTTCTCAGCAACAGGAACTGTTGGCGTTTCATATATCTCACCAAATTCATCATCGATATCATAAACAACTCCAACCGTTTGAACTCTCGCTTTGTATTCTCTAATCTTGTTAACATGCAGTAATCTTAAGTTACCTTCAGACATCCGCAAATAATATGAATTTGCTTTTACTCTTTTAACAACTTTAACTGGACCTGTCCATCTAGAATATAGTTTATTCGTTCAATCAGGTATCAAAACAAGCACTTGATTTCCTGGTGCAAATTCTCGATGTTTCTTTTGCCCGTTATAATATTTAGCGTAGTTACCTTGTTGCACATCACTTGTTAACTTTGCCTCGCGGGTTGATACTTCTAACTTTTCTTTTAATTTTCTCAAATAACTCTCTACTGATCCCTTCATATTCAGAGGTAATAACGTGTTTCCAGTCCAAATTGACTTCAATATAGACAACGGACCTTTCGGCTCCCTTCCATACATTAGCAGAAAAGGTGGTATACCGGTAGTTGCATTTGGAACTTCCCGATAAGCCCATAGTAAAAACGGTATATGCCTATGCCAACCTCTTCCTTCCTCTCTAATAATATGATGCAACATGTTCTTTAGAGTATGGTTCCATCTCTCAATTAACCCGTTTCCTTCTGGATAGTATGGTGTCGAAAAACCTGGGCACGCTCGTAAAATCTTCAAAAACTCTTGCGTTAAACTTGCTGTAAAATTTGTAGCATTGCCCATTACGATCACTTCTGGAATGCCTGTTCTACTGAATATTTCGAGCAGTGCTTCACATGTACTCTTAGCCGTTAGTGACTTGAGCGGGACTGCTTCCGGCCATCTAGAATGCTGACCCATCAAACAAAGTATATATCTATGTCCCTGTGACGATACTGGATCTACAGGACCAATTAGATCAACGTTTACCACTTGGAATGGCAATTCAGGACGAGACACAGGTGTTATTGGAATTTTGTCAACCGAACGAATTACTTTTCTGCACTGATAACCATGACTAGAACTACAATATGCTTTAATCTCCTTCACCATTCCTGGCCAATAAAATGAAAACTTGATTCTCTGAATTGTTTTATGAGCTCCTAGATGTGCTCCGAACACTGATTCATGTGCAATTTCTAGTATCTTCCTCTTCCTAATTTCGGGAATCACTAACTGTTTTATCCTATTTCCGCACAACAGCTCTTCATGGTACCAGGATATCGTTTTCTATCACATATCCTCCTTTTTTCCGCTTAGCAAAATTCCATGCTTCTTGAAGAGTATCGCAACTCTTTTGCTGTTTCTTGAATTTTTCGGTGCTATTTTCATTCTCATCATATTCTGTTATTGTTGGCTCCTGTTCTTCCTCCTCAGTATTTACACTTTCATCTAACAATTTTTTGGGGGGATCTTAAGTTTACAGCGGCTGTAAATCTGGGATTGTATATTCTCTCTTGTTCTAATAATGCTTCATAAGTTTCAGTATCTAATAATATATCAGCGTTCAGTCTGTCCACAGTTGCCACCACCGTTTTAATTACCGGCGTAATATACCCGTTCGTTACCAAACCAATATCCACTTCTTTTAGTTCAGCCTTTAAACAATCACCAAATGCAGGTTGCAACATTATATATCCTTTGTAATCGACTTCCTTCCCTACTACACTGCTTTTAAACACGCTAATTTGTGCACCTGAATCTACTACAGCTTCATTTTCTACTCCACCATAAGAAATTTTTACTATTTTAAGATCAGACATTTTTAAATGAACTGCGCTGCATTTCTTATTTTCCATTAAAACTTCGCCATTGAATCTCGCTGTGACTACTTTGCTTTCATCCTCAACTACTTTGACTTCTGCCACTTGCACTTCAGATACCTTTACCTCAGCAACTTTACCCTCGGTCTTTTCTCTCCCATCTTTCTTATCCCTGCAAAATCTCGCAAAATGTCCTACTCGTCCACAATTGAAACAGCCTGAAACTGGTTTTTGGAAAGAATTTCGCTTATCGTATCCACTGCGGTTGTTAGATTCTTGTCTATATCCTTCACTCAATGTATGATATCTTCTATTGAACGTGCCAGGCTTTTCCCGATAGGAATTTCTATATGGTTGAGACGAAGTAGCTTTAGTGGCCTGATTATATTGCCTTGCGTTTTCATAATCATCTAACTTCTCAGCAAGATCGTCAACTGTAACAATTCTACCCCAATCATTAATAAAATGTTGTTGTATATCCCTGGATACTTGTTCCTTCATCTGTTCTACAATGACATGTTGTTTCAGACTGTCAAAATCGTAGATATTTAGTCCCGAAATACACTCATTAAAATAGTTCGCCAACTCAAATCCAAAATCTCGCCAAGTGTACTCGGTCGATTTACAATGCCTCTTAAATTTTATTTTAAATGCTTCTGGGCTCAATTTAAATCTTTTTAATAACACAACTTTTATATGCTCATAGTCATTTGCCTTTTCCTCAGGTTCCCTGGCAATCAAATTCGCCATTTCTAACGGCAATAGTCCAACAAGATTCGTAACCCAGTCTTCTTCCTTAATATTAACTCTTCGTGCTTGTCTTTCAAACAGTATTAAGTAAAAACTTATATCACCTTCTTTAGGGTCAAAAGTACGCATTAATTTTTGCAATCCAACTGGTACGTGTTCTTGTATTCCTTCATTCTGAGAGTCCATCTCTCTCCTAAACCCATTATTCCTTATCGAAACTTCTATCCTCAACTTTTCTAATTCATCTTCTCTTTCTTAACGCTTTATTTCATCTTCTCTTTCTTGACGCTTTATTTCATTTTCTCTTTCTTGGCACTTTATTGCTTCTCTTTCACTTACTATTCTGTGCAGTAATTCTTTCGCGAACGCCTCTTCATACTCTTCACTTGCTAATATCATATTTTTTAAAGCAGAAACTTTCATTTCTTCCATTACAGTTTCTCCTAATTCTTCCGCCAAACACTTCAAATCTACCTTCAAAGCTCTTCCTAAAAACGCCATTTTACCAAACGTTGGATATAATTGGAATTCACAATCTTCAAAACAGTTTCGATGTCGCCAAGCTTCACAACAGTTCGCAATTCTTAATCTTGAAACAATTCGAAATCCTCCATCTTCAAAACAGTTTTAAATCCTTAATCTTCGAAACGATTCGAAATCCATTGGGGTTTCCCCGCACAAATGTCAGCCGTGAACCCAATTCATACAAAAAAAAAAACTGAACTCATCGGAGCAGCGTCAATTCACCATTTATTTCCAGAGAAATCTATCTACTACATTCTTTTGGCTCCTTGCTAAAGACAAGATACACAAGCAGCTCGTTTAAACCATTACATCATTACGTCACCAATGAGTAATATAATAAATTTACCGCGTGACCCTGACAATGATTTTACCATGTAAAGGAGCTGATGCATGTTAAATGTGACTAGACTCTAAGTCCTAACGTTGGTATTCTCCGTAGGTTAAGAGAGTGAGAAGTCAGATATCTTGTGTCATCCTCTTTATTTAAACATGAATCAAAATTACGAGGCCCTTCTCCAATAGCTCTCGTGTAGCTCCTAAAATGCGACGTAAATAAAAATCGGTCATTCAAACAATCAATCATTGAGCGAGTAAAATTTTATATTAAAAAAAACCCATCGAATTGAATGCAATACATTGTTAAAACATAATTATTCACTGGAGCCAAAAGGTTGGGAACTGCTGATTTAAAGTACAAATCTACCAAAGGGGTTATGGACACGACTCTTGCAAAATGATTTTCAACACATGTATGATATTGCCCATTTCTAGAGGTAAATCCACAATGCGTTCACCATATCTTGAGCTGCACCGTACCTGTTCAAGAATATAATTAAATTTACTTCCTCTTGTACGTGAAGTGTTAAAAAATGTTTACCAACTTTCCAACAGTTCACGGCTTCGGTACTTCACATCTTAAAACAGGAAATAAGAATCAAAAGATAAATATTGACTGGGTGGTTGGGAAACTTAGACACCCGCATAGTATTACATAATAGTACTTCACCAATCGTAAAAAGCAAATTTACTCGGTTTCTCTACGTCATTTTCTACTAATTTATTTGCGTTTTACTATTTCACGGGTCTACGACAAGGGAATGTCCGGATTTTGACGTAACGTACTATAGTGTCTTGATTCAGTGAAATGTTTGGGGAAAGTACGAGAGGAAAATAATAAAAATATTTAAGTTCCTTCGAAAATGTGATAACAATATAGAAATTTAAGACGAAAGAAAAATTTTGTAGACAATAGGAAATATTAAGTAATATATTAGCAAGAGTATCGAAAATAACGGTGCAATTCTAACACAAAAAATAAGACCGAAATTTACGGGTACGCGTAACATGCCATTACTAGCTTTAAAAAAAAAGAAAAGATGAGCATTAAAAGAAAATTAGATTGCTACATGTATGTAAATACAGTTTATTTATAAGATATGACATAACTTATGAGCTTTCATTATTGGATAATGTGAAAAATTCGTCATATTCGTTTTCCGTTACATTTTCAGACACGTCACTGAATTCTGAATCTTTTCACTATCACTGTTACTATGATCCAAAAATAAATAATCATCTTCCATTCCATCTAGATTGTTAGATACACTACATTTTTAAATGACTTCTTAATTATGTCATATTTATTTTCCTTCCATGCTATTATTACCCACTCACACACCAGGCTTCGAAAGGTAAGAGGTTTGCATGTGTGCATTTCAGGTTTCTTCATTTAGAAAAGGTGCGCGTTATACGGCGAATATACTTAAAAATAAAAATTGCAGTCTGAAAGTATAGGTGCGCACAATACGCCGGAATATTCGATATGCTACAGGTCTTAATGTAAAAATATGATGTATTAAATATGTATTTTACTGGTCCCTTAAACCTCCCCCTCCATTTTAATTAAAAACGTTATTAATGTGTGAGAAAATGTGATGAAGCATAAATTATACTTACAAGTACGCATTTATGTAAGAATTATCGTCTAAATTTATTACATTAGCGATTCAAAAAGGACTTTTAGAATTGCTGTCGATATGTGACGGCTTTATTTTCATTTGTTGATTGAAATACTTTAAATTGATTTATGCTTGAAAATATTAAGGCAAGACATGATTCATCTAGTTCGTCAAGATAAAATCCATTGATGTTCAAAAAAGTAAATCTATAACTCAGATTTAGCTTTAAAATGATCGAATCAAAATAAGTCTTAATCCATAATTTACAGACTCAAATTAGTTGGAAACTGAGCCACGCGCGCGGTTAAACACAAAAATTTCAAACAATAGATTTCATCATTTCGCATCCTTTACTTTGAAAATATATCTTTAAATTAATAAAGACTAATGAATAGATATCAAATTATTTCATCTAAGATAAAATTGAAAAATAATAATTCCTCATCAAAGCGAGAGAGAGAGAGAATTTGTGCGTCGTAGAAGGAGTCATCAATCAATTTTGTATGGATTAAGAACAGTTGTACTTAAGAATGAATAATTAAGCCATACAAATTCTAGAAATCAATTACCATTTAAAAGAGTAAACTATCCTTTGATGAATTATATCAACTTTGAGACACCACTTTCTGAGATTTAATCTCATTTGTCAATCCCCATTACTGCTATTGAATAGGAATTATGAATGTATTAAAATGAAAATGATTTAGTAAAAAGAGTAGATAAAGTGAAATAGGTATCACTGAAATGTTTCTGGAGCTCAATTTAAGAATAAATATAGAGAAAAAAAAATAAAAGTTTATTTAATACTTAATATTAAGAGACTAATTTAACATGAACTTGTACTGATGCCCAATGTTGCAAAATGTATGGCAATATCAATGGGCTAAATTCATGATAGTCAAATGATAAATGCAATTACGTGTTCTCCATTGAATTTAAATATTGAATGACATTAGACTTACACTTGTTCTACTTGTAAAGAATTTAGATAAAATTTCAAATGGGATAATTGGATAAATCTGGTCAAGCATTAAGATTCTTCAAACAGTTTTTCAAAATTAAAAAAAAATTCTTATATTATGTATGCATTTTTAAAACAAGTGCATTTTTTTTGCCTATGTGCGTAAACAAATATGTAAAAAAAAATATGTTAAATGTGTTCTTTTTAAAAGAAGGTTTCTACAAAAAAAAAAGTTGGTAAAAGAAGCCCATGAACTGGTTGGTTGAAAACGCATGATTGCCTTTATCGTGTGGTTATGAAATCGCATGAATTTATGAATAGATTGGCTGGAAATACGTGATTGCAGTTATCACGTGACTGACGTCACATGAATTCAGTCCATTGTTACAGACAGGATAGTAGCTTTAATTAACATTGTGCACTACTTTTTAAGAACGTAACGTTTAATTAATCAGCTTAAGTTTCACATTTTCTTACACTCTCTTCTCTTTCCAATAGTGTTCTTGGCCGCCAATCCGGTATAGTGATTAGTGATGCTGACTGCGAAGCCATAGGGCCTGGGTTCGAGTCCCGGAGAAGGCAGGGATGTTTGGGTTGTAATCCCTCCTCCTTTCCTTTGTGTTGTAAGCCCCCGTGTGATATATTTTGTGGTGCACGGGGTTTATAAATGTTCTCAAAATAAAAAAATGGTGTTCTTAAAAAAATATTAACGCTTGCACATTGCTCTTTGAGTTATATGAGTCACTAATACATATATTAATATATTCATTACTGATCAATTACTAATGTAGTATCTTACTATTTTTGAATAATCAAAATGAATGATAGAATTTTAAAAAATGCTTAATTGAGATAACATAGAAAAATACAGGTTAACATTTAAATTTCAAAGTTGAAAGAAAGATTATTTTGTAACCTGAATATAATAAATACGTACATTTAGAAATTTTATTCGATTCTAAGATCATAGAAATGCATCAACATATCTCTCTCATTTCACGTATTCTAAATATTTTTTCTTCAAATTCATGTGGTGTTACAGCCACATGATAAATGCAATCGCGTGTTTCCAGCCAATTAGCTCATAACCTTCACTGTTGCTAATTTATGCTTTTTGAAGATTTTTTTAGAATCTTAATATTTAAACATCTTTATTCAATCATCAAATATGAAATTTTACTTAAATTTTACAAATAGAACAACAAGTACAAGTCTAATGTTCGTTTTGAGTTCGATGGGGAACACGCGTTTATATTTATCACGTGACCGACATGAATTAGAATTCATAATGGAGAAATGCTAAATACATGATGTAAATTTAAAGTATCTAGTGTTTTATTTTCTATTTATTATTATTAAGAATGTTAAACATATTTTTTGTCAAAAATTTACTTTACAAACTTTTAAAATAAATTATATAATTATTATTTTTAAATGAGATTGTTCTGACAAACTTGTCAACATATAACAAAACCGCAGAATATTATAGTGTTCATTTTATTTTTTTCAACTATTGTCATTCAATCTCATTTGTAAAGAACTGAGTATCTTTCAGATAACTATCAACCATCTATCAGGAATTTTATATAAAAAGTACGTTTATACACCTGTGTAAAGAGTGGTTAAATATTTAAAGCAATTATAAAAATACCACCATCGTAGGTCTGATTGAATAAAAGGATCAAAACGATACAAATTTGCGTAGATTCAGCTAATGTAATCCAAGATGTGGCCTTGCTGAAGTACAGGTAAGTAATCCTCTCAAGGATACTAACACATACATATAGGTGCAACTAATATATTCGAGATATTAATATCTACAGTTGTGAAAATTTTAAGTTTTCTTTCTCTTCTGCCAAGCGAACCGAAGGTTGAATCGTGTGGATTACGGATACTATATATAAATCCTTTTCTTTAACTTTTCAAAATGACAGAAAGAGGAAAAAATTATTTTAGAGTATTTATCCTTTTTATTAATAAAATGAAGCTACAATGGGTGTGCTACGCAGCACATTCAACAAGGGTAACTAGAATAATTAAGTGGTGGGCACGTGATCTCCCCCTCTCTTTTTTTTCTTTCTCTCACTTTCTCTTAAATTACAAGGTCCGTCGCCAGTAGCCCTCATTTTACTTCATAGTGCGACTTTAATATAACTCTCACTCTCTCATTACCTCTCTCTCAATATATATGTGTGTGTGTGTATCTATGTATCATAAAAAGTATTTTAAGGATCTAAAAAAACATACAATGAATTTGTAAAATTGTTTTTAATTGAAATATTGCAATTAAATTTGTCTGGAAATAATTTACAACACTTAAGTAACCTATAAGTATTTTAACTTTAAAATACTCTTGATAGGCCCGAATTACATAGATATAAGTCCCATGAAAGATTATAATGTTGCCATCTGAGAAATTTTGCAAATTTATATAGTTTTTTATTTCCATATGAAAGAAAATTATTTTTTCTATCATGCTGAAAAGTTACAACATAAAAAACTATCGATGAATTTGTTTTTGTCAAATATTTCGTTAATTGTGTGATTCGGTGCTTTTAAATAACTGTACATTGTCTTAGATTTAAAAATGTTTAGTAAAAAGAGGAAAAAAATTCCTATAAATATAAAATTGTATGCAACCACTCTTTCTCATCTTGTACTGCACAATAATCAGTGATTTAGCTAAAAAATTATGAATGAAATAAAAACAAAAAAATCCTCTTTATTTAAGTTCTATTTTCTGAAATAATTGAAAAGAGAAAATAGTAAATAAAATAAGGAATGAAGTTTCCTAAAACGATGGTAAATTCACAACGTTATTTAAAACCGAGGGAAAAACTTCTATTTCTTATTCCTTGAATTTGCGGTCTCAGTTCTCAATAATATCATTAATGTTACAGTCTTACAGCGACTAACTTGAAACTGATCTAAAATGCTTTTTTTGCAAGGTAAAAAAAAAAAAAAAAATGAACAGAAAAAACTCGTGGGAAACTCGTTTCACTTACACTTCCAACTTACTAATCCTGACATTTACATCATGAAACTTCTGAGAAAACATTTGTAGGAAACCCCAAGCGAGCTTTTCTTCTCTGCCCATTCACAAATCCGCTTTTAGACAATGAGAAAAGGGGTGAGCAAGGGTTTATGCAGACGATTTTCTGTCGCCTATTAAATGATACCCCTTTTTGTTAGGCATCAAAGCCCACCGCAAATGGTGTTTGACAAGAGAAACATCGTGACACAAACGTTTGATGTTCAGCATCCACCCAAAGCGTCCCCAGTTAGTGCCTTGAAAGATGTTTTTCGGGAGCAGTTATGAATCATTAGACAGATACTTTTTCTTCTTTTTAATTATAGAACTTATGATATGAGTGAAAAATCATTAAGTTTGTAATTTCGAAACCACATCCTCTCCCTGTTATAGGGTGGGCGATGTTTTATACGAGATCCGTGGCGTCGAAGATCTACGTGTTCCCCGTCATAAATATTATATATATTTTTTTCAGATGAAATTTATAAATGGTAAGAAAGTATTATGACTACACGGCTATAAAAAATTGAAAAAAAAATATTTTGTGCAGAGTTAGATTTATAGAATCTTCTTCTTAGCAAGTATGTTTTCTACTGCAAAACCATTTAAAAAACAAAAATGAATTGTCAGAAATATTTAACATGGGATATAAATATATCTAATTCTAATTTTAAGTTAATTTATTTTAAAGGTATTATGTTAAGGGGAAGAATAACTATATAAATGAAAGGATTTCTAATTTTCAACAATATTAGAAATTTTTGTCGCTTTTTTTCTTATCTTTTTAATAAAGCAAGAAGGTAGTCGAATTAAAAAAAATATGTTCTAAGAAAATTCGATTTTATTTCATTTGTTCTTACGGATTCTTGTTTAATATCAAGTACTACAATCAATTATTTCAAAAATAGCTGTATTCTTTACGTTAATTTAACAGTAATGCGTCAAAAACTTCAAGAAAAATCATGATTAAAAAACAATATTTATTTACAAACATAATTTTGCAATGAGTAATTTCAGTGAAGTAACGGAGAATATTAGGGTCCCCCTGCAAAGTTAAGTTTTGGGCCCCAAGTCGGATCTTACAAAGGATTACAAAATCATAACATAGGCTTTGGGCCTCCTAGTCTCCTGCCCCCTCCGCGATACAGGAGTTGCGGAGGTGTACGTTACGCATTGAGTAATTTATTTCGTACATTTCAGCAAGATTTCTTTTTTTTAAATATCACGATGAAGACTTAAAATTAAAAGATGTACATTTTCCATGCAAATAGTTTGAAACCGACTGCAATCATTATTCAAATTGAAACCTTATGCGTTATTATTACTGCCGTTTTTTGTACTAAAAATAAGTTTTAAGCGATGCATTAAAAATAATATGTTGATTTTTAAAAAATGTTAAAAAGAACGATATTGTTCAGTGTTTATCAAACTGCGGTACATGTACGCTTGAAGGTATTCGAAAGTTTCTCAAGAAATTTATGAGCAACTCAAAAGAGATGATATCCCATATTATTACATAATTAATAATATTATTAAATGAGTACCGATTTATTTACTTGTCTCTTTTACGAACAAATTTAGACAATTTTAAGTAGCCTTTTAAAGAAATGTTTAGTTAATTTTTTTTTAAAAGAACCCGGTTTTGAAATAGATAACTAGAAAAATGATGTAAAAATGTATTCATTTCACCCATATATTTTATTTCATAGTAAAAATTTTGTAAAAGAAAATTGGAATGCAAAATTATAAAACGATAACATATCTTACGTTGCATTGCATAGAAAAAAAACGGCGGATTTTTTTTTAAATTTAAAATTTTCAATTTCTCTTAAACTTGCCCTAACACCCTTAATTTACAAGATTTTCTTTTGATCGCATCTCATAAAGTAATGTTTACCATCCCACGAAGTTCATTACTCCTCAAAAAGAGGAGTTACGCACTTTTTATTTCCCCCATACCTACTTTAAAAAAAAGCTAAAAGCCTAGTTGGCACGTATTTGTGGCTTCATTCTGGCGACAAACCCGTGCTTCAACTATGGTCCTGACGACAGACCGACTCTAAGTTAGATATATTTGAATCGAAATGTGATTATTTTCTAGGTGTCTTCCTTTCTTCCTACTTTCTTTTTCCGCATTTAATTTCCTCTTTCCATTCAAGTGAATCTAGTTAATTTCCGGACGAATTCCGTTTCTTGTGTAATGTATCTAATTTCTTCCTTATTTATTATTTGCCTCGTAAACAAAGAAAACTGTTATGTATAATTAATAAATAGGTTATGCATTACATTCTTTTTCAAGGTCGTTAATTTAAAGTATCTGTTTCTTGCAAAATAATTCATTCTGGCGGTTTTCATTACCCGGTCATACTTTTCAAATATTCAAACAGATGTAAGGTGGATATCTTTATTTTTTTTGTAGTTAACAGTTCATTGACCTCTCTGCTTTCTTCTAAATCTTGTATTTTCTTTGTAAGATATTCGTGTGTCACTATGGCGTAAATAGTCCTGAGTGGGCCCTGTATCTAAATTCCTTGGGAGCCCTCATTTCGAATCCTTTAACATTTTAATATTGATTGCTTGGACATTTTGGGGCCTTTGAAGTTTGGGTGCCCCGTATCATTGATACGGCTTATATGGCAGTAGCTACGCCTGGTGCCGGTTTATCCATTGGGTGCTTGGGGCCCAGGATAAACCGGCCCGGAAGAGACTTAAGGGGCTAGATAAGCTGGACTTAACCAGATTTTCTTGCCATAAATTTCGATCCGCCAGTGCCCCGGGGTAGATCTTTTGGATCTAGTAGATCTTTTGCGCCCAGGGCCCAAAATGAGCCGAAATTGGTACTTGCTACGCCCCTGGTGTGTCATGCCAGGAGCTCGAGCCCTCGTGCAACTGAAGATCCAATCTGGAAACTGAAGCACGTTTATGCGTCTCAGGCTAAAAGTCCTCTGATTGGCGTGTTGTTGTTGTTTAGAGAAGGGGGTGCCAGCTCAGATGTCTCTCTTGTTACTTGACCGTATTACAAAATTATTTGGTCCGTCGCCAATATCCCTTGTGTTGTCTTAGAGTGGGGTATTAATAAACACTCACTCACAGTCGAAAGTTGTTAAGTGGTTATTGATAGTATGTCTTTCAATTATCAAATTTAATATACTGTGTAAATGATCACAGGTAATGCCTTTTTTTACTTTAGGAAAAAATTTTAAGAAATCCTTATTAAAAATTCTATAAATTGATTTTCATTTCACGAAATACAATTTGAATCCTTGCATTTTAATTAAGGCTTGGAAAAAAAATTTTGCAGGTGAGCCTCTTAAGGTATACATACAGATAAAAGGGTTTTTTTTTCTATATTTACTTATGCAATTTTAATTGTTTCTTTTTTTTATGTCATTTTCTTGAGGAGAAAAAAAAATTGGGGGATTATATAAAATATCAATCATCCACCTACTTCGCTGGCTATTGCTTAATGTTGTTTGATGTATCTAGTGTTTTTAATTTATTGATATCTAAGTCCTAATATTAATCTTTTGCTTGTATTCAAAAACATTCTTATGACCCTCCCTTCTCGATTTAAAAAGGATAAGACTTGAATTTATAAAACGGAATTAAATTTATCTTTTATGCCCTTGCAATCCCCTTTTCTTGAGAGTTGATTTCTGTTAAACCCGTTCTCAGCGGATATCTAAATCAACTAAATGAACATTTTTGCAAAATTTTAAAGTCTGTAGATCCAGTAGTTCAAAAACGGGAATTTTTGTCTTTTACTCCCTCGCAAACCCCGCTTGGGAATCGATTTCCTCAAAAGCAGTTTTTAGCGGATCTCTACCCAATAAAAGAAACATGCCTGTTATACTTCAAGTGCATAAGTCTGATAGTCCAGCATAAGTGCATAGTCCAGGAGATTTTATGATTGTGTCTATAAGAAAAATTCAGATGAATGTTATTTAAATTTGTTCGGATAAACATTACTGCGCTATCGCCAGCAGATAAAAATCTCAAGAAAATCCCAATTCTCTTCTGGAAAAATTTAAGTATTTAAATATTCAATGTATGATGACCTTTTTTCTATGGATTTGAAAATGATTTATTCGACAGAGAGAAATAAAGTAATTAATTATTAAAATCTATAAAAAAAAATATTTTTATTCAATTAAATGAATAGATTGCTTTTACATGGGAAAAATTAACCCTCAATCACCCTTTGACCTATATAGTTTTTGGTTTCAAGCAGTCACGCTGAAACTGCTCATTTATTCTACGCCCCTTGATGCCTGATTAATTTCAATGTTCAAACTCAGCTGGAATTTATGGCGTATTGTTTCAGACAAATTAACTCTGAACTGAATTGAGAATTGTTAAGTACACAGGTAAAACGTTTCCATTATTTTAACTGTATAAATATTCAACCTTATTATTTTTCCCACGAATTTTGCTGATGAAAAATAATATTTTGAAATCATATTACGATGCTGTATTTAATATATGTTTTTCGGATTTTAGATTAAAAACCTCTCAAATATTAATTTCTTTTAAAAAAAATAATTGGATTTTTTTTTTAATA
This sequence comes from Trichonephila clavata, assembly GCA_019973975.1. Taxonomy (NCBI): domain Eukaryota; kingdom Metazoa; phylum Arthropoda; class Arachnida; order Araneae; family Nephilidae; genus Trichonephila; species Trichonephila clavata. The sequence continues at coordinate 182,578 of BMAO01025003.1, read as the reverse complement.
TTGAAAATGCAATACAACAGAATAACTATACTTATTCTAACAAGAATGCATATAAAACCTGTTTGAAATTATGTAAATATATAGTTGTTTTAATCCCCCGCCCCCCAATTTTGAATATGTTCTTGCTATACTTTTTATGTAATAAAATATTTCATTCATATATAATATGAATGAAATATTTTGATAGTATCTTGCCTGTATTATTCTACAGTAAAAAATCTGCTGTCAAAGAAAATAATCTTATCTTTACTGAAATAAGATATCTTTGCGTGAGCATTATATGTTTATCAACAGAATAATAAAAATTGATACTTACGTATTATATCATAGACCATTTTTGCCAAATCAAAAGACGTCGCCAAATATCACACGATATGCAGCCAATAGGGGCAAACCATTTCTACGCATGTTTAAACCCAATAATAAAAAAAGAACGTGAAGATGACAGCATTTGGTGATGTCTTTTGAATTGGCGACGTTGGTTGACGGTATAATTGTAGTATGTATCTAGAACTCATTTTTACTCACATAAGATGATGCTTTTAACTATCATACTTGATTTAAAGAAATTTAGAGTATTTCATAAATACAGTAAACTAAATATTTTACTTTAATCTGTTTAAAGGGAATTAGTTAAAATCGTGGGCAAAAATTCACGGGACGTTACAGTCGCATGATAAATACAAGCTCGCGTTTTCAGCCAATTAGGTCACGTGCTTGACTGTTGCCAACTTTCGCTTTTTGCAGAAATTTCTTTTAAAAAGTACATATTTGTTACTGACAATAATGAACATAAGCGAACTCAATGCAATAGTTTTAAAACTATCCATATAAACTATTATTATTTTGAGAAACTTTTTGAAGAATCTCAATATTGGACATCTTCACTGAATAATCAAAACTGAAATTTACAAGTTCTGCAACAAGTCGGATGTCAGCATTGAATTCAATGGAAAACACGTGATTACAATAAACATGTGACCATCTTGAATTAAACCCAATTATAGGAATCTTTTAGCTTTATTTGTTGATTGTTAAAAAAAAGTATTCTTGAAACTAATGAGCAAGCAATGCAATATTAACAATAACAGTACTTTTTAATAATATATATATATAGTAACATTTTATTCTATAATAAAATTATAACTTCAACTCATTCATACATTGTCTTAGGAATGTGTTTCTAAATATCCAGTTGAGAATATTTTTATCAAAGTCTAAACCTTCTTCAAATATTTAAATACTATGTTATGACATCTCTTATGTTTGAAAGTAAAGATTCATGAAATTTTTTCAGTTACTTTTGAACACCTGAATAAATATAATTGTTCCTTAAACCACAAAGGGTCATCTTATGTAAGTTTCTTCAAATAGTTACCATGTTTCGTTTTTTCGAAATACTTTATTTGTGGCTGCCATTATTAAGTAGAGTACAGCATTGATGTCACACGGATTCCTTAGCTTTTGTATGAATGAATATATCAATTAAATATTACATGGTTAATTGAGTATGATTTGATCTAAGATGAATTTTATGAATTAAGTTTCTAAGATTAGCAACGATTTTGTCATATATGTTCAGTATTTTTTAATTGTTTTATTGATTTTTTTCCCTTCTGAAAAGACGTTAAAAATCCCCAATTATAATAATTCTAAGAAAAAAAAGATTTTGCAAGAGGTGAATTAGAGCATATAAGATTAAGCTTTTTTTTAAAACTCTTTTTAGTATAATCTTCTTGCAAGATATTTCAAATTAAACATTTGCGAATCTCGCTTTCCTCCTTGATTTCAGAGAAAGCATGTCGATATAAATAAAATTAACTTTACTGCGAATTAAAGTTAGATACCACTTACATATATAAATAATAATAACGGATAATAAAACAAGTTTCAAAACAGAGAAAAGATATAATGACTGCAAGAAAAAAATATTTTAAAAGACGAGATATTTAAGAACAATCATAATTGTATTATTTTCATTTGAATTTACTTTATGCTCTTAGTGAAAATTAAGAGTAACGTTTTATGAACTATGTTAAGATAAATCAAAGAGGTTTTTACGCATCGTCTAATTTCGCCAAATAAAAAGACATTACCAAATGTCGCCAATAGTGGAAAATCGTTCCCACTCAGATTCAAACATAATAATAAGAACATGAAGATTACAACATTTAGTAACATCTTTTGAATTGGCAATATCTTCTGATTTGGCGAAATTGGTTGATAGTATAATATGTAAATACCATAAAAAATATACGATGAAAATTTAAATGTTTCAAAAAATATCAAATTCAACAAAACAGCTAGTTGGATCTGATTTTAGTGCACTTTATTTATCACCAACTTTTGTGAATTATTGGTGTCATACTGAATAAAAGTCCAATATAGCGAAGCACAGTGTTGATGCAATTGGGACGATTGTCTTTTCTCTTTCACCATAGGTGTGAACTAAAGAAGGCTCTTATGGAAAAAAAAATCCCACACATGATGGAATAAGACAAACTTGTGTCTGTAGCAATTTTTGGAACAAAATCTTCACCTATTTATTGGTCGATGAGTTAACAAGTTTGTTAAAAAATGACATTAACTAATTATTATATGGAACTAAATTCAGTCAAGAAGTTTTAAATAAAATCAAAATTTTGTTTACAAACTTAGATACGGGAGAAAATAGAATGGTGCCAAATTATTTCAACGGCCCGTTGGACTTCTAGTATGGCGACTTCTAGTATCCAGTATGTCGACAATCATTCATCAAGTTAGCAATAAATAACTAAATATGAGGCATTCGAAATGGTAATATTAAGGTAAAATTTAGCATTAATATACATATCACAATAAAATTTCAAGCATAGATTCTTTGTAGTGTTAAGAATATCATAACTTTTATTCGGAATTTTGATTAACACATAAAATTTGAATGACTTATTAAAAATATTTTAATAATAATATTTCATCAGCATTAATTGTTAGTCACCACCGGGATTATCGTTTCACCTTCCAATAATCAGCCAGTCTCTTTTCAATTTTATTCATGCAACAATTCACATCTTCTTTCACAAATTTAATTTTAAAAGTATATTATACCAAACTTTTTTTTTAATGTTCTGATCGAATAAAGTACATTTTTAGTAAGTACATTCAGGTGGTTAAAAATATTGTTTGTAATATTTTGCGTAAAGCAGTTAAATATTTTGTGCTTCAAAATTGTAAAGTGGGAACATATTTGCCTACCTCATCATTTGATCATGGTTTTTTAAATGATTTTAATAATTCATGTTATTTAATCCTTTTTCTAAGAAAACTTCATATGAATTTTATTAATTATAATGAATTAAATAATCATAAATATGGCAAAATTTTGTGTTATTTTTCAATCACTTGTAAGCTAAACCAGCTAAGAGATTCAAAAGTGTGTATACTTTCTTGACTTCTCTGATTGTGACTGAACAAAATTAATGTATTTCAAAAATATAGAGGCTCTAAACTTTTCCCTCTACTATTTAAAGTTGAAAAAAAAACATTAAAAGTAAAAATGTATCGAAATCGATGAGAATATTAAATGATGTGAAATTTTAATTAACTTACCTGTTGCAACTGAATGGTCCTTTAATTGATTCCTAGAATCAGCCATTTTGGCAACATTTTTTATATTCCCCCCCCCCCTTTTCATGCAGTGAACTATAGAAGCCAAAGTTTATTTCACATAGATGTCTTAGTCTTAATCATTAAAATGATCCAAAAGATCTTCAGGTGAATGGCAATATCTCAAAATTATTTATAAGTTAAATACATATTCAACCAGCGTCAATTACACATTACAATTCTTTTCTCCAACTGAAAAAAAATATATTTAGAATAATTACAAAAGATGCCAACTCAAGCAACACAACTTTAATGGCAAACGATTATTATATTAACAAATAAATTAAGTTATCAAATAAATTAGAGCTACATAAATTATTGATTTAAATCAGACGATAATATTATGGAAGAAATTTTTAACCAAAACAACATCTATAACTACTGAATAATTTAAATTGTCAACAGGAAATCTATTCAAAATACAGAAAATAAATTGAAATAGAATGAAATATTTTACAATACTAAACATATATTATTGGCAAGAGTTATAAATATGGATCTTGCTTGTTTTGATACTACATATTTTTAAAGAATAAATTTCAAAATTTTGTTTGAAGAAAAATAAATTTCTTAGAAAATATTTGAAATTATCAAATTATTTTCGTTTTTTTTTTTTTTTTGTATAAGTAAGAAGGATTTAATAAATATAATAAAATGATAACAAAAATGTTGCTATTATTCTATTCTAAAGTAGCCGTAGTAGAGGAGTGGTGAATTGACGTTCTAGAAAAATTCTGAAAGTAAAGATTTATGGATTTTTCTACTTATCATGTCAATAGATAAAGTATATCAATTCCTTTTCTTGAAAGTAACATATTACCTAAAAGTTGTAACTTCTTTCGTAGAATAATATGCTCGTTTGTTGCATGTTATCAATTAAACAAATTGAAATATCTCGAGACATCTTTCAAAGAAATTTGCCGGAATACTTATTGATTTGAACACAGTTTCGAAATTGTTTTTAGAAAACAAGCTTTTGTTGATGTGACGATAATTTTCGAAAATACATCAAATTATATTTGATCTCTTTTGATGAAATTTTTCTCTTAGGTAATTTAAGTTTATCAAAAAATTTGAAAAAAGGCAAACAGTTATACCAAAAGAGCAAAATTTTTAATAGAACTTTACGCTTTTTATCACATTTTAAGGACATTGATTCATTAAAAAAGAACTAAATTGATTTTATTGACGAACAGAATTTTATTATAAGGGGAATCAATAATACATCTCAATCTATTCTTTTAATTTTAAAAAATTAAAACAAAAAAAATATTGATAAAGAAAGGAGAATAGGGAAATTTTTAAAGTGGATATAAGATGTTTAATTATTGTGTATTTATATTTTCAACTTTGATCAGAATAGCCATGTCATCTTGTCCCGGTACTATAGCAGGGGAGATTACATTAATTTTCTAAAACGTCAAAATTGTCCTGTTTATATATTAAAATAAAAAAATTTCCCGCTACATAGAATTCAAAATTAATAATATTCGCTGCAAAAAATACGTCCAAAGAAAAATAGTTTACGTGAAAAATGGTCAACATCGTCAATTTGCGCCTGTTATATATTAACATTTTTTTTCAAAATTTCTTCTTTAAAATTCTTTGACGCCAGCCTATTTGATTATAAATTTAAAGAATTGCTTGGAAAATAATCAAATAGAATAGTTAACTAACTAAAATTTAATGTTTTGTTGATTTTAATGAAAATGATTCTTCGGTAGAGGTGCTGGAACCTCTAATCGAATAGAAAATTCTTTTTAGCGTCAAATAACTATCTCATTTAAATGCTATTTTACTAGGGGTTTTCTAATGATGAATAATATTTTTTTTATGCTTTAAGCCACGAAATTATGTTTCAAGAATAAATATTTCATTTTACATAATTCTCTAGATCAGTGCTTCTCAAACTTTCAATATTTGAGACCCAATATTTAATCATAATTTTCATCACACCCCTCCTCCATACAATAACACACTGTGTTGAATTTAATAATACTATACTTTGACGCTATACCTATAATATGACTTTAACCTCTTGAGTGCCGCCGTCTTATATAAACGTCTCGCTCAGCCAGTGCGTTAATTGCCACGGTCGTATATATATATCGTTCCAAAATATGATCTTTTTTGTGTACTACTATCCATAAAATTATTCCAAAGGCTTTGGAATGCAATAAAAAGACATTTGCAATGTTTGCAAAGGATTTACTTATTTCAGAGGATATGTTTATTTATATTCATTTTCTTTGCCTACCGTATTAAACGGGGGCTTTGGGGAGAGAATCGCGTAATTTTTAATCGGCATTTAAGGGATTAATTATAAACCGTACAAATTAGTAAGATAAAAGTTAATTTTTGCATATAATTTTATATATAACAAGCCCATAGAGTCTCTGGTAATTAATAAACTTGTTCTTAATTTAATATTGTTAAATTAATTATAAAATACATTGTGCAGTACTGATATATTTATAGGTGTATTATATCAGTGTAAATGCGAGTTTTAATTTTTACTAGCTTTTACCCGTGGCTCCGCTCGCGTTGATGTCTTTAAATAACTGTCAAAGTCGTAATCATTATCATTAGAAAGTAAATAATATAATATGGTAATTTTTTTTATTGCTTGACTGGAACCAATACAATTTAAAAATTCTAAAATTGAGCTTAGTTTAAACAAATTGAAAAAGTAATTTATTATAATTAAAAACAAAAATTCACAATATCTTTAACTATTAATATTTTTAAAAATCGAAAGTATCTACTAATTCCTATATAATTCCTCTTCTATATAATTCCTCTACTATATAATTCCTACTGCTATATATAATTCCTCTTTAAAAGAGCTCAAAACAAAATATTATTCTAAGATGCTACTGTATACCACATAATATGTTCTTCCTTCAGTTGGTAATGTGTGAAGATTTGGGCATTGGACACACCGATCAGGCTACATATAGTTGGCCATGGGAAAATCATTGCTTTTCCAAATGCACCCCTGCTACCTGAAATGTTAACTTTGTTAATAGCAACAGTAAAACTGGAAATTAAACTCGTTTTGAATTGAAACGGTAGGTCAGTGGGGATACTTGGAATTCGAGGTATGATAACACTATATCTCTTTTCATGACATATGTTCAAATATTGGCACCAAGTATATTCTGCATCAGTTTTGTGATCCAAAGCCTCGTTCCTTTACATAATCGATTAGCATCAAGATTCTGCATAACTTGTACATTTAGTTTTAATTGAAGTTTATGTGAGGGTACAACCGAAAGTTCTAGTGAATTTAAGAACTCCGTGGGATATTCGTTTTCAGACTGAATTTTTCAACTTTTCCCCATAAGCTTGAATTCACCAGCCAATATATAATAAAGCTACCATTCCTCCTATAATATCTGTACTATCTCATAAATCCAGAAGAGTCCGGTTTAACGCTTCCATAGCTTTCTTGTGAGACATCGTACTTTCATCCCACACTAAAAGCTTACATTGTGGAAGCGTCCGGCCTTGAGAGCTATTTTTTCGGAAATTTCAGATGAGTGAATCTTCAAATGCAAGATTAAGCGATAATTTTAAAACGGAATGTGCTGTGCGACCTTTGGTCAATAAAATCCCGGCTGTACCAGAAAAAGCCATAGCAACTGCTATTTTCTGGGTTTTATCTTCTGGGTTTTTCTGATGGTCATTAGTAATAATTTTAGCAAAAATGTTTTTCCTGTTCCTCCAGGAGCTTCGAGAAAAAAGAGTGCTCCACTGATGGATTCTACTTTGCGTAACACTTGTTGAAAAACGTGACTTTGTTCTGGAGTTAAGTGAGGGGTAAATTCTGTTACTTGATGCTGCAATGCTATAAAATCGTAGTTTAATTCTCATGTAATTTCATTATCGAAGCCATTTCCGTCGACACGTCTAGGGCTAATCATTCCAAAATCATGTAGCTTCTTCCTAACCATTCTGAAAACCTTTATTGCGTTTCGTTGCAGATTTGTTCATTGAAAGGCATATTTGGTTGTTTTTCGTCGCAAAATATCTTCCGAAATGTAGTCTTTGTACTTATTCCAAAAGGTTTGAGGATTAGAAGGACCGAAGATGAAATAAGTATTGCGTAAAGCTTCCTAATTTTATTCGGCGAGTAACATTGTATGGATGCCTCCATAGTACATCTTCAAATTAATACCTCAATGTAAAATATCTAGGTTCAGTATAAGTGAAAAATTTTGTGCAAAATATGAATATTGTATAATTAGGTTAAAAAAATTCAAACTAATCAAAACTACTTAAGTAATCAAAACTTTTTATGAAACTGTCAGTTAATATTACCATAGAATTTTCAATATCACGCGCACGCAATTCGCTAAAACTTTATTTCGTTTCCCTCTTTAAAAAGTGGGAGAAAATTTGCATTAAAATATCTGGGATTTAAATTCTTACCCAACTTGGCGATATTTCTCAAAGTTTGAGTTTGACATTTAACAAACGTAACGTAAATAATAACCATAAAAAACCCTTTAAAAAATTGCTTTTTGTGAAGATGCTAAATAACACTATATTTCAGTTATTTGTTACAAATGTGAGAAAATATAAAATGAGCAATGATAATATGAGCAAATGCATAATTTTGCGCCAACTTGGCGGGGAGTAAGCAACGGCAACGTTTTAATTGCATAGTTCCCGTTCCCGTAGGAATATGGGAATAAAATATATCCTATGTTACTCGCTGATAATGTAGCTTTCCATTGGTGAAGAATTTTTAAAATCGGACCAGAAGTTCCCGAGATTAGCCGGAACAAACAGACAGACAGACAAAAATTTTAAAAATTGATTTTTTGATATAAGTACCGTATATGCCTTTAAATGCATTTAGTAAAAAGCTGCTAATTTGAAATTACAAACAGACACTTCAATTTTATTTATTTATATAGATATAGATTATGTCATAATGTATTTTGTTTCTTTACTTTCAGTAAATTTATAATTTTTTAAAAATAATCTTTTGTTTTCGACTTTTCAATATGCTCGCGGCCCCCTCGTAGAGTTATTACCCACCCCTGGCGGGGGCGCCGCACAATTTGAGAAACACTGCTTAACCTTTCTTAAAATCAAAAGCTTCTGAAAAAAGTTGGCTCTTAAAAATCTGGCAAAGATTTTTTTTTAATGAGATTTTTAAAAACTAACAAAACCTATGCAAATTTTCATACAAGAAACAGTTTTGAAAATTGTTTTTAAAAATTTGTTTTTAATGATTGAATGAAAAGTAACATACAAAATGCACTGTTCTTCAAAAATTGCCTTTAAAGTTTACATTTTAAAACTTTTAATTACATTCTACTCTTAAAAACTACTTGAAAGTTTTATAAAATTGTGGTACCACCTGAAAGAAAGTTTTTTTTAATAGATGACTAAAAATCGAAGGGGAAAAACCTCTATGAATTAAAATTAAATCTACTTTTTATTTTAAATTTAATTAAGAATTTTTACTCTGTGCATGCACTATATGACTAACCTCATTATTGTACCAAAGTGTAATCAAGCTGTGAATTTTTATTCTTAATTTTCTTCTATAACAATTGCATGGCTAGTGAAAAATATGCATTCAAGATATCGATCAATCGGCTTCGAGGGAGGGGGAGGTCGCTATTAAACAATGTTGTGCATAGAAGATAATGAAGTAAGAAGATAAATGTATGTTTTTTTGGCGGGAGGGGGGGGGAAGCTAAATAACACGTCAATGGAAATCGTTTCCTATTGATTTCACTCGGGGGAAAAAATGTATGTCTTCATTAAATTTACAAAACTTTGTCTTAAGAACATGTAATCTGATATTAATAGAAAAAAAATTATTTCAAAGAATTCGAGAACATTGCGAAATGACTTCGTGGAAGTACTAATTTACATGAAGAGTAAAAAATAAAAATTAAAAAAAAAACGTTTTTTTTTTAATGAAGATATTTAGAAATTCTGAAATTATAATAAATACACAAATTAGTGGAAATTAAGACGTATTATTTTCTTTTCGTACGTATGTTCTATATCTGAGATTAAATATAGTTTCTAGAAATATGCTTACTAAAAAAATAGTAGATGTATATGCTTCCTAATAAATTCATGAATACTTCCCACGAAAAATAATTTGCATTTTTTCAATAAACTGTGTGGCAGTGGTAATGGCGTGGTCATGGCCGCGGCCTCGTGTCTAGCGTTCCTCCCGTCGAGTCCTGGTGCTACTGAATACTCGCTGTGTAGAGGGGCAGGGGTGACCAACCTTTTTGGGAAAAGTGCCACTATTTGATAAAAAAAAATAATTATGCGTGCCACTTCCAACTCTTCCAACAGACAAATATGGAAAATTGAAAAAGTATTATTTATAAGCTTGTTATGGGATTTTTACGCAGATAGCACATTTTTTAATACACGTCTCTGTAGTGAAATCTAAAAATAATATAATAAATAAGACGAAAGTACAAATATAGGTTTTACTGATGATAAACTTTTTACAAGTTCAATCAATTCGATCAATTAGGATAGGTATAAAATAAAAATAACTAACGTAAATCATTTAATTCAAAATTATTAAACGCTCAGTGTCTACTAATGTAGCTTTTGAATTACTCCTTTTTTTACCAAGTCATCTATATTAAGAATAGCTCTTAGAGACGCTAACAAAATAGGTTATTATAGGTGCACATGCACTAGTTTTGAGTAATATTTATTCTATTATGTTCTCTACAGAAAAAATTTATTCACACAAGCATATTTTGATCTAAATTTTGAGGATTTTTTATCTGAGACAACCACTTTAATAAAATTGTGAAAAATAGTTATTTATTATCTTTTTAAAAAAAGTTTTTTAAGTTTTCAGTAAGTCTTCGCGTGCCTCTGATACAACTCCATCGTGCCGCACTCTAGCACGCATGCCACGGGTCAGCCACCCCTGTCTTAAGGCATGGATCCACAAGACCCGGGCCTCGGCCTTGGTGTGGGGGCCTCATCTCATTCTCGACTCAGCCTTAGTAAGATCATTATCCGAAGAGCTTCAACAGTCAAATGTTATTCCCAGGCACATTTTTCGAAAAACTAGGAATCTGAAATTACATACCAACTTGCTAGATTGCATCATTATGTGATGACCGTCATCCATGCCTAGACCTACTATCATACACCATCATTACTCACTTAGTTGAAAGAAGGCAGTTGTGTGTATGTGGTTGAACCGTTTTTTACCTAGATTTGTGAGATTGTGAGTTACACACATTTGTTTGTTACGGTTTACTGTTTGTACGATCATGTGAGAACGTATGCTAAATACCAGTGGTCAAGCTTTTTAGACTCACGGAAAAATTCTAGATGTTTATGCATTTTGCATACAGATTTAAAACTTTTTATTTTATTTTTAATTGTGCCTCGTGGAACCCCTGGGTGTGCCTCGAGGATCCCCTGGGCAGGGACGTCTTAAGGCATGGGACAACTGGGCCCGGGCCTCATTCTCGGTGGGGGCCTCGTCTCGTTTTCGACCCAGTCTTAATAAGATCATGATCCGGATAATTTTAATGGTCAAATGTTATCCCCGCACATATTCTCCCCAAAACAGGGCATTTGAAACTCCATGTCAACTGGCAAAAGTGACAAGACTATATTTTTATGTGAGGACCTTGTTAATGTTTAGGTTAAGGCCTAGTACCATAAATAATCATTCAACTCATTTAATAAAAATACGGCCATCGGTTGAGCCGGTTTGTACCTGGTTTGTGAGATTTTGAGTCGTGTACATTTATTTGTTTCAAATTACCGTTTGTATGAGAATTTGACAATGCATGCTATGTACTGTCTATTTTTAAAAATCACAGATAGGCCTATATTTAGATAAGGGCCCCGGGCCTCAAAAAGTCTTAAGAAGCCCTACCCCTGGGTGTGCCTCGTGGAATACAATGTGAAGATCCCTGCTATTTTCTATTCACTTTAAAGGGTCACAAGTGAGGCATAGGTGCCCAGGATCTCAAGAAGTCTAAAGACGTCTCTGTAGAGCAGCAATACTCAACCTGGGGCCAGCGGGCCTTTTTAAGTGCCCCGGTCATGGCCCATTGCTCTGAGAAATTCTTTTATTTATGAAAATTTGGTGGGAGATTCTTTGTTAAAAAATCAAATATATCAATTTTGCTTTTTGCTATCGATGTCGTATGGGTGAGAATTGATATATATATATTTTCTGATTAGTGATAATAGACAACAGCGGTGTAACGACCATTTTATGAGTGGAACTAATTTTTAACTATCTTTCATAACTTACCAGCGAAAAATATTCGAAGAAAATAGATTGTTTCAAGACGATTGGGAAGTTGACTATTTTGCAGTGAAAAACAAGCATGGTACAGTAATTGTTTGATTTTTCTCGAAAGTGTTGTACCAATAAACAGGAATCATGCAATGACACTTTTCCTCGAAGATCTCTTTCAAGAGGTGATAAATAGGCTTTCTTAAATAATCTTTACAACAACAAACAAGTGTTGTGTCAGTGTTAATGTCACAGCGGTAACAAAGGCACCCTATGAAATTTCTTATATTATTGGTAATCATATGAAACCGTTTACTGATGCTGGAATTGCGAAAGAGTGATTCTTAAATGCTTCCAATTTAGAAAAATTTAGTGACAAAAATAAAAATATAAAAAATAATAATTAAAAAAATCGATTTCCACATTTTAAATTTTCTATGTTATCTTGGTCTTGAAGCCCCCCCCCCTTTCCTTCCATTAATTCTCATGTTGCGGCCTGCGTGAAATAGCCATCATCTGTATGCGACCCGCGTGAAATAGCTGACATATGTATGCGGCCCGGCAGAAAAAAGGTGGAGTACCACTGTAGAGGGACTGAAGCCCGTTAAATTTATCACGTTGGCGTGGTGTGGAGATGGAATGCCAGGTCAGGTGTCGCCTGTGTCATTTGACCGAAATTCAAAATTTCGAGGTCAATCCCTATTTTATCGTGTTGCTTCAAAATGCAACTTGAATAAGCAATCAACGCTAGTGAATTGAATGTATGGATATTCATTCTAAATATTAAGTTTAATCAATTTCTTAACTAATTATTTTTTAAATTATAACCTCATGTTTAAAATATATACATATGTATTACACAAAAAGTACAGAAAAACTTTAAGTAAAATTTTATATATAATTTTAAAAAACTAATACTTCTTATTTTAACATCATAGTAATGTTGTGATCAGTCAGTGGTGAAGGAAATTAAAATTAACGTGAGAAATTTTACAATATTTTTCGTATCTATCTCTCTACAGAGAATGGATCCTTTTTTGAATACAATATTGAATAAATATCTAAAAATCAATCAAATGTCCAAGAAAATAAATTCAATATCAAAAAGTGCAATAACCAATGCTAAGAAACGAAAAAATTCGTGACATTTCTGATGAATATATTTTTCATGTATCTTAATTAACCTCCTAGTTCTGAAATTGCTGCTGTAAAAACTGAATGATTTTTCACAACTAGATTCAATTATTCATTATTAAGTTTCTGTTTGAATGAAATGTAATGATGAGACAATAGTGATCTATGTAGCAGAGGCTATTTGTAATTAAGAAATTTTGTTTTGAATCAGATCTTAATCAGTAAAATCATCTCATCCACATTTTAAAATTTATCTTATTTTTAAAATAAATATCAGTAATTTCAAACTTATTCGATTTTTTTTCTTTTTAATTATCAAGTGTTATATAAGTAGTTTAAAAGTTGACAGAACTCACGATCAACTTAGCACCCTGGAAAAAGTTCCTTTCAAAAACATTATTTATTCCAAAAAGTTCTTTATTTCCTGCAACACGCAAACTTTTGTTAAAGAACAATTTATAAAAATACCTATGGCAACATTACAGACAGCAAAACAAACACCAAGTTCAATAAATTTCAAAGGTCTATCAATCAATCAAGTTCGTAGTTTGATAAGTTCTACAACTCGAAGAGTCTTCTTCCACGTAAAATAAGCGCTTATTCAAATAAGAACGAAAAAACTGGCTTTACGGAAACTAGTTCAGCTTTCACTGGAAATACTTATGGAGAAGAATCAAATCGCTTGCCACAATCATTTCACCTGTTGCTTTCCCTGCCAAGAACGTCAGAGCTTGGCGATAAAAACTGCTCTCTTATTGCAGCAACCCCAGTAGGCCTGGTCATAGTAACGAATATCCGGAGAAGATACGACTACTTCCACGCGCCTCCGTACTGTGCATAGGACATTCCCAAACACGTAATTTCCTACCTCAGAAATCGCCTGTCTCTGACAGAAGATAGAAGTGGCTTCTCACTTCTCTCTCTTATTATACCGGAAAGAAAGAAAACGCCAAATGTTGTTTATTCTGCGATGGGATAAGTTATCGTTTGCGGAATAGCTATCGAATACAACCGACGAATTAGTTTCGAAATAGCGTATAGTGGATTTACGATATGTGAAATTTGTTTTTAGCTGTGCTTTTTTTACATTTATATATCTGGACTGTTATTTAATTCATTTCATACTTTGTTGTTGAAGTTGTCTCAATACGTTTTTATTCCATGGCACCAGGAGTGCCACAAAACTCGTTAACGACGAACGATTTCACATCGAAACTTTATACCGCAGAAGGAGGCATGCACCTTGCGAACGTCCCTTCTGCAGACGAAAACTTGGCTTTCCGAAACTTCCCTGGACTGAATAACATGAGTCTCGGTGTGAAAAAGTCGGCAGAAGTGATCGGTGTTATTTTAGCAGACGACAGAGCGGTCGGAAAAAATATCAACACTTCAAATGACGGAGCAATAGTTCTGGGAACTGTATGCATTGAAAATCTTAGAATTAGTTTGGATGAACTTAGGCGATTTATGTGTGCCGAACTGCCCTATTTGCCCGCTACTTTCAATTTTCTGACGAAAGATGGGTAAGTTTAGTCTGCGTTTTTTTAAAAAAATGTTTTTATTCGTAACCTTGCAAAAATACCTGTTTGTTGGCAATGGATCAAACAGAAACTAAATACGTACTCGGGATTTCATAAATATTTATTTCAAATTTCATTCATATTTAATTTAATGTTTTGCTTCGTAAATCTTCGAAAATGAGTTTTTGCAAGATTGTTTGGCTACGTACTTTGTTCAATTGTAGATATCACGCTTTTTGTTCTTTTGAAAATTCGTATTGAATGCTTTAAGTATGAAGCCGAACGATTTATCCGTGAAATAATATTTAATCATGTATTCTTTCAGAAAATTTGCGTTGAGACTTTTGATGGTTGTAATATTTTTATAATAAAACTCCAGTTTTACAGTAATTTTTAATGTTTTGCTATTTGAATTGGAAATCTTCAGCTGAAAAAATAAATTTTAAATAAACTAGAGGCATTTAACATATTATAGTTTTCTTAATTATATTTGCACTTGCTTTATATATTGATTTATCACATTGTTGAGATTGATATTTTGTATGTAGCCAGTTTTTCAAAGATTAAATCTGATGGTACTTAAACACATTTTTTTTCCTTTTTTAAGACTACAAATATTCCTAAATCTATCTTTTAAAGATCCAATACATAAAAAATACTTAAACTATATTTTTTGTATCTTTGACATGGATGTAATATGAAATCACAAACCTTCCAGAAATTAAATAAATCAATTATTTTTCTGCATTTCACAGAAAATAAGTATTCATCAAACTGCTGGTAAATGAACATTGCAAGAAATTTTCAAAGAATTCAATCTAGAGAATGCACAAATTTTCTGTTTTATTTATTTGGGGGATTGCTTATATTCAGATAACTTATCTTGAATAAGTCTTATGTATTGTCTGATGAAGAAAAATAAGATTAAGACTTTAGTCTGAACTAATATATTTTCTATATTTCATCCCTATAGTCTAACTTTAAAAGTCAAGAAAATTATTTTTAAATGTAAAGTGCCTATGTATTTAATTTTAAATATGTTGAACTGTATGAGCATTATATAATTATCTGATAATATATTATTTTCTTTCTTGAATAAAATAAAAGTTGTAACCCGAAACTTTCTTTGTAATATTTAATGGATAATATTTTCTTTTAGTGTATTCATTTTCATTTTATTGAAATTAGGGAAAAAACATGATGTATTTTTTTAAAGATATATTTCATACTTAAATGTAATTCTTTATTATGAAAATTTCTTTGAATTATTAATTTCTCTTAGATTTTTTTCTCTCATTTTTTAGTACTTTAGTTATGTTTTTGTTTTTTGAAGTACTGTCACATTTTATAATATTATATGGCAAAAGTGAAAAATTAATTTCTTATTTCAAAAGAGTTAATGTAAATCTCCAAGGGAATTTCATAACATGAAATACCAAATTTTAATTAATTTTTTAAAAAAGTAAATATAAGGTATGAGAGGTATTTGTGTAAAAGAAACTGTTTTATTGCATATTCATTATTAACTTTTAATTTTTTTCAAATAACTGATTTAGGAGTTATTTTCTCTGTAATAATAATGTACATTCATATGATTTTTTTAAAAATAATTTTGTTGGACATCATTATAGCAGTATCATTTATCTTAGAATTGAAGGGTTAATTTTAAGCTATTTGTTATTAAATTTCTTTAAAACCAAAATATTTAAAAATTTTATTATTTTTTTTAGTTGGCCAGTTCTTAAAGCACAAGAACATAAAGTAAACACTAGTCATGTCATCAGGGAAAATAATTGTATATGTATCAAAAAAGAATATGGTAAGTATATATTCTGACATCAGAAAAGCTTCTATGTAAATTCCATATTTTGTTTTAAAAATAACAATCTGTTAAATATTTTGACAGTATTATAATTTTTTAAAAATATTTAATGATATTCTGATACATTTCAGATGGAAAAAATCTTATGATTTAAAAAAAAAAGATTAAAGAAAAATTATATTTTTTACTAAATCATGTGCTTAAGTGTTTCATTTCAGAAAACATAGTTATATATACTGGATGAATAAATAGGTTATCTCTGCATTTAAAATGGATTAACAGTAATTTACTCTAGAATTTTTGTGATAGAAAATCGTTATATATTCACATATAATATCCTTCTTTTTAGAAAAACCTCGAGTGGGTATTGTCACTTCTGGTGGTGATGCTGTAGGGTTTGTGTTTACTGATCTGAACATAAATATCAAGCAGCTTAGAGAAACAATGGAACAACAAGTGAGTTGAATGTTTAATAATTTTTTAAATGTTCAGGGAATTTTAAAATATATATACAGTTCTTTTTGTTTCCTGTACTTACAAAATATTTTTCTTTCATTTTAGCTTAAAATTAGTCAACAAATGAGGCTAGAATACAGGTTCATTGAAAAAAATGGATGGCCAGTGATGGCAAGTCAAGAATCAATCTTATCCCTATTAGATATAATGTTAGGTCAAATTGTACGAATACAAAATAGTGAAAGGCATTTTACTGCTGTAGATAATGTTAGACCTAATTTCTTAATGTTAACTAATGGAATATCTGCACCAGAGAATCAGTTACCATCTCCATCTCAAGAAAATGCAGAGCATGAACCAGTTAAGCGAAAAAAGTCTCTTAAATTTAGTAGGTAAGCTTTTATTCGATTTGAAATGGATTTAAGGTGTTATTCCTGATATTATGATTAATTATTCATTTATATTATTTTATGAAATTTAATAGTAAATATCAAAATGTATAACAGTTTTTATGGGAGATATTTGTTTTAAAATGAAATATACATCTGAATCCATGATATTAAAACAATTCTCATTTTTTAATAATTATCTCTTATCATCTGCATCCTGTTATTCTTAAGCCAATATGTTAAAATGAAATTTTCTTAATTTTAATGTGTATTCATCAGTATTATTATAGTAAGTGAAACACTTTTAATTTTAGTGCCTGAACATTTAAATTTTCTATTTAAACCATATTGTTTTAAAATAATAATTTAAGTAAAATCTTTATACATATAATACTTTATATATATATTATAAGATGGATTTTTAATCGTTTAAATGATATCCTTATTGATGTTATTTACAAAAATACTTATCAACTTCTATCAAAGAATATGTTCTTTATAACAATTTGCATATATACAGAAAATTTTATTTTTGTATTATTATCTTATAGAGAGACACAGTCATCAATGAAAGTAAGAAAAGAAAGTGAGAAGAGGCCACGTTTAGGAAAAGACAATTATATTAAACCTATCTTGATCAGTTATGTGAGAGCAGAGGCAGCTCAATATGCTCTGGATCTGAAACAAGAGCTAGTCACAATGGGATTCAGTGTTTATTTGGTAATTATTTTTTTCTACCAAACTTACTCATTCAAAAGGATTTGTTAAATATCAAACACCTTTTAATATACATATCAGTAGTATTAATGAAATATATATTTGTTTTTTTAGGATGTCCATGAAATTAAAACTGGCTCCGACTGGCAAGATGCTTTAAATTTTGCTGTTACTCATTGTTTCCTATTTGTTCCTCTTATAACTCCTATGTATGGTAAAACTCAGTGGACTAATCGAGAGGTAATTTATGATTGTTTTGTATATATATTTTTATTATTTTTATTGATAGTAATACAAATTATTAATATTATTCTAGGTATATTATTTAAAATGTATTTTATTCAATTAACAGTTAATAAGTTAAAATGAAAACTAAAGCTAATATGCAGTATTTTTAAAACATTGATGATTATTGTATTTTTAAAAAAGCAATAGCAAAACTGTTTTTCCCCACTTCCTATTTCATCCCAGAAAAATTTTAAAAAATCATCAGTAAAAAAAGATAATTAAGTAATCAGAAATAAGATAATGAAAGATAGAAAATTAAATTGAATCTATGGTATCATAGTAAATTTTAAAATTGTATTAGTAAATCTTTTGTGGATATGTAAAAATACTTCACATTTATTAGAACTCATTAATTTGTTGCTCTTCATTACTTTTATGAATGATAAATTTCATTGGACTAATCAAGAGATAATAATACTTCACAATCAATAGTTTGAAAGTTTTCTAATATGTATATAATTTGTTTTAATTTTATCTTGCTATTATTTCTTTTATTCACATAGATTGATTTCTTTAACAGATAAAGTTAGCTGATGTGTTAGGGAAAAGAATAATTCCTGTAAATTTCATGGAACATTGGCCTCCAGCCTGTCTAGCCATTCAGTTTGCTTCAACCCAATACATTCCTTGGAAACTGCAAGAAAGTGATCATGGTAATTTTATTTTTTAGTACTTATATTTTTATATGTTGTGATGATTTTCAGCCTTTAGTCAATAATGAATATCTAATTATGCTTTCTTTTAGGCATTAAAACTTTATTTAAAAATTCTGTGCTTTTTAAATACGTATACAATAATTGCAAATTATTAAAAAAAATATAGAGCATATTGATAAGTTTGTCATTTTCCATGCCATATTTAAAATTCTATATATTTTTTAAATATTAATATTAGAAGGTAATGTAATTCTTAATAGTTCTTTCCTTTGTAGTTAAAGAGCCAGAAAAACCTTCTGATTCTAAGCACTGGGATCCAACTTGTATAAAAAGGGTTTCCAAACAAATAGCAGAATGTTATAAAGATTATTATTTTAGATTACCGAAAAGGAGTCTATCTAACAAAGAAATTGTGGTAAGTGACCTTGTACTGAAAAACTTTTCATTTTATATTTCATGTTATATTGAAGTTCATTCCTTTAATAATTTGCAACCTGTAATCCTTGACGACAATTAAAGTTTTTTCATTGTAATTGTAAAATATTAAACATTAAGTTATTTATTTCAAATAAAAGAATTTTGCATTTTCTTCTATAATTTTATTTTTGAATTGAAATAGAATATAAATTGATTAAATTAATTTTAAGTCTAATTATTCTAAATACTTAAGAGTTTTAATATTCTAAATATTCAAAATTTCATTCTTTATTTAGCCTTTTACTGCTGTACCAAGATCAAAAGAAGAATTTTATACACCTGTTAAAGATGAATATATTGAAGACAAGCAGAGTATTGTGATAAGTGCTCATCCAAGACAAAGATATCTTGTAAGAAACTATTCAATAAAATGGCTGGAAAGTTTTTCCAGTATTGTTTCTGTTTATGACTTTGAGAGAAATTAATGTTGTATAAAATAAATTGTATTTATTAATTAGCAATGAAATGTGAACATTTAGTAATAACTTTAAAATTTGTTTATATTTCATCAAACTATTCCTCGTGTTTGTATGACTTTTTTATTACTAAACTACATTTAAAAGGTTTCAAATTATAAATAAATCTAAAAAAATTACTTTTGTATGATAGTACAAAATGTTTTTAAAAAAAACTTTAATATCTTATTTGAATGTATAGAAATGTTTTAATCAAATCTAATGTAAAAAAGAACTGTTTGTTTTTTCAATATATAGATTCTACCTATTAAATTATCTTTTCTTTTGGTTTTTTTTATTTTATTTTTGCAGACAAAACTATTTTCTCATAATGAAAGCAAACTGCAATATATTTCATCTTTTAAAAATAAAATGATCAGTAATTGTTTAAATTGCTAATTTTCTAAGCATTTATCAATATTTTTATAGTTAACTTTCTGATAGAATTTAATATCAATTAATAAAGATTTAAATAACAAAAAGAAAATACAATTTTTTGCTATTTGATGAAAAAATATAAATGAGTAACATTTATGTATAAGTTTGTAAAAAAATAAATCAGTTATTAAGAATTGTGACTTATATTTTCAGGCTGAAGATCTAAAAATTCTATTTGAAAAAAATGGGTATGAAGTATGGTGCTCTGTTGATTTGTTAGATTCTCAAATAAATCTTGGTTCTGAGGACATTACTTCAACAGATCCTAATACTCCACGTAATCTTCCTACTATTCAAGAAGGAGATGTTTTTTTCAATGCTAATGATGTAGAGATGTATAGTTCCATTGGGGAGAAAAAGACTTTATCAATGTTATACAAAGAGCAAGAAGTTGCATACGGTAAATTTCAAAAATATTTTTTTAAAGTTTCTACGACTTAACAGTGATTAAATTGTGAAACAGAATAATATCATGTATATCCATGTTGTAATAAATTACATGATTTTAAAATCCTTTTTTTTAATCTCTGTAGGTAGAAGACCTTTGTCACGATTGATGTCACAATTAAGTGACATAAGTCAACCATCAACACTTAGTCGTGAAAAATTAGACCACCTACATACTTTTCAAAAGAAAGTTGATCAAGCAGCTGTGGTTATTGTACTAGTGTCAGAGTCCTACACAAAATCAACATTTTCTCATCAGCAGGTGAAAATTTTTTCATGGTAATTTGTTGTTGATTTAATGTTTTAAAAAATAATATTCATGTAAACTAATTTATGAAATCATTCGACAGGTATTTTACTGTGAGCACAGAAAGCGAGTTGTTTTGGTGAGATGTGATGTTGCTCCCATTCCAAAGTGGTTTAGGCTGTTGATGGGAAATGACATGATTATGGTAAGTTCTATTATTTATTCTATTGAAATTTAATCATAATTAAATTCTATGATGAGTATTTCATATATAGTTGACTTAAATATTTTTAATTGTTCTAATTTTTAATTTTAATTTACATATGTCTGTGTAAACACATTAATGAAGCTATATACTTACATTTCACTATGCTGATTGTTTTCTCCAGTAACATTTTCTTTACATAGTCACAAAAATATGTTTGTAGAATTATTGTAAGATTGTTATAACAGATTGCAAAAAGCTACTGAATGTTCAAGCCTTGGTTCTGCTGAAGATATGCTATGTAGAGAGGAGAGGATGTAAATTAAATTTGTTGAGGCTCAAAGTCCTCATGTTGATGTGGTGTGGAAGTTTGCAGAGTGGGATGTCAGCTCATGTGTTCTAATCACTTGACTATGGTTTTAATTGTAAGGGCCATTTATATATTGCTTAATAAAACATTGAAAACAAGTTGCAGAATAACTTACATTATTATTGTGCATAATTGTGTTCAACAATCACCAAACAACAGCTCAAGCAGAAATGAATCCAAGGTGAATGAAAATAAATACAAATCACAATTTTAAGACTAACTAAAGATAATTAATAAGCTCCCAAGATGTATAAATTATGGAATAAAAGTAGCCAATAAATTTGAAACTACAAAAATAACTTTAAATTCAAGGGGGGGGGGAATTATTAATAGAAAAATACAAATTTGACTCATTTTTATATACTAAAGAATGTAATTGAAAGAACTGATAATTTTCCAAAATGTATGTATTGCAAAATAATAGTAACAAATACTTTTGAATTGTAGAAAGTAAACAATCCTCAATTTGAATGTGCCTTGAAAGCACGAGTGAAAAGAGCCATAAATCCATCATCTTCAGAAACTCCTAAAGATGCTACCGCAGAAGCAAAAATGAATTGCTTGGTAAGTAGATTATGAATTATTATAGCAACAGTTTTCTTAAGTTATTGAAATATTTTAAACTTTTTAAATATTTTTTCTAGATTACATACTTTAATTAAACATCATTCTATGTTTTTAGGTTAATTTTCTTAAGCGAAACTTACCTCTCCAAGATATGTGTGTTTATGTTATTGGTAGCAGCAAGCTTCAGAGTCAGAGGGCTGAAGAAATCTGCAAGTATGATATTTTCATTAAATAAAATAATTTACATTATAATATCAGCTTAGCTTCAATTACTTAGTAGATAAAGATTCTCAGGTATTAACTTTTTAATGTTTCTTCTAAGCTATTCATGATGAAGTTTTTTTTTTATCTGATCCCATATTTAATTAGAATAATTTGTATTTGGAAGTTTCTTAATGGTGTTGAATTTTTATTTGAATAGTTATAAAAACACTAAAATTTCAATTTTAGAACATAATTTCAATTGTATGAAGTGTAAGTTAATCTGCATATATTTAATGCAGATTAACTTATAGATTGCTTGATTAAATGAATTATGGAAAGTCTGATGATTAAATTTATTCTCAATATTGTAACAAAGTAATTAAAGGAAATTTTTAGTTCTGTTAAAATTTGCCCCCCATTTAGCTACAAATTATAAATTTTCAGAACTAATACAAATTTTTAATAACAAAATTGATTTGAGTAGTTTTATTGTATGAAATTGTTTATAATGGTAACTTTTTAATTTCAGAGCCATTGGAGCTGAACTTGCAAAAGTTGAAAGGGTCTCTTTAGTCACTGGTGGATTTTTTGGTGCAGCTGATATTACTGCTAAAACATTCAATGAATGCCGCAAGAACAACTTTGACTACTCTGTTAATAAAGAGGAATCAGCTGTTGTTCATATTCTTCCAATGCATGACTCAGAGGTATGGGAATATATTAATGTGCATTTTTATATTTTAAATTATAAGATTTAATAACCATAGTTGACTTGCTGGTTTTTTAATGACTTATAATTTATAGAATATAATTTGTTTAGGATTTGACTGCAAAAGCTCGTCAAAATCCTGATGGCAGTTTTGAAGCTGTACCTTATGGAAAAACTGTGTTTTTAGGTGACTCTGTTAAAGAAAGAGAAACTGTTGCAGCTCGTCTTTTAGATACATGCATAGTCATTGAGGGTAAGAACTCTCTTATTTTACAAATTAATGTTTAAATACTTTTAAATCAAAAATTATTACATTTTAAAATTTCCCTGAAATTTCTAAGGCTAGTATTCCCAGACTTTTCTGCACATGGAATCTCTCCCCTTGAGTATCAATGTACACATATGTAATATTCCTGAATTTTTTGAGTTGTTGTTTGTAGGATACTAAAAGCATGATGTAACAGTTCAGCATTTACAAAGTGAAATATTTATATGTAGATTATTCAAAGATCACAAATAATTAATAATTTCCAATATATTTTTTAAAATTCAAATGAAATTCTTCAGATATATTTTTACTTACATTAATAGTAAAAAAAACAACATTTTAAATATGAAAATGTATTTTTAAAGTTATTAAACAGAATTCATTAATAAATTGGTTTATTAATATTTTGACCCCCTAGTTAATATAGACCTCTATCCTCCTTCAATATGCAGTTTTCTTGTGAACCATCTCAAAGCTTTTATGGTCTCTGAGAAATACTGGTTTAAAATATATCTGACTTATTGTGATGGCACATAAAAACTTTTTATCAAATAAATTTAAGATATATTTTTTCTTTTGTAGGGGGTCCAGGTGTAGTACATGAAATGGAAGAATTCATATGGAATGACCATTTTGTCATTCCTATAATGTCCACAGGAGGTGCTGCCGGTGGTCATTTTGGTGTTCCTGTTAAAATATTTGAGGTAAAGAAAAAAACTTGTCAGATTTTGATTTAAACTTGCTTTATTAAATTTGTCGAATCTGATGCTCTCATTAAAGTCTCACTACATCTTATTTTTGGTATAACTTTGTTATCATATCTGTAAATTAAATCTCCTCTTGCAAAGAAAAAGTATTATTTTGTAATAATTTGTAATCAAATTAAGATTTTTTATTGTTTAACCAGGATAAATTGAGACTTCTCGTATAGTAGTCATTTTAAAATGACTATATAGCTATGCTGGTTAAAAAAAATTTATAAAATATTGAATCACATTTGTTGAATTTTAATTTATATTAATTTACTAAAATATTTTTAAAGGTTACTCTAATTGTAAAAAAATTACGCATAAAAATATAAATTCAAAATTTTTTATTTAAATTATTTTTAAGTTTTTAAAATTTTTTAAATCCCATTCTAGATTTTAAATTTAATTCAAGCAGATTTTTTAATAAATTTTAAAATTTGTGAAAATGAATTGTGGGAATATAATAAGAAATAACTTGAGTTAAATTGATTATTTCAAAATTATGACTGCTTAGTGTTGACTTTGCACTTTCTGAATGAAATTTGAGATGTGTAATAATTTTACTTCAGGTTCCTCCAGGTGTTGATGATGCTGACTGGTCAGTCTTATCAGATCCAGAAGCAACACCAGAAACAGTAGCCAAAGCAGTAGTGAATATAATGGTCAGCTTGAAAAAATCTTTATCATCACCCACAAACACTCTACAAAAATCAACTGCAATTCTCAAACGTAAGTCACGAAGGAAGCTCAAATCCCGAAAAGCAAAAAGTCAAGAGGAAGAAATTGAAATTTCGCCTCCAAAGGCCAAAGTTTCACTTTCTACTATGAGAAGTGACTTGGACATCAGAGAAACATCTGAAGTATCCCAATCCAGCGGTGATGAACCCAGTTCCATTGTAAAAGTTAGGCGCAGTTGGTGGCAGAGGTTCCTAAATGTTCTCAAGCACAAGAAATAAAAGAATTCATTATTTAAAGTTAGCGAAAACAATAATCAAAACATAATTTTTATTACTGCTGACTAAATTTAAACATCTTGTACAAGTATAGGCTTATACAAGGTCAACAAGACGTAGCATGATGTCATGCTGAGTTACTATTTATTTCATCCTCTTTATTTATATAATCATCTGTCTATATATATTTTTCTACTTTCAATAATTGGGTATTTTTATTGGTGAATATTTGGCTGAATTCAAAAATTGCATTTTGTGTGAATTCATCTTAAACAAGCAATATTTTTGTAAATTGTTTGAAACAAGTTGAACACATCTTGAAAGATTCTTACAAAATCTAGCAAGAATATTCTGATTGATATTTCAAGTGTGCTTGCATGCATTTTTTTTTTCATAAGCTTTGAAAGCATATATGGTGAAATTCTTGTGAAGTATAAGGTGCATTGATCATTTAGTTATGTTGGACTCAAAACTTATACAACTGTGATATTTTTTTAACAATGCAAATTATTATGTACTTAACATATCACAGAAAATATTTTCATCATTCATGTTGTGCATGAATTTGTGGCATTTTCCCTCCATCATGTTGTAAATGCATTATCATTTTTGTTATTCAAAAAATTAATTTATAAGATTGTTGTATATAGCTGATAAATATTTTGGAATTAAAAAAAGTTGTTCATTTTTTTTTTTTACTTACTCCTGGCTGACAACATTTAACTTCATTGGTTAAAATAAAATAGATTTTCCACAAATGAATGTAACATCTAAAAAATTTATATTTGTGTGATACACTAAACCTGGTATAAAATAGTAAGTTGTAAGGAATTCATTAGAAACTACGAGATGAATCTACGTAGTGATATTAAGCTGGATTATCCTATTCAGGGAAAAAAATCAATGCAGAAATTATCTAAAATTTTTAAATTATATTTTAGTAGAATAGCACAAGGATATTCTATAATTTTAAATTACAAAAATGACTATAGTAATTTAAACATTAAAATATAATAGAAGCATTCATGCCCAAGAGCTGGAATTTTAATATGCTAGCTCATATCATTAGGCATTATAAGGATCATTAAATATAATAGGATTTATATAATGTGTGATGTTTCCATTGATTACACAATGACTGTTGGAATGGACCAAATTCAATATGATCATATGATGAATGTAATTTCCTTTGATTTAAAAGTTGATAGGCTTTACAATTTTAAAATTGATAATTAGAGGAAGCCTTGTGGCTGAGTGGTAGCATATCGCGCTCTCACGCCACAGGTCCGGGTTCAAACCTTGACTCAGCTGCTCGATAAATGAGTACCAAGCGTACGTGGGAACTAAACACTAGGGGTTTTGCGTCAGACTGATCAGAACATTTGTCCATGCACCTAAGTGCCATTGAGTTTAGTTTAATTCAAGTGTATCTTATTTACCTATGTATTTTTGCTTTTTTACTGAAGCTTTCAGTTAAAAAGCAACAGTAAGGCACATGAAAACTGATTGGCTGGGAACACATAACTATGACATCACATGAATTGAGCTTACTGTAGTCTATTGGAAGCTTGGATTAAAAATTATTTCAATTCTGATCATTTTATAAATATAAAGCAGATTTCTTAAAAACTTTCTATTATGGTAAATTGCAATAGGATTGTTCATTATACTAATAACCGGAAATGTTTTATACACTTTAGAATAACCACTATAAAAAAAAGTAGAATTTATAGTCCTTTTTCAAAATATACTTTATTGTTAAATGGAATGTAAAAGCTAAAATTCAGTACAATACAACTTTTATTCAACTAGACACATTGATAATTATATATATTGTTCTTTTAAACTGGCAATTCAGATGGCATCCACAATGATGAGATTATTAATTTTGATGTAGATGTGCATCACCTGTAAAAAAAGAATTTTGAAAAGACTTAAAAATCTCTAAATTAATAAGTGAATGTGATCATTCTATTTATGAGCCATTATAATTTCTATTGTGATAAGTCTAAATATCCAAACATTCATTTTACAAGTTAAGATATTTTTGATTGCATAATTTAAAAATATAGGACAGATTAAACAATGTTATATATTAAAAATGTTTGAGGAATTAATCTGCGCACACAAATTAAATTTACATAGCACTTGTTTAAAGATGTGATGCACTTAAAAGCTATGTTATTACCTTATTAAAGAAGAGAGAATTTCAAATCAAATATCAAAAAGAGTTATATAGGTATAATATTAACACTATTTTGAAACAAACCCCGAATTGAAAAAATTTGACATTGTTGACAAATTTTGCAATTCTTTTGAATCAAATATGCAAATAATTTTTTAATCTAAACAGCTCCATTTTTAAGTTTACTTTCCTAAAAGTTTATACTTGAATGTAGTTTTAAAGCATTGAATAAATGTATTAATGAATGAATTTTATGAATTAAGTTATCCCAAAACAGCAACACAATGGGTTATTGACAATGGTTCTTATGATTTTGAATAGTGATCAAATGAATGAGAGAAACTTTATAGCTATATTACAACCAATTAAATTTCTTATTTAACTAGCCTCAATGTACATTAGAAGCAAATGTCAAATCCATGGGAATCGACACCAAGCTTGTTCAAAGAATTACTTTAAAAGTAGCATATTATTCTGATGTATAAATAATTTGTTACTTACTAGTAGTATGGCCATCAGAATCTGTATAAATGGTATGTGCAGTCCTTACTACCTGATTAATAGCATTATCAATTACTTCATGATTTTTCTGGAAAAAAGGTTGTATCACATAATTGTAAATAATGTCGGCTCCATTTCTCTGTAGAGGGGCATAGCACCAGAAAAGGAAGAGGCACTGAAATAAATTCAAAATATATTAATAAAATAGATACAAAAATTTAGCAAACATTTTAAAATTGTTAAACTGTTTCATTAACTTTGTTACACTTTATTTTTAGTCTAATTCTAAATTTGCTAAGTTTATTGCTGTATTTTGCTCACTAAAACACCTGTCAGAATATTCTTCGACAGAAATGTTTCTTAAAATAAGGTTTCTAAAAAACTTAATCCCTTAATAGAAATTTACTAATAGGTTGTTTTCAAACAAAAACCATTATAGGTCTTTAGATCAGTTTTTCCCCCAGTAATTGCAAGTATTTTACGGAGTGAGTGAATATTAACGTCGCACAGTTTAGCAACACGGGGGGCTTTTGGCGACCGTCCACGCAATTTTGAACCATGGTCAAGTGATATGGACAACACTTGAGCTGGCAACCCCCTCTTCTAACTACCACACCAACAGGAGGACATTTGAGCTCTCGACAGATTTAACATGCATCGCTCCCCTACACGTCAGGTCTTTAGTGGTACTGGGATCGAACTCATGGCATGCTACCCATGATCCGATGCCTAGACCACTTGGCTACCGCGGCCACAAAGTATTTTACGGAAGTTTAGATTCTGTTTAAATTGTAACTTTCATTTCTTCTATCATATAATTTAGAGGAAAACTTTAAAAATTATTTAAAAAACAGAAGAATGATATATTAATAATTCTAAAATCTACAGCACAATTTTTTTTCCTTTGAGAACTGATTTACTCAGATTTAATCAAATTCCTCACACTTCTGTAGAGAGAAAAGCAATGAGTATATATGAACCTTATAATAAATATATATTTAAAGTTAAAATCTAGATATTTTTTATAGAACTTTTTTTTTTGTATTTAAATTTTGAAATAAAAAATGCATAATTTTTTAGCTTTTAAAAATTATATAGAGATAATAAAACTTTATAAAATCAAATATTTAAAAATTACTTAAGGTGATTTACTTCTCATATCTCCAGGTGAAAAAGATTTTTCAATGTTCATTATACATTTTATTAACTAGACAAATAATTTGTTCCACCAGTCCCTCCATGAATTAACCCATTTGAAAAGTAAATTTATACTAAATGTTCATCAGAATTTTTCAAAATTACTTGTTTTTCTTTCACTTCTCCCCCCCCCCTTAGTTCAAGAGAATTCTTTGTTTCAAATATTCATTTTTATCACATGAATAGTTATTATTTCTTCAAAATGAAAAGTCAGAAATATTTAAATGAGTAAAAAAATTCTTTGATAAAAAATAGATACATGTCTGAAATCTTGTTGACCTTGAATGTTGGCACAATTCCAGCCAAACTTACACCAATCAAAATACATTATTGGTGGAATATTGCACCATTGGTAGCATTTTTCTGCTTTGGTAAAAATGGTTGATGGGATATTTTACATGTACCAAAATTACTTATTTAAAAAGTGTATGATCAAAAACTTTTCATTTCATTAAACTTTTATAAGTATAGATATAAAATTAAGTACAAACCTTTATGATCCAATATCCAGGTATCCAATACAAGAAAAAGAAAAATATTTCACAAAAATTCAAAGCTGCATGCAGGAACCAATACATTAGCCATTTGCGTCCAAGTCCAGATTCAGCCTTTTCCAACTCTTCTAAACTATGTAAATATAAATTATGCTTTGAAAACATATAATGATGCAGTCATTCTCTTTACTTTTTTAACAACAGAAAAATGCACAATGCTTGATAATATGATTTGGTATTTATGTATTAACATCCCCACAGCCAAAATTGCACCCCAAAAATAGTTTTTCTTTAAATAAAACACATAAGAATCTATGTGGTTTTGATATCACAGCGCAATTTGCATGGTGCAAATTTTGCTTCAGTGATCTAATATGCAAGTACATATGGTTTTCTATTAATAATGTTGTGAAGTGTTCAGTAATCATACATCTAGTTTAATAATAGTAATACAATTATATCAATATTATCTGATTTAAAATCTTAATTTAAAACAAAAAATATATTTCAGATAAAGATAGGGTAATTTGGCTATTTATGTATTAACCCCCATGCCAGTAATTTCTTACCCAAGATTTGGAATCATCCATATGCGTTATCAACCCAAGAACAATTGTTAAATATTTCCTAGCTCAAACAAAAATTTATTGAAATTATCTCTAAAAAAGGCACGAATTTCATGAATACAATCAGAAATTTATTTTTGTTCAGCATTCCAATTTATGTCATCCTACTTCAATAAACATTTCTGTAATGTTTTGTAAAAAACTTATGAGCTCTTGTTTTTCAAGGAAATGTATACAGTTTGATCCATTCGTAAAAAAACTACACTTTTTTTCAGATATTCTCATGTTAAAAAATTAGTAATCAGAAAAATACTTAATTTTATGAATATGGAGTAAAAATTCAAGAAATAAAAATTTTCAAAATAGTACAATTACTTTAAATTTTAGCACCCAAATTTTTAACAAATACATTTTTCAACTAATAAAAAAGCAATCTCAACTGATCATTTGCCTATGACTACACAGAGGATTTTGAACGTTTTTTTAGCAACATTTTAATGTAACAAAGCATACTGCTCAAAATTAAAATGTTTTTACGAAAGTTTGTTACTTTTCAAACCAAGAGAAGAATGGAATTAATTTAATGCAGTTTGAAAAATATATAACACACTGTTTCTGCAAATCAAATATTACTTACGTCTTGTAACCTGGATACAAGAATCCAACACACCCACTGATTAACGATGTACCATATTCAAATAGCAGAGTTAATGCAAGAAGTGAACCAATTCCTATAAAAAAAAATAATAAAAATAAAGAAATTTACATATTTATTGATAGACTAACCAAATCAGCGAAGAGTTTAAAAAAAGTATACAACGTACCAGAAACTAAATAGACGCGATTAATCTTTGTTGTTTCTTCTGCGAAATCTAGCAATGGTTTATACCACTTATTCTCTCGCAATTTTTTGTGAGCGCCTTGAAATAATTCTGTTGATTCTAATTTTTGTAAATTCAAGGTGTTGTAAGGATTCCACGAGTTCATGGTGAGCAACTACACTTCGATAAATAATTTTTAAATAAATTGTTATGACTAATAGAAATCTAACCTGTGAGTGGAAATCGAAAACATTTAAAAACTCGAGCCGCAAATGACCACAGGTACGGTTTGAGTATATCAACTCAGCAGCACGTAGAAAGTGCGAAATCAGCGCATGACACGGGACAAAAAATTTCAGATAAAAGATCAATCAAGCAAAAGATAAATAAACGTCAAAAATAAGCTTATCTATCCTTTGTTCTTTACTTACTAACCAAAAAACCGATACAACTGGAACAAAAATAGAATTCGATAAATATCAACTTTCATATTGGTAATCAATTCGATTTCTTTAATTTATTAATATTATAATATTTTATTAAATATTTTTTGTTTTATTTTGTATTTCAGTCCCTGATATTCATGGATAATTCAGTGCAGATATTAAGTATCAAATAAGAAATAAAAGACAGCATTTAAGAAATGGGCGTAAAGTTAACGAAATGCATTCTGGAATTTTGACAATTTCGCAATGCTTATAAAATAATAACTTGTACTTCCTCGTAAATGTCAAAACAAAAGTTGAAAAACGGTATATTTTTTAAATGGTTTTAAAAAGAATTCTCACCTTGGATCAAATTGTCTTTTAGCATTTCAATCTCTTCTCGATTCTTTCAGGGCATTGATTCTAGACTGTTCTGTGTAATGCATTAAACTCTAATGCGAAAGAAATCGAAACAAAATAAAATTAGAATTTTTCCGCATACAGATGGCGTTAAATGATATATATGTGTGTAAGGAGAGAATTGGATTATGCTCAAAGGCTGAGCGATTTGTATGTTTTTGGAATTGACCTATATGTGAGTCATTTCAAGCATGAAGGTTCTGGTTGACTTCGAACTGTTTTCATGAAACGTTCGAAACTTAAATCTGAGATATGGTAAGAAAGCTAAAGGCTCAGATCAGGTAAGTGTCTTCTCAAATTGCATCGAATTTTTTTTAGTTTATACTAAATATGAGAAATACTTATATTGCATAAGCATACACTCTCGTATATTTTTAAAGAATATAATTTTAACTATTTTTTTTTCCAAATAATGTGTAAAATGAACTGGAGTATATAAATTATATTATTAGAAGTATTTCATTAAAAAATATAACATTAACAAGATATTTGAATACAACGAATTACAAATTAATTTAAAGACATACAGAGCATTGCAAAATTCATGGTAAGTACATTATTTTCCTTTTCTATAATGTTAGGCCGCGGTGGCCGAGTGGTCTAGGCATCGGATCATGGCTAGCGTGTCATGAGTTCGATCCTAGTACCACTAAAGATCCGCTGTGTAGGGGAGCGATGCACGTTAAATTTGTCGAGAGCTCAAACGTCCTCCCGTTGGTGTGGTGTGGTAGTTAGGAGAGGGGGTGCCAGCTCAGGTGTCGTCCGCGTCACTTGACCATGGTTCAAAATTACGCAGACCGTCGCCAAAAAGCCCTCGTGTTGCTAATCAGTGCGACGTTAATATTCTCTCTCTATAATGTTATTGGGGCCTCAACAGTCGAGTGGCCATGGTCATGAACTTGTAGCCAGTATTAATTATGTTTAGTTTAGTGTTCAAGACCTGTTACTAAATACCACTTTTTCGGATGAACTGAGGCACATAAAATCTATCGAGGCTTAATGTCTTCACGTTGATGTGAAAGATGTAGTGACGTGAAGTGTAGTTGATGTGAAAGAGTAGGGTGCTAACTCAGGTATCGTTCTCGTCACTTGATCTTTGTTTAAAATTAAGAAGCTTGTCGACAACAGTTTTTATGTAGCTTAAACGTGATGTGTTAAAGAGAATTATGTATTAAATTTCACAATATATGCGAAATAAACTTTGTTTATTGGTTGTGTTTTTTAATGAACTCAAAACGAAAATCGGATCTGATAAAAATCTCTTGTGAGTGCAAAACATGTCTTACAATATGATAATTAAAATATCTCTCTGAAGGGGAACAAATAATCAAAAGAAAGGACCACAGGAAAGTTGCAATAGTACGTTTTTAAAGAGGAGGGAAAAAATATTTCAATAATAATAAATAAACCGAATGAGCTGAGTACAGATAGAATTGAAATTCTCATTAAAAAGAATTGGATGTAAATTAATAAATACTCGATTGTTGAAAAATGCTATTAATTTTTGTAAAATTCCTTTATTTCTGAAAGAAATTGCTGTTTATGCGTTATGTTATATATTACACGGCGCCGGTACGTGACAAGGATTTTACAACATTTATTCCGAAATTTTATTTTTATTGCTATGTTTCTGAAATTATAGCCGCAGACACTTTTTTAAATTTCGTCGAAATATCAAAATAATATTTAGAACATTTTCTTGGAGAAGAAAAAACGTATTATCATATTTGAAATTATTCAATAAAATAATAATTGTGTATATATTTTAAATTTTATATATATTTTTAAAATAGTTTTTATAATTTTTGTATTGTTTTCTGTTTTTCACAATTTATATATTTTTAATGCTTTTCATGACATTTTAAAAATAGTTTTGCGTATTTTAATTTATATAATTACTGCCATTTTTACACTGTCAGGGACACAGTTGGTGACAGATCTCATACAGGTAGCTCGATCAAAAATTGATTGTCATATAGTTAGGGCTACGAATTGCAATACCGGTATTCACAAGTTTAAATACCGGATTTTCGGTATTTCCTAGAAATTTTTTAATTGTTTTTTATATGTTCTGGGATCGCCAACATAACAAATTACTATACGTCTTTGTGTTTATGTTATAGTGTTAATTATTACACCATAATTAAAATATATTATAAGTGAAATAATTTTACTTCCATTTTAGAAGGTGGATAGAAAACGTCTTTATTCCGCTTATTCCATTGTTCTTATTTTTATTTTTCCTAGCTGGTTCTACAGTTCTAAGGCAACTCATTAAATCCATCATCTGATTTTTTTTCATTGCCAGATACAGCGGGATAAAAGACTATTGATCTGAACTTAAAAATATGGACATAAATTATTTCTCTGACAAAAAGAACTAAATACACTACTCCTAACTAAGTTCTCGTTGAGAGAGGAATAAAACATATCCAAGCTCATCTGCCTTCCTTCATCCATCAACACCTGATACTAAAATGTCTCCCTAACAGGTGAAATTAATTAGATTGTGAATACAAAGTTGTATCGTTCAATCAAGTTAAGTTATAAAATATCTGAATCATCCAAGGCCAAAACTGTCCTATTACAGCTCAGAGTGATTTTGCACTTGCACCGGATTCGTAGTCTGATATTCCATTAGGGATTGCAATATCGGACCAAAAGTTAAGTACCGGTATTCGGTATTTCTTTGAACTCACCCGGCGGTCCCAGTCCCTAGATCAATATAAGCGGTTTCTTTGAACGAAAACCGGGACCGGTCTTAATACCGGTCTTAGAAATTTTAGAAAAAGAAAGAAAATACAGGTTTTTCTTTGTTTTACTTGCCAGTTTTATTAGAGAGTGTAAATATCACAAGAAATAATTTGTAACTTATAAATTATAACAGTATATAAAGAATCACAAAAAATAAGTAAAGGAACATCTTATTTAAATCACAAAAAAGTGCAAATATCACTATTCAGTCTGTGGTACTGTTACAAATGTTTGAAATGTTCTTAATGTTTTAAAAGCTAAATGTTTGAAAAGTGTTCTAAAAAAACAGAAGACATAAATTGTACTGTCATTAAGCCTGGAACATAATTTTGTACAAAAACTACCAGCTGTCGAAAACGCTCTTTCGGATGCGCGATATACTTTTTCCAAGTATTTACCTCTAAATCCCCCATCTTTAAATAAATCGATTTCTCGTCGGATGATTTTGAATATGGTTGATTTCTTACTGTATTTTGGTTTGTTGAAATTTTTTTAGCTATCGCTTATTCTAATTTTTGTTCAAGAGACAGATCCTTTTCACTATTGACATTAGTGCCATCATCATCTTCGATAATTGTACCGAATTCTTTTGAAAGTAAACTGGTTTGTGAGTAAAAAATTTTAAGAAAATTTTCTGTAAACTTGATCAAATTTGATTTAGTTAAGTCTCTTTTCTTCTTAACTTTAGAGCATGTTTTACATTGTGCCATCATATTCTTTTCATCATATAAATAATGAAACCAAACCGAAGTATTATGTTCTTTAAAGATATTCTTATTCATTGTTATGGGTTATTATTTATGAGTATATATATATAATGAATCTGAAAAACATTTTGAACCCTAAAGTATGATACAATTTGAATAGACTCACCAGTTCAGAAAAGATCGAAATACGTAGTACGCGTTTTCTTCACAAGTACAACCTTGGTTTCTCAGATGCGAATTAGGGATTGCAATACCTGCATACCGGGATACCGAATACCAGTATTTTGAGCCATTTGAACAGTTTTGAAATACCGGTATTCACAAGTTTAAATACCGGTTTTTCGGTATTTACTAGAAATTTTTAAAATTGTTTCTTATATGTCCAGGATCGCCAACACGTTGGCTTCATTTTTAGCGACTAGGGTCAAAAAAAACTTTAAAAAGATTTTTTCCCCCCTCACGTTTGAAATCATTCAGTTGAAATGAAATTTTATATCTTCGATAGTTTTGACTAACAATATTTATTTATTTTGGAATATTGAGCAACAAAGGCTATTATCCCCTGGATAACAATACGATACTTTAAAGATAATTAATAAAAATTAATTGCCACTTAATGTTGTGATTCTGTCATATGTATATACATATGTTGTTGTTGATTATGCCACCTGTCTGACGTTGTCAGATCGAGGCCCACGAAATTCATCATGGCAACGGGCTAGAGATACGTCTGTCGTTAGCCTACCTAAGCTTTGAGCCCATGAAGGTGGCAATGCGATTTTGCTCACGATAAATGGCGACACCATTCGGACCCACAGATTTAACGAGCTCGGTGAGTATTTGGTGGCATCGGTGAATATTTATATTAATTGTAACTATTTAATAAAAAGCAACTAAAATAAGTGTTTTTTGCTGATCTAAGTAGGAATTGACTTTTTTTTTCATATTACTTGTTTTAAAGATATTCGTAATGTTTTTCGTGTTGCACTCTGCGTTTTGCTGCTTCATTATGAAGACGACGAAGGAACAGTAAGTCCATTAACGACGCACGTTTTCTACAGCCTTTAGTCCCTCCCTATGTGATATTTTAGGAGTTTGTACGGTGTCCTCAACGGAAACATCTTCATTTTCCGGCGTTTTTTCATTAACTGTGACAGTAGTAATAATTTCTGCATCGGACCGATTTTTCAACCTGAAAGGGTGTTACCGAATTATCCTGACTAACTGGTTATGAAGTGACGAGTTTTTGAGACTCTACTGTACTTTTACGCGAAGGGTGAACATTTTGAAAAACGCGTAGAAGAAAGTTCCAGGGAGAAATTTTTAAGCTAAAGATTAAAAATTCTTTGGTGTATAGGAAGGGTTTGAACCCCCGAACTCCATCTCTATGCAGGGCCGTTTTTTACCTCTGCGGCTCCCTAGGCACTTCAAATTGTTGCGCCCTCCTCACTATTTCTAGAGAAATCCTCTCCTTCAGTTCTGACTTTGCCAGTTTTGATTCGGGAGGGTTTTTTCCTTAACTCTCTTTGTTTTTGCTGTTTGGAGAGTTTTACCAATATCCACTACTATGGAACGCCACGTCCCGGACAAGCAACCAGTGTTGTAGCTACCAATGGGCTAGGCGGTGCCGTGTACCGGGGCCCCCAAACTTAGGGGGCCCTCAGACCCTGACCCCCAAGCAAGTTAAACTTGTGATAACTTCTCCCAAATTTAAGATATAAATATAAAAGGTTGCAAAACATAACTATAATCATGTCAATTCAGTTGAAAGTAATTTTGAACTTGAAGGGAATTCCCCTAATTTTTTTTCTGTTGTTCGTTTTAGTATTGCCACTTTACTTATTGAAGAATTTATATTATTTTCAATTTTTTTTCATTTTCTATAAACTGTTACTTGAAAGTTCCATGAAAAATCTTACCAATCTTTAAAAAAACCTACAGGAAATGCCTTCCTAGTTACATTCTATTTTTAATAACAATGATTCATAGTAAGCTAGTTTCTTGTTTCAATATTTCGCCATCTTTTCGTACCTGCAATAGACCCAAATAAATAGCCAGAGATTCTCCAACGACGTTTCGTAGCGTAGCATTACTTTTCTCCTTCCTTTTAACGTCAGTAAGTACTCGGGCACATATGAAATGTATTGCATAAATTATAAAACTGATATTAGGGACAAACAAGATATCAATCATTGGCATGGCCAAGTAATTTTAGCGCGTTTTTCACATGTTGTATTTTGCAATAATGCAACTAATGAACTTTTTGCTAACAAAAAGTAGTACTATACTTAATTTTTTTTTAAAATTTAAATTATTAAATTTAAATATGATTTGGCTCATCTAGGGCACAAATGCGACCAAATGCCGAAAACCCGAGATCAATCGGTTAATTATTGGCTGAGAAAAAGGTACGACAAAATATGTAACGAAGACGAAGACGAAATTTGCGTCCTAATAGCGCTTTTTTTACACTATGTGAAAAACGTGCTAAAAACCCGGTGGTGCTCGTGTAAGCTCAAACAATGCCAAGAAAGAGAAGATAGTAAAAAATTGTAGTTTTGTATACTCAAAATATTCATATATTTTTACTTGATAAAATCCAACCAAGATAGGGCCCATATCTTTTTTTCTTCTTGCACCAGGGCCTTTGGATATCTAGCTACGTTACTGCTAGCAACGGTATGGGAAGAATAGTGGCATGGTTTGGTCACTCTTGCTCATTTCTTACCTTACGACGTCGTGGGTTACCCATCCTGCCACACTTTTGTAAGTAAGTACAGTAAATTAATGAAATTGTTTGCAATTACAGTATACAGTGTACATTATTGTATGAACTGTTTTCAACTTGTTAATTATTATTTTTTTCATCGCTTTACTATCTTTTACTTTTAGACATCCTTTTTCTTTGTTGAGTCAGTGACATTGTACTGGTACCACAAAGGTTTTCTTGATCTTTGATCAATGCAAAATCACTAATAACATCAATTTCCACGGCAATATCGTTTTAAGTGCTTAGCAACATCAAACTGTTAATTATTTTTATTTTCCCCTAGTATATCTCATTTCAGTCTTTACTTTCTAAAGGGAAAAAATACTTCTCTCGTGACTCGCTAGGACTTAGGAAATTACATCCACCGTAATTTTAATTTTTTTCTCCTATTTCGTCCTTTACTTTTTTGCGCCCAAGGCACATGCCTAGTGTGCCTAAGCGGAAAAGCGGCCCTGCCCCTATATATGCCATGGCTCTGAACCTTTCACAGACGTTCGGAATATTTATACGATAGTTAAAGACAGTGTATAAAGTGTCCTTGATCAAGGACAGAGATTATTTTATTCACATTTAGCAGGGATGGCGAATCAGTAGCACGCGACACAATATTTTGGGCACGGCAGCGATCAAAATTTTCGCATTTTATTTCAAAACAACAAAGTTCAATATGAAGTATTACGAACAAACGCGAGTGATTGGTCGCGGTGTGGTGGAGAGCACACTCGTTTATTATTGTCTTTCCTTAGTTACAACGTGAATTACAGTTGCTTATGAAGCACAATTTGTCTATGCATAGCATAGTCAATTACGTTGACACACCTTTTTTTTAAAAAGTTTATTTGTTTTAGATTCTTACGATTTTTAACTGTTTTTTAACATGGCTAGTTCAGCAAAAGGACAAAAAGTGCCAGATAGTAAGTGTATCGGAGAATTTCAAACTTGGTGAATCTAGAAATATGGCATTATTAGTAAAGGTGAGAAAACGGTGTGTGTTTTATGTTCTGGAACGATGGTATGCAGAACATCGTCTTTAAAACGGCATTTTGAAACAAATCACAAATCCTCTTGTCAAAAAAGTGAACCACAGTAAAAACAATTAATTGCTTAGAAACCATTGATCAGATGACTCCAATTCCGCATGCATTCTACTGTTGTTGTCGTGTCCTTCCCGCAGGGAAGGAATGAAAGTTGCCATTGCCTGTGAGATAGGTTGGACTTCTTAACGATAGATGGCGACACCACCTATCTCCACCTCCACAATTTTAGCATGGAACTGAACGGGAGGGAAATTTTCTCCAGCCCCCTGCACTCGTGGTTTCTGCTGCGACCGCCCACAGGACTTTCGGACCCACTGATTTAACGAGCACGTACTCCGTCTATACTCGGTGGTATTTAGTGGCATCGGGCATCGAACCCAGGCCCTCGGGTCTGGAGTCCGATGCTCTAACCACTAGGCTACCCACGGCCCCCTAATGCATTCTACTAAAAGTAACATGCTACAATCCTAATATAAGTTATTTGTCATCCAATCTGCAACAACAAAAGTCACACTAATGTTACTTTAATTTGAAATACACGAAAACAAAAAGCAATGCAAAATGTATTTTTTTCGTAGTAAATAAAGAGTTTTGAGTCGTTAGTACTTAGTTTTATTATTTTCCCAGTAATCAAAAGTCAAAATTATTTGACGGCACGTCTATATCTCCTTTAACACTTCTTTTGAAAAAATAGTACGTTGATCCATAAAGGTTCGCCACCCCTGACATATACGCTTTAAATTTCGGCGATTCTATTACATCTGCAATTTCCTATTATTGAACTAAAAATAATCAATTGATAAGTTCCAAAAACGATAAAAGAAATAAATAAGATAACATATTTCTCGGTAGTCAAAATGGTGATAGTAGTTTTTTTGTTAAAGTAAAAAACATAGTTGAAAAAAAGTGGATTATATTAACTGAACGGCAATTTAAGACTAGCTGCTGATAAAGAATATAATAAAAGGAAAATTTTAAATAAAAGAAAATATTCAAATAAAAGGAAAGTTTTCTTATTTTTTATCTAAAAAGCAAGCCGCACGCGGAGATAATGAGAATAGCCCCCCCCCCCAAATCAGTTCATAGATAACGCTATATATTTCAAGCTTTATATACCGTAAAATCTGATAGCGCGCACCTTACTATCTAGCTGCATTTTTTTATCTTTAGGTTTATTCAGTGTATAACGCGCACTCACTTTTTACAAAGAATCCTGAAATGAACGTATGCAATGCTCTTATATTTTGAAGTCGTTTGTTCAAGGCATTGTCCCCCAAAAATAGAATACTTCTAGAATTATACAACCTTTTAAGTGCATACGGAATGTTATTTCTTTTAAATGATCACATTTCGATGTATATAGAAGTCAAACTTTTTTTTTATGCTCATCACTTTTTCTTATTTTTAAAGCTCTCATTTTCATACCCGGTGTATAACGCTCACCCGTGAATATCGATTTTATTTTTTGTGTTAAAACTGCGCGTTATACGCCGGATTTTACAATGATCGAAATATCAATCTGCAGTCTTCATATAACTAAGATTCTAAATAAAATAAAAAAATTCAACTGAAATATCAATATAATGGATTTTTTTTGTAAGGTCTATTATACAAGGGGTGTTCAAATGGAAAGGTAGGAAACGACACTATGGGTTTGAACGAAGACTTTATTCAAATTATACACCATAGGCCTGAGCACAACGATTTCATTGGTTAACAAGGCGAAGTATTCGTTGTTTCCAGAATTCCTGTGGCCGTGACGAGACTCAGTTCTACACAGCTTCCTTGAGTTCGTCACCCGAGTCGAAGCGCTTCCCTTTTGGATGTTATTCAGGGGACCAAACACATGGAAATAGCAGGGTGACATATCTGGGCTATAGGGCGGATAGTCAAATCGCTCCCCTTCGAGCTAAGCTAGTTCCCCTGGTTTGAGTATGGAGACGTGTGGACGCGCATAACCGCTGATATATTGTCAGGGACTAGGATAATACTTTTCCCTCCGCCCATTATCTCGCAATGTAGCCGGCTTCGTGTTGCAGACTTTGGTAGGAGATTAGAGGCGTGGCTTCGAAGGCGAGGACCAATGGGGTGGCAGGAATCTATGGGATGAAGAGAACATTTTGGTTGGACGTTGGCGATGAGCTTGAGATGGGAATTATAAATGAAAGTCTTTGTGGAAATTTAACAAGTAGCATCAATTGGATGGCTCTTTTAAATAAGAGCCTCTGCTTTCTCCTGCGCATGCTCCGATCCACGGTGGAGACACCTTTCATATCTCTACATGTCTCGCTACGTTCTCCCATAGCGACATGGCCAAATATGTTAATCAGCTACGTTGTTACGACGCCTCATACCTATTCATTTGAACACCCCTTGTAAATTAATGTAAAAATAATTTTAAGTTTGTGTCACCATATTTTTTTTATATCCCCTTGAAATGTGTACTAAAATGATTTTCAAAGGTGTTCCAGTGCGAGATGATGCATACCATTATTTATGTTATTTCTTTTATCTGAAAATTTACTTTAATTTCACCAGTTTTCTTTAACAACTAACCGAAGAAAGTCCCAATAAAAAAAAAATTTAACATTGCATGTAACTTTTACAATTAATTTTAAAGAGACTCATAATTTTACGAGAGAGAAAATTTACCTTTCAGGGTCTTTTCTATTCTTTTGACTTCCTATTTCTACTTGATATAATGTCACTTTGAGCCATCGTTAATTGATGGCTAATATTCTCTCTACATCCATATTAAGAGAACGCGACAACTCAAAAGAAACTGAGATATGTTTTGTATGTGTTATGTCTATGCAGATTCCGCGGTAATGCTAAGGTCATGATCGCCAGATCGTGACGTGCTTTGCTTCAACTCAGTTATGCCATTAAACAGTGGTCCCTAACCTCTGGGCCGCAGACCGGTACTGATACGTGGATCAAATAGTAGCATAAGGAACATTAAATTATTTCTATTTTATTTACTGTAGTGAATTTCTCTCGGGTTTGTACGACGTTTCATGGAAATCACTTATTGTATTTTCCATGTTAAATCTACCCCAAAATGATCACCATGGTGTGGAGGTTGTTACTGGCTTATATAGACTATATCACTACACACTCCCCTACCAGAGAGTTGGTTAGGCGAACGAACGCTATAGTTGTTAATGGGAGAGGTCAGTTTCTTGTGTGTTAGATGAGCTTCGTCATGTTTATCTGACGATTTTTTTTCCTTGGTTGCTCTCTTGCGTCATGTTTATCTGACGAATTCTTTTTTTGCTTGCTCTTTTTTTGCGGATAGATGGCGCCACGACAGATCAGTTGAGGTTTCGCTTTTCTTAGTTAAGCTAGGGTCACCAAATGAGGTGGCGCGCGCTTATCTTACCAAAATGATCACCATGGTGTGGAGGTTGTTACTAAAATTCCTTTTTTGATGCAACTATATTTCATTTTGAAAAAAAAAAAGCATGTTTAAATACAATTAAAATTTTATCAAATCAAAACAATCTGAAATATAAACAATCAACTCCTCCTCCCCTAACAGACCGTGGTAATATATATAAAACGTTGGCCAGTCCACGGCGATATAAAGGTTGAGAAGCAATGCTATAAAAGACCGTCTAACAGGCTTTAGAGCACGTTAAATATACAAGTAATGCACAAAAAAAAAGTCAATTCCTACTTTGAATGGATGAATAAAAAGTATTTTATAAACGATTGAAAATTTGAACAAGATATATATATATATATATATACAGGGAATTCAAATAAAAGATTACAGTTTTCATGATGTGGAAGTTAGGATAATGAGGTGTAAATTTTTCTCGCACTCTTTACTTGATCTTAATTAAAAATTAGAACACAGTCTTCGTGCCGCTTTTAGATGCGATGTTAATAAATTATCAACCCTGTTCCCGCTAAGATTTATGTAAGGAATAACCATTTAATTTTTTATTAAACTAAAGCATGTTTCATTTCATAAAGAGCAAATATTAGTTTAAATTATATTATTAATTTAGACAGTTATAATTCATCGCTAAATATCGAAAATGATAAAATTAAGAAAAAGCCTTAAAGTGTATGGTACTTTTCAAAACATTCTGGTAGGAACAATAGAACCTTGCATTGTTTATACTAACAGTGAGTTTAAATGCTTATTTTATTCTAGCCGCACAGACACCTATTAATTGGATTTGTCTAAGTTCAGTGGTATATGCCAGGGGGCATGTTTCACCCCCTCCACGCATGGATCAACAAATTTTGAATTTTTAGCATAGAGATTACGTCTCATATCTCTCATTCGATCTCGA
The DNA here is from genome assembly GCA_019973975.1 of Trichonephila clavata. Taxonomy (NCBI): domain Eukaryota; kingdom Metazoa; phylum Arthropoda; class Arachnida; order Araneae; family Nephilidae; genus Trichonephila; species Trichonephila clavata. The sequence continues at coordinate 139,406 of BMAO01025003.1, read as the reverse complement.
ATATTTGCATTATCAATAAAATATATTTACATAAAAAAATAAAACATGTTTAGATATTAATAATCACAGACGTTTTAACACACAGGTTATGTGGGAAAAAAATCTAAACTTAGAAAAGGAATATAGTTATAATGAGAACTTGAATAAAATCATTCTTAACACTCACTTGAGAACCCCAAGATCTATCGGTGTAGCATTTCGTATTTTTAAAGGACAAAGATGACATTCGATCTGGTGCATAAATATATTTTGATTTCCTAATCTTCCCATTGAAACTGACTTTTCCAATCAATCTCTGCTTCTTGTTCCCGAAGTATACAAAGAGCAATAGGTGACGCTGCTTCGAAGTCGGCCACAAAATGGACCAGGTTTGATAGGATTGCATTGCAGGCAATAATTTTTAATTTCAGGGATGTTTTAATCGTTAAAAAGGTTAAAAGTCATTGGTTTATGATTATTGCAGTTAATGTTTAATGGCCTGATATGTCACAAAATAGTTAGACATAATTGGGGATTAATATGTGTGTAAAAGGATCTTCCCCAGACTTAATTTTCATTTTAATGGTCATAACGAAATATTACAGAACAAAAATGTTAATTTTTAGTTTAATATCAGTGCAATGTAATATATATAACTATTCAAAAATTAATATTACTGAGTAATGTTGGATAAAACCTCTAAGAAGTTGCCATGGCTTTGATTTGTTTCCTTTATTAATGAGTTTAATGCTAATTGTGTGTTAGGTTCAGACTTTGCATCACAGCAGTTCATTGTTAAATAAGTTTTTTTGTACATGCTTAAATTTAAAAGTATACAATTCCTTTGTATAGCATAAAAAAAGAATAATTTCCATCATGTTTTAGATTACACAAAAGCCTTTTTATTGTATGTATTATGTCATACACATAGTGTAGTTTATACATGACACTTCATATAATACTGAATATTTAAATTGCATTAAAATTTAAATCAATCTAATGTCTATTGTCATTTAATTTTGTTGTTAAAAAATTACATATTTTTTGAGAAATAAATACATATATATATAATGCATTTTTCTTGATATCTGCAGAATAAAAACATTTTTGTTCCATTAAATTATAAACAAAAGTTTAAAACACACACAATCTGTAAACTTCCTGATTTTCCCCATATTTAAAAATCATTCTATTAGTTTTTTTGGTTTAAAATACTCAAAGCAAATAAATTTTTAAAACTTTCTAATGTAAACCATTAGTATAAAAAAACTTCTAATTTTACTTTTAGGATTCTGTTTAACCCAAACAATATATTGGACCACATAAACTAGTTTACAAACATTTATAAACTCAATTTGTTTCTGTTCAAACATTATATTCTGAGTATATATTCTTATTTTACACCAATACATTAAAATTCATATAACATATTTGGAAAAAAAATTGAATTTTAAGTGAAATTCACAGGTAGACATGCTGTATTTCTCAAACATAAAAAAAATACGGGGCAAGATTAAATGGAATTGACACTAAGTTTTATACTGCTGAATTATTGAAAATTACAAACATTAGAATAGTATTGAGTGTAGTCACTACAGGTATTACTGTGCATAAATGCCACATCTAGAAGCTTCACTAAGGTTAGGTGGCCCTTACAGGACAGGACCTTTTACTAATAAAATGGCTTGCTAAAAACTGAATTATATGGAGTAGAAATAACCACATATGAGGGGAAAAAAGTCCAAAGCACAACTGAGTAAAATATTTATGCAGAAAATCTTAGATATGATAAACACCAACTAAGTGGTATTGCATGAAATAAGTATCAGATTGAACTGAGTGTTTGCTCTTACTGAACATTTTAAAACAATGTGCTAAAAAGTGATCATTTCTCATATTAAAAATAAAATTCCCCCAAAGTAAAAAAATACAAGTTAATCAGTAGAAATAGATATATACAAAAAATATTGTATGAAAAATTACTTTATTAGGAACTTTCAACAAAATTAAAAGGGTAAACAGAATTAAAAAAACCCCATAAACTGTTGTAAAAAGTACTGGCAGTCTACAAAGGCAATACTTCAAACATAAGTATTTTGCATAACTATGTAATGTATTTAACAGATACTCAATAGGAATACAACCACAGAACATTCTAAACAGATTTATTTTAAATTCTCCGGGATGAGGAATTACACATTTTAAATAGGAAAATTACAGCAAATGCTTAAGCATATATAAAATTGCAGTATAGAATTTATGACAATTTCTAATATGGAAAAATATTTAATATATCAAAGAAGTATAGAAAAAAATTTATACATACAGATATAACAAATCCATCCATTTAAAATTTTTTATTGAAGTATTTAAAATAATTTTTGTTTTGAAAAATACCTCTTTTAAACATTTTACATTTATCACAAAATATAAAAATTACCAAATACAAAATTATTATAATGCAAAATCACACAAAGAGTACAAATATTTTACAAATATACCTTTATATAAGAGTGGAAAAATAAAAAGTTCCAAAATATACATATTCTCAATATGCATTTTAATGTTTTAAAAATTTTCTCAAATATATATTAATAGTAATACAAATTTAATAAAGCTGGCTATACATGTGAAAATATTTTCAACTGAATATTTTTTATAAAACAGAATTAATATAACATTAAATATCAACTATAAATTTTGAAATGCAACAATGTAACAAAAGCTTAATTTATACATCGCAGTTTACAAGGTAAGGCACTTCACACAATAATGAACAATTAAACCATTACTAAAACTGAAATCTTCACACAATGAACAATTAAACCATTACTAAAACTGAAATCTATCTAAAGCCAAAAGTCGCTTAATTTTCCTTAAAATTAGAGATTCTTTGATTGATTATAAGAAATATATATAATAAAGTTTCCTTAAATCATCACAAAAAATCAAAGTAGATAAATGTTCCTGTTTTAACTTAAATTTTTTTTTAATAAAAAGCTTTTATAATAGATAGTATTTCAAAAGTTTTCAGACATCACAAAGATATTTCATAAAAGGGACCCACACAGAGAGAAATCAAACTGCTTTTATAATTTGATAAAATTCTTATAGTCATTTAATTAGAAGAGTATAATGATTTAATATATTACTTTAAAAAGTAAAAAAAATTGAAACCTACACAATAAAAGGGCAATAAGCACAGGAATTTATGAAATATAAAATGAAATTAACAAACACAGCATTTTTATTTGTTGAAAGAACTAATGCCATACTTAAGTACAGTTTTTGTATACCTTCAGCTTAGTAAATATACCTCTTTATTTCACACAGAAAGCTCTTGTGCACACAGAAAAACTCAATCTTTCAAGCTCAAATATTTTTATAGTAGTATATGAATTTCAAAAGAAAAAATTAAAATACGTAAAATAATTTCACAATTATACGTTAACACAAGAAAATACAACAAAGGAACATTAAATATGTTAGAAGTTAAATAAGTATCACAAAAAAATTCCACGCAATACTCCAAAATAATTTATAGCACTGTTATTTTATAATTGTAATCCCCAATTACAACATAACGACTGAAAAAAATTTAACAAGAGTTCATAATTATGATTTGTCAGCTGGAATTTGGCTTTCATTTGTTTTCTCTATGAGTGGTTCTCCCTTTATTCCGCTAGCATCCATTTGGCTTATACTGGTTCCACTAACTTTAGTCTAAAAAATTTTATAAGTTTTTAATTCCTTTGTTAGATAAAAAAACAATAAATTGAAAAATTTCTTTTTTTAAATTTTTATTTTTTTTGAAAAGTAAAAACCAAATTCAAACTTTCTTAAAATAAAATATTAAAATAATACTGTTATACCTGGAAAAAAAATCCTAAGTTTTTAAAAGTTAGAATACTTACAATAAACATTTTATACATTTATTTCAAGCAAGACTAGTTTCTCATGCACATGTTTCTACCCATTCGATAAAATTATAATGAATGCAAAAGGTTGCACAGGCTAAATGTGAGTATATTACACTCTTCAGATAACATTTAAATGCTTTTTAAAAAGAAAATCCATGAAACATTTGTGATAAATTCATTAAATTTTTTATGGTGTTAGTATTTCAATAACCAAACACATTATGTTAAAACATACAATATAAAATAAAGCTTTTGAATATAACTCAATCAATTTTTTAATAATTTTCTACATTCAGCATCAAAATTTTTTTTAACTGTAATAACAAAATATTCTAACCAAGCAATAAATGCATACTAAAAAAGTTAAACAATTTCAAGACCACAACACTAATACAAACACAACAAAGACAATTTTTATATTTGGTGCAGTAAATTCAAAAAATTAGTATCATGCACATATTTTGCGAGATTCTACCTTCACCAAAAAGGATTTTAGACAATGCAATTGAAGGTTATTAATGAGGAGCTCCAGGTGTAGTATTTACCTTGACATTGCTGTAAGCTGAACCAACTTTTTCTTCCAATGATTTGAATGCTTGAGATTGCCTATAATTAAAACAGATAACAGGGTTTTAGATATGAACATATAAAAGTAGTTACAAAGCTTGTAATACAAATAAGGCATAACATTCATCCCAAATTAATTTGGTTGACTTTGCAAACAAAAGTAAAAATAAAATTAAATAAACTTTCCTTTTGAAAGGAGGTAAAAATTATAGAATCAAAACTGGTATTTTTAAAAAAACATTAAATTCTACACCTATTATTTCAAAGATATATTCCAATGAAGAAAATTAAAAATAAAAGGAAAAAAAATGAGACTACAGTAAATTTCTTGCAAAAATAAAAAGCATAATTTAATAGAGGTAAATCTTTACAATAAGAAAATCGTATTTTAAAGAAAGATCTTTATAAAACCTTTATATGAATTAAAAAAAAAAAGTAAAAATTGCAAGATTCCTTTTTGAAACAGGAAAAACATGTTGAGTAGTTGTATGAAGTGTATCAATATAGACATGATTTCGAAATCTAATGGTGTGAAAAATATAAGAAATATCCTAGTTGGTGATATATACTTTTCAATGATTAAAAGATTTATGTACTAAAAAATAAAAAACCCTATAAAATTTAACTGCGCCCTACCCCTTTCCTTATAAAAGAAAAATTCTGTAACACAGTTTAGAGAAGAGTAGTTTCTTTTTAAATATATTTTTAATCCTAAATATATGGAACATTATATTGGACAGGAAACCAGACGAAGAAACAATACCTCAAAATTAATCAAAAGCTGAAGTTTTTTTAATTTGATGTTTATTTCAGGAAATTAAATGCAGTAATAAAGAAACTTATTTTATAAAGAGAATTAATCACAAGTCTTACATTTTACATTAATTATTTCAGCCGAAGAACAACAAATCTTTATAAACTCAAGTTCATTATGATAAATAAAATAAACTAACAAACACATTGCTTTTTAAATTACCAAAATATCAATACAATATTCAAGCCAAAGTAAGACAAAAACATATAACCCATTAGGAAAACATTAAGATGTGTCTGATGAATTTTATTTGAAATAAGCATATCTATTATACGTATAAAAACTAAACTCAGTGGCCCAACAGCCCATGAGTGCCAAGGCCTACTGTGCCTATCTCAGTTTTCACGACCCTGGGCACTGAGGTGCATGAGAAAATGTTTCGGTCATTCTGTTATTCTGTCCAGTCTGACACAAAACCCCCATTGTTTTGTTCCCAAGCAAGCTTGGTACTCAATTCTCGACCCATTAACGGGATGAAAGGCTAAGTCAACCCTGTCCAGCCTATGGTTTGAACCCCGGACCAGTGGCATGGAAGTGAGATACGCTACCATTCACGACACTGGACTTCATTTATTCATATATCTCTAAAACATTCATTTTTAGACAAATATATATTAAACTAGCTATTAGCCGCCCGCTTCGCTGGGTATTTCATGATGTTTTATAAATTTTTACTGCTTATATATACGTATAAATTATTGATATCTAAGTCCTAGCATTAAGAATTCGATTGTATTGAAAAATATACTTAGACCTGTAACAGTCACCTCTTGATAAATAAAAAGGGCAGAACTCATCTAATTTGTATTTTCTAAAAATCTCTAAAATTGAAGTATAGAATGATGTTTGCTCTTTCGTAACCCAAAAACCAAGTGGATTCCCGCAAAACCAATTTTCGTGGTGGATCTCTACTCCGTAAATTGAACATGCAAGACAAATTTCAAGTCTAAATCAAACAGAAAAAAACAAAAGTTTTACTATCAATATCCCCGTAATCCCGTTGAGAGCCGTTTTCCAAAATAACCTCTCTTAGCGGATTTCAATTCAACAAAAGAAAAATGCAAACCAAATTTCATTATTATAGTCCTTGTAGCTCGAAAAAAGGATTTTTTTGTGTCAATACGTCCCAGTAACCCATGCACCCCTCCCCAGAACTTGATTTACTTAAAATACATTCTTAGTGCATCCCTATTCAAGAAAAGAAACATGCTTAAAAAATTTCAAGTATATGGGTCTAACAATTAAAAACAGGAATTTTTTTCTGTAACTCCTCTTGACCCCTCGCAACCATCCTTAGGAGTCAATTTTCGTTTTACTCTTTGTTAGAGGAATTATATTCCATGAAAGGAACATGCCTACCAATTTTCAAGCAGGATGATCAAATAGTTTAAAAATGGAAATATTTATTGATTACGCCTCTTAATCTCCCGAAATTAAACTTGGTAGTTGATATTCGCAAAACCCATTTTGTAGCGGTTCTCTACGAAAGGAATCTGCTTATGAAATTTCAAGAATGTATGTCTAATAGTTTAAAAATGGGGATAATTATCTATAACGCCACTTGAGCCCCCGCAACGCCACTTCGGGGTCTGTTTTCACAAAACCCATTTTGTAGGGGAATTGCACTCTATGAAAGGAATCTGCTCAGCAAAATTTGAAGACTGTGCATCCAATAAATTGAAAATGCTAAAAAAAATATCAATAACGCCTCTTGAATCCCCGCAACGCCACCTAGGGGTCTATTTTCACAAAACACATTTTGTAGTGTATCTCTATTCTATGAGAGGAATCTACTCACCAAATTTCACGACTGTGCGTCTAATAGTTTAAAAATAGAAATAATTACTTATATCTGCCCGTAACCCCCGCAACACCCCTTGGGGTCAATTTTCCCCAAACCCGTCTTGTAACGGATATGTACTCCATGAAAGAAACATTCCTACCAATTTTCAAGCAGGTAGGTCAAGTAGTTTAAAAACGAAAATATTTATCTATTACGCCACTTAATCCCCCGCAATGCCACTTAGAGGTCTGTTTTCACAAAACCTTCTTACAGCTGATGTCTACTCTATGAAAGAAATCTATTTATCAAATATAAAGACTGTGCATCTAATAGTTTAAAAATGGAAATAATTTTCTATAACGCCCCTTAAGTGATGCAACACCACTTGGGGGGCAATTTTTACGTAACCCATTTTGTAGCGTATCTCTACCCTATGAGAGGAATCTGCTTACTAAGTTTCAAGACTGTACGTCTAATAGTTAAAAAATCGGAATTTATAACGCCCCTTAAACCCCCCACCCCTTGGGGGTCAATTTTTTAAAAACCCATTTTGTAGCGGATATTTATTCCATGAAAGAAACTTACCTACCAATTTTCAAGCAGGTAGGTGAAGTAGTTTAAAAATGGATATATTTATCTATTACGCCCCTTAATCCCCCGCAACGCCACTTAGAAGTCTGTTTTCACAAAACCCGTTTTGTAACTGATCATTATTCTACGAAAGGAATCTATTTATCAAATTTAAAGACAGTGCATCAAATAGTTTAAAAATGAAAATAATTATCTATAACGCCCCCTAAGCCCCTGCAACGCCACTTGGGGGACGATTTTCACCAAACTCATTTTGTAGCGGATCTCTACTGAAAGGAATCTGCTAACCCAATTTCAAAATTGTACATTGAGTAGTTTAAACATGGAAACAATTATTTATAACGCCCCTTACACCCCCCCCCTTGCGTTTCGTATTTCGGAAAATCCGTTCTTAGCTGATGTCTACTCTATGAAAGGAACATGTCTACCAAATTTCAAGTATGTAGGTTGAATAGTTCCAGAGATATCGTGATTAGTCAGTCAGTCAGTCAGTGAGTCGCTTTTCTCCTTTATATATATAGATAAATCTGGTTTTTAAGATTAAGAGATGTTTTTTCTACAAGATTTAATAATACGATAATATCATTCAAATAGATTAATTATACTGAATTAAACTTCACTGCAATATTACTTAAAATGCAATAGTCTGTACATAAAATTAAATGGAAATATTTTTAAAAAAAGGCTCCATTAAGGAGAAAAACATTAGAGTTGAATGCAGTAATTTTTTACAATGTCATGCATTTTAATAACTTTAGGTGAAGTCAGCATGACATTTAATTTCATCTTGGATGCAGGTACTTCAGTGATGAAATCCACAATATACTGCAGCAAAAGTATAATTGTAAAGAATTTAATTTTTAATATGCTCACAGTTCACTTTGTTACTTTACATATATTAGGAATAAAATTTTACTATAAAATACATTTTTGATGTGTAATTACTCCGAATAGATGTATTTGCCCTGGGGGAGGAGGGTCGGACAGTATATATGAATGTTAAAAATTAGACATTTGTGAAACAAAATGTAAAATAATAAAATATATTTTATTATTCAAATACTTTAAAAAGTTGAGAATATTTTCTATGTATGTAAGCAAATGATGTCAATGATGTATTTAAGGGAACATGGTACGATTTACAAATTTTTTTTTAATTTAAGGATTTTCAAAATTTTTTTGGTTGCCTCCAATGTGTGTATACTATGTAAAACAGATTTTGTGCTCAAAATTTCATAAAAAGCTAGCCATTCAATTTTTTAAAGAAAAAACTTAAAATCTGTGATTTTAAAATGCTACTCCTCCTACAAGAATTTACGTACAGGCATGAAATTTGATTTACAAGTACATCAAACTATGTATAACAAAAGTGGTATGGGTTTTGCGATAGGGTGATATGTAATCGTACAATACTTCTTTTTATGAATGCTTATTGAAAATTCCTTAAAAAATGTACAAACTCTGAGTTCAACTATTTTAAAAAAAATAAGTATTGCTTTGATTCAAAATTGCTTACCAACTTTTGTTACAAGTACTATTAGCAATTGGTAAAAAAAAAAAAGCCTTAGCATTTTAAATGAAGACAAACTAGTTATTTTATCTTTCTGAGGTAAGTTTAAAGTTTTGATTTGCCATAGGGATGTGAATAAAAATGAACGTGAAAGCTATCACAATTCTGCGTTTTTTAAGTTTAGAGCTTTCAAATTTAGTGAGGTTATAGAAAAGCATATAAAGAATAATTTAGGCTAAAGAAAATTAGATTTGATTTTTTTGACCAATTTTTGTCAATTGAATCGTATTGTGTCCCCTTAAAGCAAAATATTAAGAATGCGAAACTCATATCTAGACACAATAAATTAGCAAAACAATTGCAGATCTAAAATTTTACATTAAATATATTCATATAATAGCAATTTTTATTTAATTGAAATTTTTGTTAAAAAAAGGGGTACTATACAATTTCTTTAAAAAAATTTAAACTATATGCATTGAAGGTTTTTTAAAAAAGGACTTTTTGTAATGAAAGTCACTGACTTCTCAGTTACACAACCGACACCAAGTGCCTAAAAAATCATACCCGCTTTCTAAACTTCATCATCCCAACAGAAAATACACAGAGGAAATTCTGGGGATATCCTGCATGTTTACCAAATACTGTACTTTATTAGAAGAGAGTAGAAGTCACTTGATTATCTCAGTATTGTAAATCCTTTACAAGCCTAATGAAGGAAATTTTTTAAAGGGAGGGAGGACACGAGAATGTAATAAATTACAAAGTTATACTCACTTGACTTCTTCAAATTTCTTTGTGACAGTTGCTCCAAAGGTGCCAAGAGCTTCAGAAGTTTTCTCTGTAGCAGTTTTCAAAGTCTGACTTGTCTTCTGGTATCTAAGAAGTTAAAATAATTTTAGTAAAGTCGATAAAAGCTAGTTACTAGTATCTACTTACAGGCATTGATTAAATAACATTTTAATAATACAAGGTGAAATAACTATCACAAATAATCATGTCTCAAGAGATAAATGGTAATATCAGAAACACTACAAAAATATAATCATAAGTTCATAAAATTGAAAAGGTCAAAAAGCCGGTTAAGTTAATATTCTAAATTGTCTTTAAGTCAGTGGTCTTCAAACTTTTCCAATTCACAGAACCTTTAGAATTTCAAGGTGCTTTTGTGAATCCCATTCCATATGCATACTTCAAAGAATATATCACAAAGTAATATATATTTACAGTAGATCAATACGTTATAGGCCCTTTATATAAAGGCAATTATAAAAAAGTATTGTATTTATTAGTAAAGACTTATCATCTAATTTTTTAATACAATTTATTCATTAGTAATATTAATTTGTGATACAAGTGTATAACATATCCCTGCATTACATTTAATAACTGGGATATATGCTTGCTTTTTTCATACAAATTGTCGAAGTCTAGGTCTACCGAGATTAAATGAAATCGCATTACTTATTCCGAGTTTATTTTTTTTATACTTTGTTTTTGTAGCCACTTACGTAGAGAAATATATTTCAAGTAAACAATGTTCTGAGTGGCATTAAAATATTTAAAGCTGTTCTTGCTTCAATTTACATTTTAACATCGAATTTGTTGATATGTTGCTTCCTTTCCTTCATTATATGTCTTTTTTCCACAAATGCAAGATAGGTACATTTTCCATTAGAAAACTATTTAGTTTTGCATGACATTTTGCTAACTATAAAGAGAATAAAATCATCGCGTGGAACCCAAGATAGTAAACAAAAGAATATTCATAATCTAGTAGGAAGTATATATATATAAAGATAAAACATTTTCATATTCTTTTATCATAATAAAAATAAAAAAGTGCTGCAAAATAAAGCTATATATAAAAAAAATTTTGAGTTTTGATGAATAGGAATGAGCTTTTGATACTCGTAACTATATAAACTTCATGGAGAATGTAAATCCATTTTGCATACATATCTATTTCTTATGGATTCTTTTTATTGTGACTCGTGGAACACAGTTTGAAGACCACTGGAGTACATGTATATTTGACGCAGGCACAATTTTAAGCATCTTGAAATGTATGTCAAATTTTCTTCTTGCTTTTCTTTTAATATAACAATTATTTTGCTTCATACTGATATATAATACAAATACAGAAGATTAATTTTTCTCATTTGGAAACAAAAAAAATTATTACATTAATATCACACTAAAGCAGCAAAATAAGCTAATGACAATAGACATAATACTGAATCCAATGATTAGAAAGAATGAACTACATTTTGTCAGCTCATTTTTTTTCACAGAGAAAGAATTTTTTTTAATGACAACTTTTAAAATTAGTTTCTTTTTGGTCATGGTAATTTTAAAGTGAACCTCAACAAACTGAAATTGTGCCTACTTAACATTGTTCATCAAAACCATTACAGTTACAAAGTGTTGAATATGTTCTTAAAGTGTTACTCTTTTCTCAAGATTAAGAAAGAAAAGCTTGAAAGTCTCAAACTAAAATGCTCTCAAAAATAAAATGGCCTCCTAATTTTTTCCAGTAAAGCTGCATTTCCATTATTTTTTAACTTCACAGGGATTTTATTTTTTACTTTTACCTTGTAAACATACAAAAATGTTATAATCTTCTACATCACTTATGAGCACAAAACATTATGAATTCACAGGTGATAATTACAAATAATGACTTCGTCAATTTTGAATATGAATATTATTTATTATTTTTAACATGGACACACTAAAGGAGAAATCGATAATATTATTAAATAGAAAATCTTATGTAATAGCTGCCTTATTGCATATGTTGTGGAAATAAGGAAAAGAGCTGTGGATGTTTGGAAGCACTTTTTAAAGAAATATAGTAAAATTTACTCTTACGTGCATCTTTAAAAATAAATAAGCATTTATTAAGAACATCAATATAAATATTTTCCCTAGATGCCTACTAATATTTCCTAGGTATTTTATTTAGACAATGCATTTTAGTTTAATTTGAAAAACATTAAAATATTTTTTATTTAAAATACAATACTCACGCAGTTGTTTCTTGCAGGTTGCGAATACCTTGTTCCATGTCATCTTTAAACTCTTTCCAAACTGTGATACCAAGTTTTCTTTTGAGATCATGCATTTTTCTGATTTTATCAGAAAGAACTTGTCGCAAAGTATTTATTTCCTCTTCAGTCTGTAAAAAAAAAGAAGGAAAAACTATTACTTAAGTAAAAATAATTTAAAAGAAAACCAGTATTTCAGAGAAAATATAATCAAAGATAAAATATGCATTACAATTATTTGAATCAAAAATTAGTTTAAAAATTTCTAAGAATATTGGAAAAGCTCAGACTAATATTTAAACCATGATAAGCATAATGAAAGATTTTAGTAGCCTTAAATAAAAAACATTTTCTGATATTTATATATCTTTAAAACTAGATGAATAATATCCATTAATATCCAAAATAACAAGAACATGTATGTTCTATCTTTAGTTTGCTTATTGTAAAAACACAGGCAAAATAAATAGACAAAAATCCAATATCTATTTAAGGAGTTATTGTTGCTTATCCACTTGGCCTAGACCACAAACTAGACCAAGTCCAAGAGACTGTCACTTAATTAAATTAAAAACAACATCCTCCTCATTCAATAATTGCCCCATAGAGGCACCAATACATGCAATGATATGGGAGGGAGAAGCCATAGCAGAACAGCAGCAAGAAGCATAAGTCTTCTCAGATCCATTAAATAATAAGCCAGGTGCATTGCAGGGACAATCCTGGACACTTAGCGGCATACCAGGCATGTTCAGGCGGAGACCTCCAAATAGTTTTGATCTTGCCCGTGAACAGGGAGTGAACCTTGGAAGCTTGTAGTTCAGAGGAAGAGGCAGTTAAAATTTCGCTACCCTCCCAAGCAAGCAGATCAGCAATTTCATTTCCATAAACCCCAACATGCGAGGGTATCCACTGAAAGCATACCGAACTGACCTGGGTCAATGCAGCTAATTTTGCAAGTATATCCTGCCCCAACATATCAAGGACATTGGACCAATCCTTTAAGAATTGGATAGTTTTTGCTGTCAGTATTATTTATATTAAGTTCGAAGATTTAAATATGAATATTAAGGCAGGAAGTCTTTATCCAGTTATTTAGTTTACTGTTTAGTTGTTCATGAAAATTCAAATGAATATGAAAAGAGTATTCTGCCTGTCTGATAACATAAAGTTATCTCTGTTTAAATTTTCAAAAATAAACTTATTACTTTATAATTATTCTCACCTTCCAAAAAACATTGAATGTAAAATAACATATTTCAGAAATATAGAATTCTAATAAAATGACATGTTTATAGTATCCCAAAAGCAATTGCATTCTTTTGATGATAAGTAAATGAATTGGTATAAGGGCAGATATACAGATTGTCTTCATGTTTAGTAGCCTAAGGTCTCCATTCAATCAAGCTGCCCTTTAGCGATATTTCTCGTTTGAAGAAAATTTAAATGAGACATTCAAGGAATAAAAACATACATAAAAACTTATAGAACTTGGCAACAATTCTTCAGGATGTCTTAAATAAGAAACAAATTTAAGCCAATAAGGAATGAAAATTTAAATTATAGGTTCATTTTTTCTACACTCTAACTTAATCTAAGAATTGTAATATGAAAGAATAAAAATGCAAAAATAGAGAGGAGTTACTCTTTAAATGTCTTTAACATGTTAAATAATTTAGTTTTAAAATTAGTAGCGAACTTGAGTTTCTAATATGGATAAAATTATAAATAAAAATTATTTTCACTGTAATAAACAGTGGATTTCTAAATTTAAGATATATTTTTTTCCATTTAATTATAAACACAGAAATTGCACATAGGTTTTAAATTAACAACTTGGTAACATTTAAAGTACTGAATTGATGTTAACTATGATTTTATCAAATTCTACAGAGACAAAAAAAAAAAAATCAACTTGAAGAATTATGTTTTAAAACAAAACTCCTAAAATGAATAATTCAGTAACATAAAAATATACTTTTGCTAATTCACGAGTCCATTCCTCTTGAGCTTTGGCTTTAGCCTCTGGAGTCATTTGTGACAAATCATGTACTCCACTGTCAGGTGAACCCAGAGAAAATGCTGCTTCTTCAGATGTGTCATAAAAGGAATCTGAAAGTTAAAACATACACTAATTAAAAAATGATTAGGTTCATTAATGAGACACAATTCATAATTAAAATATACTCAGTAAAAAATTTCATTTACTGAATGCAACCTTTTTCTCCACAAGTAAACTATTAAATAAAAATTTTGTCTTAATTTTTCATATAAAACATACCTTTGAAAAGCTTGAATTCTATTTTTAGAACTAAGAACATTTTACTTGAATACCACCAGAATGAAAATTTTACTCTTATATAAAGTAAAATTATAATTATTGCTTATCACATAACCTCCAAAAAAGGTTACTTTAATATATCAGCAGAATTTCAAAATTATCAAACAAGGAAAAGTTTCACAATATAATTTTTAAAGAAACACTGTCATAAAAAAATAAAAGTATTCATATTGTTGAAATGAATGAGTAAAGAAATTATATACATGATTTTTTTAGTACATTATGATATACAGTGTAAAAAAATGTTTTATCTAGAACATATTAAAAGTAAACTAAATGGTTCTAATAATACCTTGCAACTGATTAAATTATGTAAAAAATTGATTTTTATACACAATCAATTTAAAAACTAACTACAAATAGTAATATTGCTTTCAAAATACATTTTTTTGGAAGAAATATAAATCTTACATGGAATCCATCGAAAAAAATTAAAAGTGAAAACAATTTAAAATACCAAAATCTTCCATTTCTTGTGCAGAAGCGATTCGGCTGAATCTTTGGTAATTAGCAGTTTCATGATCGGAACCAAAATATATTCCATTCCAGAAAGACGTATTCTTTCCCTTCCCAACATGATCACAGAATTCCATATCAGGCATGTACAAATCTTCCTCCAAACTTGCTTCCAGAAGCGAGTTGTTATTAGGACTGCTCATTTTTAGTAACACTACGTTAATCAAGCGTTATGTAAACAAAAAGAGTTTGAAAAAACACCAGTTTTGAAAAAGCAAATACAATTCGTTTGTACACATTTTCCACTAAAAAAACTTGACAAATCGTCAACTCTCTCTCTCTCTCTAGTCATAAAAATCACAAAAACTTCACAAATAAATCGGCATTTGAGAAGCTAGATGTAATATAAATCTCCATCAGGCACATAAACTAGCCACAAAAGCGTTAATCAATCTCACCAGTATTCCAAAACCAGAAGGAAATGATATCCTACACGTTTGCCCTAGATCTACTTTGACAAGTTCCACGTTGATAGTTCACACAGCTTGGGTGGCAGAAAGAAAACAAAAGGAACACAGTCGATAGAACACAAACAAGAAAGTGATCGAAATTGTCACAACAAGGAGAGTCGTTGACACAACTGTCTTCTGCAGTGGGTGGATGCTGAAGGAATACAGAGCACGGGACATACCATCCGAGTATACATCCTGATCATTAAAATCCAAAACCTGTTCTCTTAGTCATCGCCGAGTGTTACATACAGGTAGACAGCTAACGACCTTTATTCTGCCGAGTGCTTCACATCGCGGCTGTTCGTTGCGCAACAGCGACCGGCAAAGCGGCTTTTGTTAACAGCTGAGTAAAAAGAGCGGCAAAATTTCGCCCACTTGAAGTTTTCTTGTCGATCTGTTTGTACAGAACGAAGTCAAAGTCACCCAGTAAGAGCATGCACGTTATCGTAGTTGTTCTTCGTGAAGTACGTAAGAAATGGCTCAGGTGTGACGTGGCAATAGATTTTGAAGAAACTAATTCAAGTGTTTATACAGAAGACGGAGGTACTGGTAAAGCAAAAGCGAGTTTACAAACAGGTAAAACACGTGCTTTAAAAGATTGATACGCGGGGGTTCATTTTTGTTCCTTTAAAATTTTCAAGCACTTCTGAGGAAGACGAAATGTTTTCGAATAAAAATATATATTTATCTTTTATTTCTTAATTTTATATATATATTTTTAAAAATAAGCAATGCATTTTTTTGCAGATGACTAAGCTATTCATTTAGCTGTGATAAGCTGTTGCTTAAAAAAGTATTAATAGAAGTATTGGTCTCGGTAAAAAGATAAATATGGAGATAACCTGCGAAAAGATGCAAATCTTATCTGTATCTTAATTGTGTGGCCTTATTTCCGCGTCACATGTCATTCCCCTTTCTATAAAATTTGAAATAAATCGCGTAATAATAGCAATATTCTAAATATCCTATCTATTTCTTTTCAATCACTCCGATAATGAAATATTCTTAACGCATTAGGAGGTAATTTGAACAACAAACTACATAATGTACGTGATGTACTCAATATTCGAACACTAATTGTTTAATATTTTAAAACAGATTTACTGTTTTTAATATTAAAAACCGATAAATGAAAAAAAGGGCAGATGTTGCAGGGAATTTTCTTACTTAATATTTGATAAGCAATGCTGTTAAAAAATTTAAAAAGAAATCAATATTATGTAACAATATAGAGAACATCATTTCGATCATTACAAACTTTGAGTTGAGGTCAAAAGTATTATTCCTTAAATGAGTTCATACCTTAAAGAGGATTGTTTAGGTATAAATTGAATAACAAAACGTTACAGATCATTATGTAGCGCGGTTTCTCGATTTTGGTAGGATAACTATGCGCAAAATGCAGAACTTTGGCGCTATTATTAAACGCTAAACAGAAAGCGCTATTATTAAAAAAGTTGAACTTCATAAATTTTTTTCTTAAGAATGATACAAATAAAGACTATTTGAATTCTCATAATTGCATTCGTTAAAAATTACTACAAGTTCAACAGTTTTCTTTTTAAACTAAGACTCAAAATTAAGCTATAAAATTAAGTTGCAAAGTTTTGAACTAGAATTAAAAGACGATCTTCGATGTAAAAAGCAGAGGTTCCCAAACTTTTTTGTCTCAGACCCCTTGCCATATTTTTCGGTTTGAGGTAGACCCCTGCTTACGTAATATTAAATTTTTGCAAATTTATGAACTTAAATGTGTTTATGACAGCTGGTACAAAGCTACTTACTTTAAAAGATTTAAACACTTAACTGTTGTGAAGTTGGGAAACAGTGAAACTTAAGAAACGGATGTTAAAATTAATTTAAATTTTAAGTGATGCATAAAATAACTGATTAAAAAACAAATGTTTATAATGATAGGGATGAATCTGGTGCTTCAATAACAAATTTTCAACATTTGTCATGAATTTTGTCAGGTTTAACCCTGAATATCCTCGGTTAGTAGTGTCCAGTCAACAACCGCGCTGAAACTCTTTCTCTAGGAAAAGCAATTAAAAACTTTCTCCAATACTCTATAATACGGAATAAATGACTGGCTCTTGAAAGCCAAAATTGCCGACATCAGTTTCTAAACTTTACTTAAATATATCCCCCCCCCCCCCCGTTGCTTCCTATTCCGATCAGTTATTACCTCTTGTAATATAACATTTTTTTTCAATGTGACCATAGGAATTCATTGCTTTCTATGGTAATTGCCAAGTAAATGCATTCTCAAACCTAGTTTCAAAATCTGAATAAAGAGAATTTAAATGTGGAACGTAGGTTAAAACGTTATTTTCCTGGTAGATTGTCTGAGACCAATTGAGAAACAAGGAAAATTCTTTACGTCCAATATTATGCTTCTTTAGCTTAATTCTGGCAAGAAATGTGGAAATGGTGGTATTAGTTTCAACAAAATTAATGCTGTCGTGTAACTGCAAATTAGCCTCATTAAATTTAGTAAATGAACGTGTTAAATAGGCAAAATCTGGTTTCCATTTGGTTAAATATTCTTTTAAAATTAAAATCACGATCTGGTTTAATGAGAACTAGTGTCATAGATCCCCATTTACACCTCATGGACCCCCAAATTATTTTCTTGCTGTCGTGGACCCCTTGCAGATCGTCATAGACCCCTGGGGGTCTATATAGACCACTTTGGGAATCACTGATGTAAAGGATTAACAGACGAGACGTTCAACGGGGGATCTGTACAAATGAAATTGCTTGAGCAAAATTGGTTCAAAGACCTTCAAAATTTCTCCTTTTTTATTGGTGGTTTCCTTATTTCATGAAGAATTTTTTTTCTGTATCTCAACGAAAAAAGAGTTTATATAAAAACTGCCAATAGACTAAAACCATATACAGTTAGACATCTGTTTAAAAAAGTCGCTAAATCCCGAAGAAAAGTTCGTAATTTGGAAAATTCGTTAAATAGAGATTCGGTTTTTAATATACTTTAGAGACCAAATAAAACAAATTAATATCTATTCATTTTAAAGAAATCTGCAAGGAGAACAAAAAACATTGTCTAGGCATACACTACATTTTCATATATATTATTTTATAACCAGTAATTTTAAGCTTACATTACCCCGTGCATCCATAAATTTAATTACTGACAAAAGCTATTAATTGTACTTTTTTGTTTGAAAAATTACGGCAATTTCATTGCTCAAGGTGAGTTACGCACCTGTTAAACCTAGTTCAAGGCCACTAATCACCATAAAATGTGAAAAATGCCCTGAAATTTTAAAAATAGGGAGAGAAAAAAAATCAAACCATAAGAAGAAAAAGTTCGTTAAATAGTCACTTCTCTATTTGGAGGTTATTTTACGAAGAAAATAAAATGTTCTGGGTTCCAGAAAAAAGTTCGTAAAATAGAGGTTCATTATATATGGAAGTTTGACTGTATATGTATGAACTCAAAAAGTTGCAGTTTGAAAATATCAATAGCTTAACTCAGTGATTCCCAAAGTGGTCTATATGGACCCCCAGGGGTCCATGGCAGTGAAAAAATAATGCAGGGGTCCATGAGGTGTAATTGGGGATCTACGATTGCCTAAACCAGATCATGACTTTAATTTTAAAAGAAAATTTAATCAAGTGTAAATCAGATTTTCCTATTTCACAGTTTTATTTACTAAATTTATTGGGGTTAGTTTGCAATTACAAGGCGACAGCATACATTTTATTAAAAAAGGTCCATCATTTCAGTGTTTCTTGCCAGAATCAAGCTAAAGGAGTATAAAGCTAGACGTCGTGAATTTTAACAGTTTCTCAATTTGTCATAAACTGCCAGAAAAATGGCGTTTCAACCTATGTTCAACATTTAAATGCCCTTTACTCAGGTTTGTGAATGTTTTGACCATGGTAATATCACAGTAAGTAATGAATTCATGTTGTCACATTAAAATAAAAGAAAAAATCTGATTACAAAAGGAACTTAGTTTAATGACCCTAACGAAGATCTTAAAAGTATAGAAACGAATGTCAGCAGTTTTGGCTTTAAAAAAAATATACCTGTTATTTTTTCGAATTATGGAACATCTTAAGAAAGTTTTTAATTGCTTTTCCTAGAGAGGAGGAGTTTCAGCATGGCTGCCAATCTCCAAAATTAAAACAGGGGAAAAAAAAAGAAAGATTGGATTTTACTAACCAAGGATATTGAGGGCTAAACCTGAAAAGATTGATGCCAAATGTTAAAAAAGTGTTATTGAAGCACCAGATTCATCCCACCCATTAAAAACATTTGTTGCTCAGTTATTTTTTGCAATAATTATTTTATGTGTTAAATTAAAATTTAATTAACTAATGCACATGTGTTTTTTTAAGTTTAAGCACACTACTTAACTCCAGTTAGAAACATAAAACTTTTAAAGTAAGTAGTGCTATACCAGCTGTCAAAAACCATTTAAATTGACAAATTTGCAAACATTTAATATTAGGTAAGTAGGGGTCTACACAAAACCGAAAACCATGGTAAGGGGTCTATGAGTCAAAAAAGTTTGGGAACCTATGACTTAACTTAAAACTGTAGGCATACATTAAATATAACAGCATTATACCACAAATCAATGACCTTTTCTGGCCCTTGAATATAAGTATGACATTGAACCATAGCGATTAATTTATGGCGACCTTTTGCCATCCCTTTCAGTAGCGACTAGAAATCTAAGGTTAGAAAAAATTAAAAATATGTGATGAGCACACAGCTCCCTTTCTGTCCCTTACTGACCTTCAAAAACGAAAGAAGGGATGTGAAGGATATTGCCAAAAATCGTCCTTCGATCACTAATTGAAAGGGGTTACAGGGGTAATAATAACAGGGGTTGGCAACCTTTTAGTTCTGGTGTGCCAAGTGAGTGAATATTAACGTCGCACTTTTCAGCTACACGAGGGCTTTTGGCGGCAGACCCCGTAATTTTAAACCATGGTCAAGTGACGAGGACGACACCTGAGCTGGCACCCCCTCTCCTAACTACCACACCACACCAACGGGAGGACGTTTGAGCTCTCGACCGATTTAATGTGCATCGCTCCCCAACACGGCGGGTCTTCAGCGGCACCAGGCTCGAACTCATAACACGCCGGCCACAAGTCTGTTACCTTGGCCACTAGGCTACCGCGGCCACTCTGGCGTGCCAAACCAATCTACCAAATAATTCAGCGTGCGTTACAGTACGACAATTGTGAAACAATTCAGTTCCCGCGATAATGCATACGGAGTTTAGAGAATAGAAGTCAATAATATAGATTAACAGCTTTATTATATATTAATTTTGCACCATGAAAAGATACTTCTTAACATAAAAATAAACAGCATAAAATATAAAGCTTTCTTCAAGGAAAAATAAAAAATTAAAATTGTACATATATAATGTACATATTTATTAAAATAAGAAATAGACAACATAAAATATAAGTATTTCCCTTTATTCCAGTTAAATAAAATTTTTAATGTGAATGTAGTATTTGTATTGTTCTACTTTCATATCGTAAAATCAGGAGTATAATGTGTGACTTAGCCGCCCATCCGGTATAGTGGTCAGTGAAGCTGTCTGTGGTGCCGTAGGGACTGGGTTCGAATCCCGGAGAAGGCATGGATGTTTGTGTTGTAATCCTTTCTTCTGTCTGTGTTGTATGCCCTCGTGTTATACATTGCGTGGTGCACGGGGTTTATAAATGTTAAAACAAAAAAATGTGTGACTTATAATATGACACGATTCTAGGCATTCAAGTTATTGAACAATTTCTTTGCCGGACGCGAAATCTTTTTCATATGAGGAAAGATTTTTTACACAGATATGTAGACCCCAAAGCGGAAGGCAGAGTGCATGCACACACACAATTTTCTCCTTTAAACAATTAAATCTCTCCAGCAATAGCATTCAATCATTTACAAAATAGCTACAAGTTTATCTTAAGAGTTATTTTTCAGATTCTTCTGTAAATGCCAATAATTCTGAAGATCTTGTAAAATAAGGTCCATTATAAATTTATCCACTTCCATCCACTCAAAAATTGACAAATTTGTAAAGTAGTGCAGACTGAGATTTGTACCGCGTGCCGTAGGTTGCCGACCCCTGGTATAAAACCTAGTTCAGTAAACACAAGATGAAATTCGTTAGTTTGAAAAAAAAATTCAATGGCTTAAATAAAACACCCGATTTTCTCAAACATTACCAAAAAAAGGTTTGTTAGAATATAATCGTCACCCGAAAGAAAAAAGAATCCCCAAATTTGGCGAGTACTCTATTTTCTTTTTTAAATCATAACAAGAGTTCATTGACAAAAATCACTTTCACTCTCCAAATGATTGCTCATGCATTTGACATGCACAGGCAGGATTTATAACCAAAGAATTTGGAAAAATAAATTTCTCTGCAGGGTTAGTTCCTACGACTACAGAAAAAGTAATTTGGGGGAACAAAAATAAACTTTGCACATCTTGCATCATCTTTCTTAATTGATTTTGCCGGCTGTGATTATTTGTTCAATGAAAAGATTTCAAATTAAATATTTACATAGCGAGGGAGGAGAGAAAAAAAAAACATTCCCTAAATTGTTTTTCTGTAGCATATAAAAAAAATCAGTGCTTCAAAATTCAATGGGAAAAAAAAAACGTATTTTGATAAAAAAAAATGTCCCTAAAAAGGTATATTTTTTGAAAGTCATCTTAATGCTATATTAATGCGCATCTTATTTTTTAAAACCCTTTCATGTTGTACTATACTAGCTGGTAGGCCTGTTCTTTGCAAGGGTGAATCAAAAAATTAAACAATACAAATGAAAGGATAAAAAAGTTTTTAATGAGTTCATTTTACGTAAATTGCAAATTAAAAAAAAAAGATTTTTGCATATCTCAGCTGAACAAAAAACCAATATTTGTTAAATTTTAAATCTAAAGGTCTAATAGCTGATAAAAAGGCTTTTTTAAAAAATTTATAACTCCCCGTAACTTTTTTGTGGGTCGATTTTTAAAAACATCTTCCTAAGCTGATCTCTGCTCGGCAAAAGTAACATTGTAACAAATTTTGTGTAATGAACGCTTAAAATAGTTAAAATAATTTATGACTGGATGTGTAAAAAAATTAATATTACTTTCTGTTGTATTTATTTTATGTTAAAATTATAATATCCGCAATCAACACCGTTCCCTACATTGTAATGGCGATTCAATGGAAACATAGCAAAATGTTGGTGATAGAGCCAAGTTGGCATCCTTTTTGGGGACCACGTTAGCAACTAGACGATTGATTAAATGCAGGAGCTTCTAAGCTGTCGCGCCACCTGGTGGGAACTGCAACAAAGAGGATAGCACAAAAACCTTCCTTTACAAAAAAATACATAAACCAATTTTCATAGTGATTGGTTGAACGATGTTGGAGTGAGAGAAGCGATTTCATATATACAAACATCGATTTTTTAAATATAGATGCACCAATACGAGCACTCACAGGCGGGGAACTTGTATCAATGTCCTCGTGAGTCATTAAAAAAAAAAGATCGATAATTTCAATTACATTTAATTGATTTCAATTTCACTACACACTTAGATTTGATAATTGTGAAACAATTTCAAGATTTTTAGTTTTACTTCTTGTATCACATAACATGAATCCGTAAGTACGCAAAGCTACACAGTTTATTTAAAACACAGTGAAATCACGGAAGAAAACCAATACAGGAAAGAAATTTACATTTCTACCGCTTTTTGAAAATCACCCGATACACGAAACATTTGTCCCATTTGTCTAATGAAGCGTCCAGTTTCAAATTTTCCGCTGAGTTTTTAATTCCTCAAAACAAACTTTTAACAAGGTTACTTGAAATATGAAAGTTTAGCATTTTTCCGAAATTTGCCAAATACTGTTTTCCGGATTTGGAATTTTAAAGCAATCATTAGTAAAATTCAAAAGAAAGTTAAAAAGAATATTTAGGATTTTTTTTAAAAAAATGTAATCCAAGTTAGATTTAGAATAAACATATATATAACTGACTTTTTTTTTAATACACCCGTTGAGGCAGATAACAGAAAATGATCTCTCAATATATTAATACCATTAAAATAATGAAAATTAAATTTTTTATCAATTTAGATACTTAATAGCCGACTATATAAATATGATTTATTTTAGTATATAACACAATAAACTATTCGGAAAAAAATTCAAAAATTAATGTGGTATTCTGTTATTTGTATAGCCATTAAATATTACTTTTCTGCCAAATATTTCCAAACCCCTAACCTAAAGGGGTTTGGAAAGCCCTCGTTGAGTGAGTGAATATAAACGCCGCCCTATTCAGCTACACGAGGTCTTTTGGCGACGGACCTCTTAAATTAGAGCCATGGTCAAGTGACGAGGACGAGACCTGAACTGGCACCCCCCTTCTAACTTCCACACCACATCAGAGGCCGTTTGAGCCTCGATAGATGTAACGTGCATCTGCTCCTCTCCACGGCAAGTCTTCAGCGGCACAAGGCTCGAACTAATGACACGTCGGTCAAGAGTCCGTAAACTTGACCACTAGGCTACCACGGCCATAATGCCTTCGTTGAAGAGATAGAGGATGAAAAACTTTATATATTTAGAACATTTATGTTATAATCATATTTATATTAGTACGCGAAGTATTGGAAATGGTTTACTTGAATTGCCAAAGAAAGGAAAAATAATGGGTTAGCAAATCGGAAATGCTAAATAAAATACCCCATAATAATAAAGTTGTGAAATGCTTGATAGTGAGTGAGTGTGTATTAAGGTTGTGCTATGAAGCAATATGAGAGCAATTAGCAAGGGACCTCGTAATTTTGAACCATGGTTAAGTGACAAGGACGACACCTCAGCTGGTATATTCCTCTTTTAACTACCCCACCAACGGGGACCACATTACGCCTCGACAGATTTAAACTGCTTTGGCCCCCTCTTCACGGAGGGTTTTCACTGTCACCAGGACTTGAACAAGCGACACTCCGGCCATGAGATCGTGAACATAACTATTCGGTTGCCGCAGCCTCATGTTTGTTAGTGAAGGAAAGTGAGTGAATATTAACGTCGGTACTGTTCAGCCACTCGCGAGTTTTTGGCGACGGACCTCTTAATTTTGAACCATGGTCAAATGACGAGGGCGACACCTGAGCTGGCACCCCCTCTCCTAACTACCACACCACACCAACGGGAGGACGTTTGAGCTCTTGACAGATTTAAAGTACATCGCTCCCCTACATAGCGGGTCGTCAAAGGTAAATGGCTCGAACTCATGATACGCCGGACCGAGTCCGTTACCTTGACCACTAGGCTACTGCGGGCATGTTCGTGAAGGAAAGCAGGATTAAACAGAATGAACTAAAATGGCTTACTTTAATACTTCTATGATTCAATGCAGGTGAACTCAGAAAGCTCAAGTACAGATAGAAACCACAAAATACAATTGATAGAATTCAAAACCTTAATCACAACATTTAGAGTTGATCCTGTTTTTACAGTTAATGTAACTAAAAGTATGTTTTCCTCATGAAATCAATTCACAAGCCCGGAATCCAGCATTATGATTAGTCATAGATGCAAATTCTCACTCCCTCTGCTTTATAAAGTGGCTGCTTTGTGTAGATAGAATTACTTCTAGCGTATCAACAACTGCTCTCCTAATGTTATATTGCAGAATTACTTCTCGACATTACAGAAATCGTAAATAGCCAACACCTTCGGAAAAACCTTTTTATCTGAGATCACGCTGGCAGCCAAAAAGTAGACACAAAACTCCAACACTGCAAGGTAAGCTAAAATTCGAGGGGAAATCAAAGATGTTAAAAAGCAACCGCCCCGAGAAAGGGTGAATTTTTGGGCAGATTCGACCGTCCGAGAGAGAGAATTTATTTTTTTTTAGTCTCACGTAACTCTCTACATTTTTTCTCGGAACGTTACAATGCTGCGGAATTGTAAGTTTTGGAGCATGATGTCATTTTTGACATTATACTGAAGAAAAGAAAAAATCTTGCTTAGCTCCTTTAAAATCTCATGCTGACAATTTTTGTCTCTTACATGTTTATATTCATGATAATTTTCTACTGTAATTCAATTAATTCTGCAATATTTTCATAACATTTTTGTAATTTTTCAATAAGTCTTCACGTACCACAATGTGGCACGCGTGCCGTGGGTTGGCCACCCCTGTCGTAGAGTGATAATGTAGGACATAAATGAAGAATTAAGAAATGACTTGCTTATTTTTAACAAACATAAATAAATAATCAGCAGCGAAAAGTAAAACAACATTTTCATATATATGTTGATAAACAAATTCTAATTTTTCATAATAAAGTACGCAACGTGCCTCTCAGAATTAAAACAGGATAAGGAAAATAATGCGAACATCACGCGAGTTTAATGCTCTAATTCCCGGAACAAGGAAGAGAGAGTGAAGGGGGGGGGGGACTCCCGGAATTCCATTTAGTTTTAATACGAATTCATTTTGTGAAAAATCATATATAAAAGCTTCAATATTCGGTAATGATGTATGGAGATTTTAAAAATATTTTTATAACAAGAGTTGTTTTTGCACAAACCAAATTACATTACCACATTCTAAAAAAAAAAGTTGTGAGGTGCATTGTTACGTGATTGAACGATTTTCATATGTGGGTAAGACCTACGCAGGTAACAAGCAGATTTTTTTCAGAATCGAAATTTTATTCTGGAACTCTAGTAAATACAAATGGTTCATTTTTAAAAGGAAACAATTAACGCGACTTACAATGATACAAATTTTAAGTTTACACAAGCATAGCACACAGCAATAAAAATCCGTAGTCACAGTATTACTAGAGGCAAATAAAACGGATAGTAGTGAACTAATTGCAACAATGAACTCACTTCGTTGCATGGTCTTTATACAGGATTTCTAGTATTCTTATGCAACCACCATTCACCAACAATCCCCAATCATTAGCTACAAAATTGGCTTATGTGGACAGCATTCCACCGTTTATATGGACACGTACACTCAAAAAATATTGCGGGTCTTTTTATCTGACATCACCCCGACAACCGATGGCCGAGAGAAAAACACCACTCCGCCCACAAGCCGGAACTCCCGACTGAAATTCGAGGGAAAGAGAGACGACCGACCACCCCATCTCAACAGAGTGGAAAGGGAGTCCGCTTTTTGAAGCACTAGGAAGAACGGGTGTGGCTACCTCCTCCTTCACAAAGAACATATTTTGGAGTATTGAAATAATCAATAGTATGAATAACTTCTATGAAAATGTAAATGTTGTATTTAATAGCTGTGGATGTAAATCAATCATTTAATTTTTTTAACTCTCACGCTTCCCATTAGTTTTCCCAAAATCATAATATTCTAGCATTTTGAGTTTTCTGTAATTTGGATGGTAAAATATGAGTTTATATGATATTGAACAAAGGTTAGTGGTAAGCAGTTGCGTAACCTACACCCTCTCCATCGCGAAACAGGCAGAATTCTAGAGGGCCCAAAGCTTGACTGACACCAAATACGTATCTGGGCTTGGGGCCCAAAATCTCTTTGCAGGGGGCCCCGATATTCTCCGTTACTCCACTGGTGGTAGGGATTAAATGCACCCCATAGAGCTACGCGCCATCTATCTAAAACATTTGAAAGTAGAATCTTTCAAATAACAAATCATCTACATATTTGATTTGATTTTGACTGGCTAAAGATTGAAAAAAAAATGAGGTGCTGCAAATTTTTTTTGTCGTAAGTTATTACAAAGAACTGTCAAGAAAATGTAACATGGTATGTTCCTTTCATATGTTTAGACCAAATTGTGTGAAAATACAGTCTCTTTCAATAAATGTTTTTTTAAAAAAAATTTCAGCAGGTTTACAATTGTGATTAAAATTAAATTTATTGAAAACTTACCATAAAATCTCGAAAATACTCTACATAACTCACGGTCAAGTGAGGAGGATGATACATGCGCTGCATCCTACTCTCGAAACTTCTGCACCATTCCAACTTGAGGACTTTGTGTGAGCCTTGACAGATTTAACGTGCATTTTCCCCTCTACACGGCAGATCTTCAGTGATGTCAGAACTCGAGCCCATGATTCGACAAAAACAAAGCCGGCCACGAGTTCGTGATAATGACCCCTTTGTTATCACATCCACTTTATTAAAAGGCACAATTAAGAAATTTAACTTACCAATAAAAAGTACATTTTAGATGTGTGTGTGAAATAACCAATTTTCTTTAAAAATAAGCAAACTAAGTACATATAATCATTAATGATACAAGAAAACATTTTTTAAAATTCTTTTTCAAATCAATCCTAAAGTAGGACTATTTATTTAAGAGAGCATATCTTTGAAATTTTACGATAATTAAATTTATTACACGTTACAAACTTGAAAAATCTTAAATTTCTTTCCCCTCCCCGGAATATTTTTACCAATCTCAAAGAATTGCAATAAAAATATTCGTGAAAAAAATGCTACTTTATTTTTAATTAGAATAAGCTAATAATAAGCTACGATATACCGTGTCTCATCGTATTACATAATTAAACTGGCAGCTTATCTCAAACTCTTAATTGATTTCTACTCTATTAGTCCACTCTCCCTCTATATATACATACATAAAATCTAGTTTAAATTTTCAATCGTTAGTAAAATACTTTCTATTCATCTATTTAAGTTCAACACACATTTTTTATAACTTGTAGTGGATGACACTTGATGTTATTAGTTTTTCAAACATAATTCATTAATTAAATTTTATTTTTTAATTTTAAATTTATTCTGCATCATTTCTGTCGAAGTTGCAACTAGCTGCAACAGATGGCGCCACAAGGTTTTTTTTTAACAAAGTAGGAATTGACATAAAAAAAAATTATTACTTGTTAATAATCATAATTTCTCTTCTCCTCAAACTTTAAGAAATAGAAATCAAAACTAAACATTCGTACAATGTCATCTTATCGTAAAATGTATTAAATGTAAAACGCGCACGCGAGGAAATTTTTACATTATTTTTTTAAGGTAGTGAATGTATTTTGTATACAAAAACGCTGCGGAATGTTATACTTAATATTTTAATTTATTAGTTTTAAAAGATTTGAATGCACAAATGAAACAACAATAACCTTTCAAACATTCAAACACAGAGTAAAAAGATGTATATATATTATTATGAAGACAATTTCAAATACTAACCATTTAGATACTGGCACACCAATATCATCATAATATTTTAGAAACGATTATAATATCTAACAGTATAGCAATACAAAAACATCAGAATAAAGTTTACATAATTATGAAAAAGGTGGAAGGTTTTGGGGGAAGTCACTGACAAAGAACGAACAAGACTGCATTCCATCTAATGTATATTACTTCCGGGTTTCAGTCATGAAGAAATATTGTACATTTATTATTGGATATCTCATTCTCCAAGTAATAAGACACCATTAAGCACGGAGAACACGCGTACACAGTTATGCATCTACCCGAAGCAATACTACGAAATGATTCGAACAGTTTACAAGATTCGAAATAGAATGTATGATTAATTGCAAGGACACGACATAGAAGGGTAGTAAAATTGTCATGCACGCATTCGAGGAAAGGAATAACAGCTGCATAAAATCGGGAGAGATACACTGTTTACCTGAAAGAGAACTGTCCAGCTGCTTCTTTTCATTTCTGAAACAACCGATTAATCCTCAGAAAAATTTATCAGTTCAAAGTGTAGCTAATCGTGAAACAATGCTTTTAATCTAATTATTTGATAAAACTATTTTTCTCACTTTAAGTACATGAACACTTATCTTACTAAAATTAGGGTTTGTTTAAAAGTACTGAATTATGTCCTGGTACGAACTGTGTGAAAAACTCATGTAATGGTATTTGCTTCCGAAACTTTAGCCATTTTAAAGGCGGAAAAAGGGAATTGGGTTATATAAGTTGAATAAATAAATGTTATAAGGTTCATAAAACCATAATGACTTTCGAGAGGTAATTTGGTAAACAAAATTTCAATACTTTTATTACATAATCAGACTTAAATTGTAGCTCTTTTGTAGGTATATATCAAAGCTTTAAAATATTTTACACACAAAAAGATAAGCCTGAATTTTGGTTTTAAAAAAAACACCGTACACTTAATTTTTATAAATTCTGCTTTGATATTTTCTTTCACAAAAGTTCATATAAAAAGATTTTAAATGCAAAGATTTTGACACAATTTGTAGCATGTTTTTTCTGAAACTTTTTTTTTGAAGTTTTAAATATTAAAAGAAAGGGGAAAAAAATATATGAACTGACATGAAATTTAATTGTAACAAAATATTATATAAACTTGTTTTAAATGACATTTTTAAAAAAAAATCATATCACTATTTTGAATTTTAAAAATAATGAAAGATAGAATAAAGCTATTTTTATTTTAAAAAAGCTAATTAATTGTAACCATAAATTCGAAAGTTTAAGATTCACTTATAATGAAAAATAGTCCTTAATTCGAAATTTTTTTTCATTCTCAGTATCTTTTACAAATATGCGCCCAGCTATTTCTCTACCCTCATCAAATATGCTGTAGTCTATTAAGAAATAAAACACCCTTTCCTTTTTCAAATTTTACGAATTTTATGTAATTAATACTTAAAATAGTGTAAATAACTTATATCTGGATGTTTAATACATTAATATTACTTTCTGTTGTATTAATTTTATGATTGAAAGTTTGTAATATTTGTAAGCAACGCTGTCCCTTTCATTATAATGGCGTTTCAATCGAAGCTTGGCGACTTGGCTATCATATGAATGATTCTGGAAATTACTGGAGAAATCCATTAACATCCCGATCTACGACGTTTGTGGGTCTTTCGGGAAAGAGCTAGAATGCAGCTGTGCAGATTATAAATAGGAGTCGCTCGCTGGAACCCGAGTCAGTATTGCTTTGACTGTTGAAGAGTCCACCAGCGATTAGTTACTTTCAAATAAACTTTACGAACTTGCACTTTTAAGCATAGTTGTACCTGAGCGCAGTAGAAAATGTGAAAATCTACTGGGATTTATTAAGTGAATTTTAGTGCTGTACCTTGAATTTTAAGTATTATTTTTCTACAATAAATTTTCCTCGTTCCCGAAGAGCTGTTTTGCTTCTTGTGACTGATAGCATAAAATCCTCGAATCCCTATCCACGTAAAAATACACTATATTGCGGGGCATAACTATAACACTAAAGTAATAATTTACTTTAAAATGCTAAGTTATTTCTATTTAAGTTTTTTTTAAAAATAATCTAAATATTTTATTATTTTTCATTGCACAGCTAATCAAAAACAAGCAAAATATTTTTCTATTCTTTTCCTGTACTTCAGTCCAAACAAAATGGTAGATAATATATATATATATAGGTCACGTACCATAACCTGCGCATGTCAAATAGAAAGGTCTTTTAAACAGAAAGTTCATGCTTGTTTCTAACTTTAGAAGGAAATATCTATCAAGAATTCAAAGTCTGTAGGACAAGTGAGATAACATTTAATAATATGAACCAGAATTTCCTTCTTGGCTTCTAAAGCAACGCTATTGATGAATTCAGTGATAAATTATAAATGAGGCATTGAAAATTGCCAAAGATGAAAATCTCATTAAGTATATTAAGATTTTACGGAGATAGTTTCATTACAGATAAACCAGAAGTTTTGTAATCTTAAAAGCAATGTTAATAATCAGAACAGAAAGGATGACTTAAAATGAGTTCAGAAGAAAAACAGAAATATAAAAAGAACTTGACACACCAAAAGAAGGGTTTCAATCTTCAATTAATAAAAATATTTTTTTAATCAAATCAAAGGGAGAAAAGATTCACAAGTTTTGAACAGATTGAAAATATTCGCAGCGATTCGTGTGTAAAATGTGGAGATACTAAGGATAAAAAGTTTTTCATGATTTTAAGAATAAATCAAAATACTTCGAAGCTCCGAATAATAATAGTAATAAATCGATAGGCATACATTGGTAGAGGATTACGATTTAAAGAACTTGCAGATTAAATGGTCATAGAAAGGACATTGAACTGAGAACGAATATATGCATTACCTTGAATTTATAGTTGATGTCATATATATAATTTTTTTTTTTAAATGAAGCTAATAATGTTATTTTACTGTGGTATCTAGAAGAGAAGAAAATAACATGCTCACGAGGCGGTAGCGTTTAATCTTCAATGAGAATGATAATCCTTAAGAGTGCCTATCATAACAGACAATAGCTATAGCAGACAAAAGTACTTCAAAATTTTCTCTCGGTTAAATGGGGGTTATTTTGAATGCTTTATTATTGGTTTCTTATATATTATCAAATGTATTTTGATTGACAGTACTTGGAGAAGCGTGGAATGTTAAAAAAAAAAGGTAAATCTGCAGCTTACAAAAAAATTATATACAGTAAAACCAGTTTTTGTGCGGTAAAGATAGGGACCGTAATAAAAAATAGCACAAAAAATATTCAGAAATTTCATAAACTCTAACATATAACAAACAACTTCGTCGAAATACAACAGAAAAAAAATTTTATGCGGTGGAGAGGGACCGCATAAAAAAAGTCGCACTTAGAAAATACGCCAATTATTTACGAAATTTATGAGAAAATACTTCCATAACAAAATAAATAATCAAATTACACATGGAAACATTTTAAAACATTTAGTTTCTCATTGTATACATGGAGAAGTTTTCAAAATGCATATACATAATTCACTGCTACTCATCTTAATCCTAAGCTCTCGTCTTCCTGTGATGAATAAGTTCAAAATCGCCTTCGTCACTTGAAGATAAAATCTTAGTTGATTTATTTTTTGGCCCCTTAAAGTTTTTGCAAGAAGGTCAGTTGCTAGTAAATGTCACGCGATAACCAGATATACATGTGATCGAAGCTTTTTTTTGAAATTTCATACTCCTTTCGGAACTGGTATCTATTTTAAGAAAATGCTTTTCCAATTTGTTGGTAAGCAGTATCCCTGTATATATTTTATTTGCTTTGAACGGAGCGCCTTGAAGTGTATATATGTACGTTGCGGTGGCGAAATGTATCTCCCCGCCTCGCGGGGGAGGACCAAGACCTGACTAACGCCAAGTATGTGGTATTTACCTAATTTATAAAATTAAATTACATAAAAGGCAAAACCTGACTTTGTAGGGGGGGGGGCTAACATTCTCCGTTACGCCACTGCTCATTGATAGAAAACATTACAGTGGCGCCAAAGCCGTTGAAATTCATATACCACATAAAAAGAGATCGCATAGAAATAAAATGGCACAAAAATAAAATCGCATAAAAAAGAACTGCACAAAAACAGGTTCTACTATATATATATTGAATACTTGGCAAATATTAATTTGTTAAAGGAGGAGTAACAATTCCAGAGAGGCATGTCTAAGTCAGCTGGAAAGTTGCATTTAATTATTAATGAAGACAAAACTAAACACATACTATAATTACAAAAACTCCAGTAGGTTTTAAATATCGGCAGACAGAAAATTATAAGTTTGAAGTGTTTGATAATTTTGCCTATTTCGGCTGAAACATTAACATTTCTAAACGACATTAGTGCTGAAATTAAAAGACATTATTGCTGCTAATTACTGTCTTCATGGTCTAACAGCTCTTTTAAGGTTAAAATAGATTAAAAGACAAAAATTACGCTACATAAAACAATCATCAGACCCGTACTTAACTATGGATCTTAAACTTAGACTTTGATTAAATCACAAACTGAACATCTAGCCATCTTTGAGCGAAAAAGTTCTTAGATATTTCTTTGCTGGTGTGAATGAGAATGGATTGTAGAGATGACAATTTTGAATTATATAAGCTATTTAAGGAAGCAGATGTCATTTAATCCATTGAGATTGGTTGTTTGAGATTTGCGGGCCACATCTGCCGTATGGGTGAGTGAGTGATTTTGGGGTTTATTGGCGCAAGAGCTGATTTTGGCTATACTGCGCCAAACATTTGTTTTAATATCTGTGGTCTAGACGGGAAGAGAAAGAAAGAATGAATTGAATGACAAGAAAGAGGGTCGAAAATAGAGAAGGATCACTAGGGTACCCCGGGTTCGTGAAGCCCGTGTTTACCAAAGACAGTAAACCCCGTGGGAAAAGATCACTAGGACACCTCGGGATTGTGACACCCGTACTCACCTAAAGAAGGTGAGCCCCCTGAGGGGCATCTGCCGTATGGACCCCTCATCCTTGACGTTCAGAATATATTTTCAAATACAAACTTAATGGAACTAGAACTACGGGTAGGTCCAAACTGAGATGGCCTGATTGTGTGGAGGACGATTTTAAAGTTTTAAGAATGACTAATACGAGAACAGTTGCTAAGTGGAGAAGAAGTTCTAGAGAAGGCATTGAACCACCCAGGCATTTGTGTCAATAGAAGAATAATTTCAGAGGTTCGCTAAAACTGAGTTAAATTGTGTTCTTTGTCAATTTTATAGTCAAGGAGATCGGTCATATATCTGAGAATCTCTAAGAATGGAAGTTTTGAGCTGTTATGCTTTTCCATCTCAAGATCTTGCTGTTTTGCTTTCTGTAAAAAAGAATTATTTGAAATAGACCCAAAAGTGTCAATATAATAATTAGTTGAGTAATAAAATGAAAAGAGCATTTCAAGCCACTGAATGGTAGCCCTGAAATATTTATGAAATTGTTTGGTGCATAATGTTTCATCGAGAGAGATCAACATCTTCAATACGAAAGTGTCTTATAAGCATATTTCATTTGTTTCACAATAAAAAAATAGCATACGTTAAAACCTCGAAGTATGTTAACCCCTTAACAGCCATTACCGTATATATCAGTCTCGCTCAAGGGCGAATATATATGTCTAACTGAAATACGATTCTTTTCCTTGCGCTACTATCAGTAAAACTATTCCGAAGCATTGGAATGAAATAAAATGACTGACTGTTTGCGAAGGACCTACTTATTTCAGAGAAAAATTTACTTGCTTTTGCTTTTTCTCCCCCTCCAAAAGACACCACATACGCTTGACTCTTGTGGAAAAACTGTGGCACTAAGGAGCGAATCGCGTAATTTTCAATCGGCACTTAAAGAGTTAAAGTTATCCTAAGTATTTAGTATTATGGGACAAGCAAGACCTAAGTACCTAAAAGTTAAAAAGAGAAAAATGAATTCTTGAATGAATATAAGAGTATACTACGTATTTTTACTTTTATTTGTATTATTAGCGTACTAGAACAACATATCAAGTTCAAAAATTCGTAATTCAAAGTCAAGGTCAAATGATGAGAAAAACACCAAAATGACGTTATCTTACTTTCCGAATTATACAACCCGTAACGACCTGAGAACTTGGGAATCCAATTATGTTTAGGGTACAATATTTTTCATTATCTCACACAAAGGTCAGTAGCAGAATCTGGATGAATTAATTATCTTGTTATTTTAAAGCCAAGCATCAAGATACGTAGTTCGTTGTTTCTGAACTCATGCGGCTCTACAGTCACAAGAGAATAAATGGCAATGGGTCTCGTAATTTCGAACTACAGTTACTTAAAGATGACACCCGAAAGACGGCACTTCAACTCTCATCTTCCACATTACTTAATGTGAAGAATATTTTTAGGCCAAGTTTCATTTTAGCGCGAGAATATATCCTACTATTTCCTTCCAGTGTTTGGTGGGAATGACACTTGGTGTTTTAATATATACAACCGGCACAGTGGAGCACCCAAGGGGTCCGCCTCCCATCGCCCTCGATTTTTTAAATTATAATCCTATGCATATAGTACGCAAAATTTAATAAAGTCAGAAGAATATGTTTAGGAGCTGTAGCGTAGTCTCATGGACGGCAGTTTGCCACACCTTTTTTTATTTTTGACACCAAGATGTGAAGAGAATCGCCAAATGGTTTTTTTCCCCTCTAAGGTGAACTATAGATTCTTCTGTCTCGCCCTGAGGTGAAACAGCTATCTATTAGACGGTTTTGTTGCCCCTCTGTTCCTTTTTCACGCCCTAGGTTAATGGTCACGCCAAATGGCCTTTTCTTCACAGAGAACTATGGAAGGGACACATAGCTGTCCATTCTTTCGTTCCCTCCAACATGTGGCCATGCAACACATGTACGGAAATGAGTGTTGGTCGTTGCAAGGGAAAAAATGACTAGAAAATTATTCTCAGTGTCAAAGTGACAGGTCGATTTACAGACCCTTCATATGGTTTATGATGTACGGCGACAAGAGAATCTCAGTCCAGAGAGACTTTAGTCTCGGAAGAACCAATGATGGTTGGGACCAAGACAGAAGGTGCCGGGTGCAGCCCTGTGTTCCTTCCAATCAGTAATTCTAGGGGGCGTGAGAGAGGCAAGCAAAAGGGGTTTAAAGAGACAGAGCGGAAGGTGACCGGGGACTTTCCGTCATTCCCCCCCGCCTGCGGCGGGGTTGATTTTTTATTCATTCTACATGGTTTTACTTTTCTCCTCATACTGAGTAAAAGCGCTTCGCGCTGAGGCTCGACAATTCTTTTAGTTTAGTTAGACCGGGGACTTGGATGACCGCGAAAAAACGAAAGACTGCTAAGCAGCAAGGATACCAGCGATCAGGACTTGAATTTTTCCCAGCGAAAGATTGGTACCGGCGAGTTCCGTGATAATAGGGGGCTCATCTAAAGTTATGAGAAATCTCCTAGAAATTTTTCACTATTCGGAGGAGTGTGGGCATTACATAATCCAGATCCAGAACATCGGACTCCGAAACAAGTATATGATAACTAATTGTGCCAACGTTCTCTCTTATAAATGAAATAGAATATAAGCCAATTCGGAGTTATTTGTAAATAAATAGTAATCCCTATCGCTATCTAGGAATTAAGTAAACTGGGGGGGGGGGGGTCAAGACGTTATACAGCGTATTGGGGAAGAGGATGGTGATCCTCGAGAGAAACGAGAAAGGTAGACTTTTGACTCCCCCTTTGGAAAATTCCAGGGTGCGCCACTGACCCGCAAGATCTTAAGCACTCAATAACCGCGATCAGTCGATGTTTATTGATAAACACACATCTACAAACAATATTAATAATAAACAAAATTCAAAAGATTAAAAAGAATGCAGTGTTCCCTTTCAGATAAGTTTTAAAGCACGACCTTTTTCAATGCTTTTTTTTGTTGCTTATTTGTGTTAATCATTAATGTGCAGAATGAATAAAATTTTTTCATAATTTGTACAGATGAAATTTCATTTCCCATGAGAAAACTATCACTGCATAAACGATTCATTTTTTTTATAAA
Source organism: Trichonephila clavata (assembly GCA_019973975.1). Lineage (NCBI taxonomy): Eukaryota > Metazoa > Arthropoda > Arachnida > Araneae > Nephilidae > Trichonephila > Trichonephila clavata. The sequence goes on along the minus strand of BMAO01025003.1, from coordinate 102,544 downwards.
TCTAAATTTGGCTTTTTTTAAATGTAGCGTTATGCTTTTTTTTAAGAGCCAAATGCTTTCCACTTCATTTCTGCATCCTGCCTGTTTTTGACTTAAAATAACGTTAGACACAACAGTTCAATAAAACCAGATCACTTCAAGAATTCTAAAATAATCCAATCGAATTTTGACAAAAGAAAAGGAAAAACAATTTTATCAAATGAAAGGGGATAAAAAAATATAAAGCCATTAATGGAAAAAAAAACAATGATTTCATAACATTTTGATATCGTAACAAAAAACACATACACGTGTATTATTTTATTATGTCTTTCAACTTCCTTCTCAAAGAGAGAGAAAGGCGTTTCTTTCCAGAGTTCTCAGTAAAAACAAAATGGAAAAGCATCCCGCCTTTTTGGAATCGATCTTTTCGCGTCACCTAAAAACATAAATACGTTTTGTTCCGCCAAACAAAGAAAAAACAAAAATTCGCTTTGACAACAAATTCTATCCCCCCCCCCCTCACCCAACATAAAATTGTTTAATTCCTAGGAAAAAACCAAATGCAAAAAAACAGACTCATTTAATTTTTTGCTTAAACAACAAAAATTTTAATTCATTGAATTCAAAAATATTTGCAAACTAGAATGTCAAAACGCCACAAAACTTGTAATTATTTAAAAAAATGAAATTAAAAAAATATATATTGGTTGGTTTTTAGAATAGAAAATTTTTCTCAAAAACTCACAAACCATATTCTATGAATTTACAGTGGCATTTTTAAAATTCTCTTGAAAAAAGTGAGCCAAAACTTTCATTTTCAAAGGGAAAAAAACATTTTTAAGAATTTCAAGGGGGAAAAACCCTTAAATTTTATACATTTGAATAATATAAGTGCTATTTTCACATTAATATAACAATACACTCTGAAAAACAAATCGACCGTGACATTACACCATTTAAAGTTGGTAAGTACTGGATACACAATTTATGATGGAATGAGAATTTATTACATCTTTTTGAAAGCTATAAACTTCATCGACATAAAAGTAAATAAATGGGGGGGGGGGACACAGACAAAGTATTACATATACTACCGTTTCACAGACAATATTTCAGGTTTATTTGATTTTGATGGGACAGAAAACTGAAAATATACCTTTTTGATCCAATATTACTTTCAAACTTGAAAGCAATTCGTATGCGAGTTCTGAGAAAAGGAATTGAGCTACAATTACGAGTACCTTTGAAGAAGAAAATCACAATCAATAAAATGAGTCATCTGAAAGTATGCAATAATTTAATGGAACAATTGACTCAACTCATTACGAACTAATAACTGGTTTTTCACTATTAAGTACGGCGTAAGAAACAGTCAAATATTGGCACTCATGCAAACTCCTCTTTAGTATTCATATTGATTTCATAATAGATTTTATTTATCCAAACTTTTAGGCCCTTGTCCCCACCCCTTTTCAGATCTATCTTTAAAGTAGATAAACAAAAAAACATTTAAAATTCAATCCTTGCTTTCAAGGTTTTTTTTTTTTTTTTAAATCAACGGTTGACTGGTATTAATTCAACAACAGGAAATGCAATATTTCTATTATAAAAGTAAATAAGGGATATAGTTTTTTTTCTTTCGTTTTTGAAAATACTGCATGAACTAATATTTATTTAAATGTTAGTATGAAGCTAGCCAATACGTTAAATTGGACAAATAAGTTTTCTAGTTTAAACAATCTGCTAGAAGGAAGATGAAAATGCTTTTTAAAACAACGTTTAATTAAGATTCCTATTAGCTGCTAGCATTCATTTATGTTAAATTAAGAATTATATGTTTTGAAACAATGAAAATATTTTATCTTATATTGGTGTAAAAAAAAAAGCCTTTAACAAGTTGCCCACACAAGGAAACGGAACTAATTGGTCAAAATATTAAATTGGAATAATTAAACGCATTCATTCATAAACACTTAAGAAACATGTTTAAAATCAATATATTTCTGATAGTTTAATAATCTCAGGGGAAAAAAATATCGTTCTTTTAAAATTCTTTCAAAAAAAGTGGAGGATAAAATCTTGATGCAAGCTACACCATTTAAATTAGAATCGTGACTATCCTCCAGCACAGTTGTAAGACTTTCTCATCAAAATTAATTTTCGGCATGTATTATTAAGATAATTTCAAGTGAATCAACATTTATTTACCACAGTAAATTTACTATTTTCTAGTAGCTGTACGAAATATCCACAGTTCAGATCTCACATGGGGATGAATCTAGTTTGTGACAAATAAAAGGATATTAAATCTAATTCTGTATGAGGTAATTAAAGCTTCAGAAATAATTTAAATTAATGACAAAAAGCTCTACCTCAAATTTTTAGAATAAAAAGAAATCAATTGGTCAATTAGTAGATCTTATTAAATAGAAAGATAATCAATACCGATATGAACCCCCCCCCCCCCATCAAAAATAGGTGATATACTGTAGAGATAAACTAAAATTTAGCCCACTTTGGAGTTTTACAGCACTTGGTTAATTTTGCCAAATTTTTCTTTCCGTTGAACAGAACTGTACTTTACGATATTGAAGGGGAAAAATTTTTTTTCGCATTTTATCTAAAAACTAAAGTTGGAGCCCACTGTGTGTGTTACGTCTACAGTTATCCCCCCCCCCCCTCCTTTTCAAAAATAACAAATAATTTTGAAATATTTTTCAGCTTAAAAATATATTTTATTTCCTTATACTCAATCCTTTTTGGTTCTTATGCATCAGCTCGACAACCATATTCACCAAATAAAAAAAATATAAAAACGCAGCTAAATGAGTGCTGTGATATACAACCAATTATGATAAAACGTTCCCGCACATGCTCGAACACAATAACCTCGTTTATAAGCTAATTTTTTTGGTTGTTTTTTTGTGATAGATTACATCTTAGAGAGCCTACTCTCTAAGGAACGTAACAGATTATTTTCAAAGATACGGCATTATTTTCATCACAGAATATCACAAGGGTGACAATATGCCTATTTATAAAAAAAAGCAGACAATTCGCCTACCTGCATAATTTCTAAGTTGCGGAAATAATGAAATATAATTAAAATTATTTATGCAAATATATTTCGACACAAATTCTTCCAAGTCTTCGCCAATTTATTGGTCTTCTCTCGATGGACTTATACATAAGTATACACTTTCCCCATAGACAACCTATAGTAATTAATTTTATGCAAAGCATTGTTTATACGAATTCAGCTAATGGAATAACGAAAACATGAAACAATTTAAAAAAGAAAGATTCATTTAACTCTGCTGAGGAACTGCGCAATGTGTTAAAAAATACCAGAATAGTATTAGTGTTCTCTAAGTTGAATTAAAGTTTTATGACCGAATTTCTTTTTATTTGTAACAAAATTCATAAATTTTTAGATACTTCCTGAAATAATATTGTTTTATATCGTTTACTTTAATAAAAACATTAAAAGAGTTTATATGTATCAGTTTTTGGATGCTGCCTTTATAATAAGGCAAACATCTGTTTAATTATTGTGGATGCGAGAAAACCAAAATGAGTACATTTAAAACATTTTACACAGTTTTCATAAAATCATAGAAATTTTTCAATATGGTTTCATCAAATCATAATTTCCCTCAATCGTTGCTTAAGACTAATTTAGAATATTTTTCTTACATGTAACACATATTTATTACATTCCCGTTCCTTTTATTGCAACATCCACTTATTTAACAAAAGTTAATTCCGACTCAACACCGGAAACATATTAGACCCCCCCCCCCCCCAATATGCAATAGTAATTTAAAGAAGTTTATACATTCCTTTCGCGCTGATATGCAACAATGGTTAACAAACTAAAGATGGTTTAAGAACTCTGTTGAACTCGAAAGTTTTTCTTTAATCTTTAAAAATTCTTTTAATTTACTGTATTAGAAAAGTTAACATTTTAACGATTACATAAATCGAGATTTCAAGAAATCTATAAAGATTTTCTTAGCTCAACATAAAGAACATTTTATTAAAAATCCAGAACACCTTTTTTTTTTAGCAAGAAAAGAAGTCCAATCATCAAAATGAGTTTGCGGGATTATGACGTGTAACTTTACCAAAAACCCATGATCATACCATGCGTCCTTCAAATATAGAACAAGTTTTGTATGAAAACATTTAGAATGGGAATTGTGCGTGAATATTAATTAATATGACGTTAAAATTTGCTGCTACGAAAGTATTCTATAGTAAAAACGTAGGAAAATTTAATTTAATAAAAGAGGATTGATTCAAGTTCTATTTTTAAAAAAATATTAGGCCATAGCTGAAAAAAAAAATAAAAAGCGAAACATAGATCTGATAATCAAAAGTGCAAAGAGTCCAACTTTTTCAATTTCTTAATGTTCTTAAAAAATCTCTAGTTATATCAAGTCTGCTGCTAACATTTGTGTCAGATTAATCATAATAAAAATATTTACATTTTTTTTTCATACTGATGTACTGTCCGTAAAAACACTGCTGTTTTTTTTCTTTCTATCAAACAAGCTGGTAATTTGCCTAGCCCAGTTTTAACATTTTGGAGGCCAGACTTTTTTTTCCCTTTTCCTAGATTTGATAGCATGTCAGTAATACTTTTTACACAATAATCAAAATGAGTTTTATGAAAAGGAAATACACAGGTTAAAGATTTTAGATTTAAAACGGTCCTTCTGTATTATACCGTGCACAAATTTCACAAAATCAAAAGTTGTTTCCAACAGATGTCGTCAAATGCTGTCATATTATTGTGTTTGAACAAGCCTGCATGAACTCCTCTACATCAGTGCTTACTAACTTTTTAATCGCAGCGGACCGGTCAACGTTTGATAATTTTACCGTGGCCCGGTGAGGGGTAGGGGACGTTGATTGCTTATATTTTAGATTTTAATTTAACTGTATTTAAATATGCCTTCAGAATAAAATACAGTTATTTCCATGGAAAGTCGCACAACCCCAAGAGAAACACACCACGGTGAATACAATAGAAATAAATTATTATTCCTTGGGCGGTCCGGGGGTTGAGGAACGCTGCTGTGCAGGGCGGGTCTTCAATGATACTTGATTTCGAGTGAGTGAGTGAATATTAACGTCGCACTTTTGAGCTACACGAGGGCTTTTGGCGACGGACCGCGTAATTTTGAACCATGGTCAAGTGACGCGGATGACACCTAAGCTGGCACCTCCCTCTCCTAACTACCACATCAACGGGAGGACGTTTGAGCTCTCAACCGATTTAACGTGTATCGCTGCTCTACACGGCGGGTCTTCAGTGGTACTGGGCTCGAACTCATGATCCGATGCCTTGACCTCTTGGCAACCGCGGCCACATACTTAATTTCGAACCTGTGACTTTTTTACGGTGGCCACGAGTTCGTGACCATGGCTATTTGACTACGGGGGCCACTGAGAAGATTCCTGAAGAAGTGGTGTGTGTATTTCACTTTACTCCACACCACAACAGAATTTTGAGAACTATATAATTTTATTTAAAAAAAATGTCAGCAGGTCTTTCATGGTGGATTTTAATGGTTTTTAGAACTCGAGATTGCGGTTCAGCTTGACGGAAGTTGCGACACCACAAAACCATTTAGTATTTAGGCTAACTTTAACGTTAGGAAAGACAGGATATTTAATATTTTTACTTTTAGATTACGTATTGCATAATTATCGCTAAACATAATGATTCAATAGTCTTCGAACTTCAAAACCATAAAACAATACATGCATATACACAATAACATCGGATTAAAAATATTAGTAGATAATTATAATTGAAATAAAAAAAAAGGAACGGAAAGACAAACCGCACAAAGGTCGATAAAGACGAATTCAGGACCGTATCTGAGGTAGCTCCAACAGAGTTAAGTGCTAGAATTTGTTTTCCTGTTGTGTGATTATTCTCTATTAACTGAATTATAGACTGATGAAAAAGGATTGAAATATTTGAACACATCCACTAAAGCTAGGAGCTTGTAAAGGATACCCCATCTGAAGTATTCTTATTAACTTCATTTTAACTTTTCAAGGAGAGATTAACTTTTATTGATTTAACTTTCAGAGATTATTTTATTTAACTTTTCATGGAGAGATTTTGTTTTATTTTAACGATCAAAATTATAACGGTTTTTGCTGTACAGAGACGAATAAAATGTGATAACGATAAAAACGAATGATATGTCTATTTGCATAAATAAAATCGAAAAAACAGAAAAATTGCTCCAGTATGAAAATATTTTTTTCGTTATGTCACATTCTACATCCCCCCCTCTTTTTTTTTTTTTGTATAACCGTTCCGACTATTGCACACAACACTTAAAATTTTATATACGATAGTAAAATCCACAATCTGTATTTACAATTTCAACGATAATGATAAAACCAACGTTTGCAAAGTTTTTCCGCTCAAGGAAGTTTTAACTTCCAGTCCAAATCGATCCGTTAAAAAAAAAAATCCTGATTATATCGATAACTTGAACTCCCCTTAAAACCCTTATAAGACTCAAAATACAATTCAAAACTATGAATTCTAATTATCATAACTCACGGTTTAACTACAGAAATAAAAAAGCTTGTTCGACGCTGTTTTGTACAGAATATATTTTTTTAAGCGCATTTTAAATTCAAACTGTTATAAAAATAGTTTTTCTAAATTATTTTTCCCTTAAAATATAGAAAATTTTTGTATTTGATATATTTACTATTGCACAATATTTTTTCAGAATCAATGACTAAAGAATAATTTACTAGCAGACTTCTAAATATTTTACAATAAACTACGATAGGAATGGAAGTTTACTTTTCATTTTATTTGAAAAATTAGAAAACGAATAGGAGTTTATAGTCATGGGAGTTTATAGAAAAATTATTTATCATTCCATAGTGAACCTTTCATTTAATACTTTATCGATTTTTCACTTCTCAAATTAAACCAATAATTTTGAACTGAGTATTATCAACTCAATTTGTAACATATCTTATTTTTAACTTGTATATATTTTTTTAAACTGACATCTTTATTCACAATGCTACCTTTTCCAGGTTTTATCTGTCCTTTACTTCAATTTCAATATTATAAGAACTTAAGGACTCAAGTATTTCAAATAAATCTTAAGGCTTAATCACAAAAAATATCTCTATTCTTCATCTCTGAGAGATATTCAGAGTGAGATATTAACATTGCTCTATGAAGCAACATGAGAAGTGATGGATTTTGTAATTTTAAGCAGCAGTGACATGACAAGGATGATCCTGAACTGACCCTTCCCTTTCTGAACTTCCACACCAAGCCAATGAGAGGACATTGAGCCACGACAGATTTAACGTACACCATCTCCTATACACAGTGGGTCTTCAGTGGCATTGGGGTTTGAACTCAAGTCACAAGCCTGTGACAATGAACACTTGGTTATTTTGTCCTCAAATAAATCTCAGGGCTTGATCACTAAAAATATCAACAATCTTTGTCTCTAAATATTGATGGGAGGAGAGAGTAAGTTCATCTGATTGACCCGTTTTAATACAGAAAATTTATTTGGGTAATGAAATGAGACGAATACTTTGCAATATTTAGCAAGTGAATAAATTAATTAAATAGATGAATTCTTTGCATTGATTAATTAAGAGAATGAATTCTTTAATGATTTGTACTTAAATTTCCAGAAAACAGTTTTTATACGGGTAATACATTCTTGCTATTATCTGCTCATTTAGCTCTTTGTTGGCTGTATTGATTATAATTAGAAATTTTCTTGTGAAATCCACCAATTTATGAAAAAATTCTGAATAAAAATACAGGCATTGAGAAACATAAATATAAGTATTGTTATATTTATGTTTCTCAATGCCTGTATTTTATTTCAGAATTCCTTTTAAAAACATAAAAATTACAGAAAGTAATTTTTGTAAAAAAAATTAGTATTGAGAATAAACAATCTTCACATGCAGTAGAAGTCAGTTACAAATAGATATTCTAACAAAACTTTATTGTGCCCTGCTTATATACAAAATTCAAATTTTTAACTGTTGTAAAAAAGGAAATATGATTTTACTAAATAAAATGTAAGTGTATAAAAACTCTTGCATGAGTTATTCTAAAATGGCTTTCTGCAAGTATATATCAAATAATGTTGAAAAACAAATAAAAAGGAACAAATTCATACACAAAATGAATCTCAATTTCAAAATTTGATTCTCATAATTAGTTTCATTTAATTGTTTTATGATTCTATAAGCAAAAATGCATCAATATTTCAATCATTATGCTTCTTCTACATCATAAAAATTGTACGAACTTACATATTATACTATCAATGAAAAGATGTCACCAAATGCTTGAGATAAGCACTCAATAGTAGAAAAGTGCTCTTGCATGCTTATATACAATAATAATTGGTGATGTATTTTGAATTGCAACATCTTTTGATTGGGCGAAACTGGTCAACAGTATTGTTTGAATATGTTTGAAAATTGATTTAAAAAGAATAAAATTAAGATAAATTCAACAAAATTACATATTAGAATTTTTATAATAAATGACAAAATATTCAAACTATGTTCAATGAAAATGAAATGTAAAAACAATGGAAGATTTTATACAAAACAAAATGACTGACATATATATTTTGTAATTAGATGTTACTTTTTCCCAATTTACTTTTAAATGTATCAGAATTTTAAAGCTGAGAATTACTAGTCTATGTTTGGAATATATATATATAATAAATCAATTCAACATATTAAATATAAATATTGTTGATAAAATTAAATTTTAATTTAAATAAAATAATTACAAATTAGATTTTTCTTTTTGTAATAATTTATAACAATACTTTTCTTAATTTCTCAATATACACTTTGATCATAAAATTTTAACCAAAGTATAGTACTCTTCTAAATGACATTTTCATACTTTTTCCTATCATTCTCTGTATTGAAAAGTTTCACTTGATATCAAGCTATTATTTACTAGAAGCTTTTTAAATTGTATCCAAGAGTCTGACATTTTAATTAAAGTTTTCTTAATTTTGCTTCCTTTACTGTTCATTTAGAAGGAGTGTTTTAACAGTTAATTCTCATTCACTATTCACCTAAAGAAATAACTTTCTGAAGTTATAGTCTAATTTTTGAAAAATATTAGGTAGTGCTATTCTTTGAGTAATATGACAGTTATTCAAACAAACCATTCCAATATCACTTGTCATACAAGTATCATTGGTGGTGACAATTTCTGCAAAATCAGAAAATACAATTTCAATTAGTTTCCCTACATACAAATCTTTTTTGTATCGAAGGGTTTTAAAAAGCTTACTTGAAGTTTTTCTTAAGAATTAGTTATAATAACTGAATTACAATTAAATTAAAATTTATATATAACATTAAAATACACAACTTTTCATTAGTTTGCTACTACACTTAATCAGGTATTTAATTTTTTTTTAAAAATTGAATACTGATTTTGAGTAGCTAATTTTTCCAGCAAGTACATGATGCTAATGAAATTAATAATTACTAATGTATTCTTATAAGCAGATGCCAGATAAAACTACAGATTGACCCCTCCCCCCCAAAAAAAACTACTTGGTTAAGAATTTTTCTTATGATTTTTAATTTATTCTACATCAAAACAAAAATTAAAATAAACAATTACATACTAATATTTACTCTTAGCAACCTTATGGTCCTGTATGAAGGTTAAACATTAATATACTCCTGTTTAAGTGTGCCAGAAATTTATTTTTCACTAATTTTTTTTCTGCATTAATTTGAAATTAAAATGTGCATCTTATTAGATTTACAGTAACAAAATTATGACATGTTTCCATATGTCAATTTATGCAAGGTTTCTTGAAAACACATTAAATGGATTAAAATATAATTTAGTATTAAAGTATCATTAAATATTAATAACTGCATTAAGAATGTTTATACAACTAACATGGATTGAATGTATATTAAAGTTGGATTCTGAAGCAATAAGAGGACTATCAAAGAAATCTTGTTATATTTTGAACTTCAGTAGAGTGATGAAGATAACCGAGAGGGGCACCCCATTCTCCAAGCTCCATCACACTTTTACATAATAATCATTATTTCTCAAATAAATTTACCATATTTTATAAATATATTTATCGAATTTTCAACGTAATCTTTTGACATATTTTTGAAAGTAAATCATGCGAAATGCAGTCATTCAAAAATGGAAATAATTTTAAAATTATAAAATAATTTCTAAATCTTTCACAGTAAAAATATTTAGCTTAAACATTTATAAATAAATTTTTTAACGAAAAAAATCTTTAAAAGTTATCAGTAATGTTGAAGTCTACTACTTACTGAAGGACTAATTCAATCTAAAAATTTTATACTATATACACTAAGAGCGGATCATTGTTTGCAGATCCACATGTGGTAAGCGAATGTGAAGAATGATTGACATTTCAGAAAATTTCCCGAGAATATTAATTACAAACAAAATAAAACAACAAAATACAACTATTTGTATGCAAAATTAAATAACATGAGCGTGTAATGAAAATGAATATAAGTATCCGAATAAAGATGTCCGGAAAAACAAAATATGAATAAAAATTTTTTAATAATTAACTCCCAATTTACTGAAATAGATACTCACCATTTGACACAGAGGATAGGAGTCCTTCATTTTTAGAAACCGACATTTTCGTTTTCAAAACAGTCAACAAAACAATTTGACAATATGTCAATTATTTCGAATGCCTCCCAAACGGTCTTTATCACTGCTTACGACAACAGTACGAACAAACGAAAGCAAAAGATAAGAAAACAACACGGATAAACTTTTCGGTTGCCATTCTGTAAAATATCATTTATAAATAAAAAGAAATCGAATCACATTTAATTTAAGTAATGAAAAAATCACATTATAAATAGTTGAATAGAAATTAGAATTGTGAAAAATTTTCATGATTATTAAGCTAGTTTTATAAAGATTTTAACAAGATAGTCACAAAATATAAAAATATGATTTAAATATTTTTAAGTAGATGTATGTATATAAATATAAGTGATATATTATTTAGTTATTATTTTTTATAAATATATCTCATAAAATTTATAAATTTCTTTCTTATTTTGTTGCAATTAAATCATTAAAGTTTGTATAATAACTTACACTTCGATTTTTTAAAGATGGCTGCGCCCATCAGTCGGTATATTAAATTGACATCAAAATCAAATTCATTAAAATTAATAAATATAAATTCTCTTACATCATCCAATCATTTCAGAAAAATACACTCACTTAAAATATGCACCAAAACTTTCACAAGATATCCAAGAATAGCATGGTCAAAAATAAATTTGGAACAGGTGATTTATCAGATTTTGATAAAAAAAAATTCTTTCTCTCGGTGTCATAATGTTATTCATTTAATGAAATTATTTATTTAATGAAAACAAATGATGAGAAGAAAGAATTAAGATGAAAAGAAATTTACGGAATATACTTGTGGAACTTAGTTGCTGATATTATCATTGTATATTTCAAAAAATTCATTACAAATAGTTATAATGATATATACGATTACAAAATAACTTAATGCTGTGAATTTTTTCGTTTATGGAACTTTAAACAACTCTCCTCCTTCTAATTTTGTCAAATTAATTTGTTGAAAGTTATGCTATATCTATGTTATATAATATATATATTTGTATGCATTAGTAAAGTTTTAAAAGCATATATATATTGAAATCAAGGTTATTTGCAAACTTTAAGTATCATTTATTTTATTCATAAATTTTTTTCTTTAGTAAATATCACACAAATTAACATTTTTTACTTGAGTATTGGAGACCCCTTTTAATATTCTACTGTTAATTTTGTATTTTTATTATTTATAGTAAAAGCTAAAACTTTTTTTTTTTGATAAATTTTTGCAATTAATATACACATGATCCAACATTAAAAAGTGTTGTAAAATTTAATTATTTTTTTAAATTTCATTTTTATTTTTGTTATAGGTTAGACACTTTAACAATAAGTATGATACAATTACTAAATCAACTTTATTCAACAAGGTAAGTAAGGGATTTAAAAAATAATTCATGAACTTTTTTTATAATAAAATAAATGTTATGAAAGAATGTCTCTTACAGGTGAAGTTTTTAGGAAAAACTAACGTTCGACCATGTTTCCATCCTGGTGCTTCAAATCTTTTAACAGCTCAAATTGGTACTCCATCAGAAAATGTACAAGGATGGGCCATTGTCAAAAAAATGATTACTTACATTTGGCCCAAAGATAGGCCTGAAATTCGGAGACGAGTAATTTTTTCTGTTGGACTTTTAGTTGGAGCCAAAGTAAGTTCATTTTGTTAAAATAATTTTTACTTTGAGAGTGTTCAGTTATTTTCAGAATAATTAAGACGTAGAATATGGGAGTATAAGAATAAGATAGGGTTTGAACCCTGGGCTGAGCAAGGTCGACTCAGCCTTTCATCCCTTCAGTGGATCAATAAATGAGTATTTTATTGGGAATCTAACACTGGGGGTTTTGTGTCAGAAAGGCCACCTGACTGGAATATCTGCTGATGCATCTCAGTGCTCATGGTCATGAAAACTGAGATGGGAACAGTTGGTCTTGGTCTTCTATAGACTGTTGCACCTCTGAGTTTAGTTCAGTTTTGAAATATGATTGATGTCAGGAACTAATTTATCTCTGAAATGCTAATTTTCTTTGTTTTTGTCTCAATCAAACAAGCTTAAAATTATGATGTTTGAAAAAAAAAGAAAGCTAGTTGTATTGGATAAGAATTCCACCTTTGAGGTTTGACGCATATTATACCATCAACTAATTTCACTAGATTAAAAGACTTTGCCAATTCAAAAACGTCACCTAATGCTGTCATCATTATTATGGTATTTGAACATGCTTAACAATGGTTTCCCTCAATTGACTGCATATTGGACATTTGATGGCATTTTTGGTGGTATAATTCGGAAGTACCTAATTTTTTTACTTGGAATTTAGACCAAAGAACAGTTTTCTTTACCTGAATTGTATTTTTTTGATAATTGATTGGTACTCAGATTCATTACTTTGTTACTGGTAATATCTTAAACAGTACTTTATTAGTATTTTTTAAAATCATTATTATTGAAAAATTAAACAAAACTTTTTCCCTAGGAAAGTATATAGCATATATTGTCTTTGCATAACAATTCTTTTAAGCTTTTCTCTTAAATTTCCTTCTCTCTTTGCTGATGGTTGTCATGTTGTTTAATAGTCAAAGTAATGTTTTTATGGAAGGCTCTCCTTTTGTGTTGCTAATGCATTTGTATTAATCCTTTTCCAATTAACCTCCTCTGACAACACTGACTAATCAAAGAAAGGCATAACTGAGAAAATTTGTAATTATGACAGGCTTTGCATGTTGATTTATCGACTTTTGCTGTCTGATCACTGTAAATTTGTAGAAAAAATTAATTTAGTATTGTAAAACTCTCTTAATTCTTGCAATTTTTATTCATAATTATGATGATAAAGTAAAGTTTTTAATTCTTAGTTAAGGCCATTGCCCATAATAAATAGCATTATAATTTTTTATTTCTTTTTTTCATATTTTTTAAAATGATTTTCGTTTAGTTCTGTCAAGTTTAACTTGATGTATTCACTTTGCAAAAAGGATCTATTCATTATAATTTTGACAGTTTAATAAAGTTGTTGCATGTTAAATAGAGTAAGGCTTAATATAATATGGGAGTTAGGAAAAGGAGTAATTTGAGTGTTTGGCAATTTAATTAAATTGAATTTGTTTTTCATTGTATTTAAAAAGTCAGGGAGAAAAACTTTTATAAAGATTTTTTCTTTGATTATTTATAAATAAGGCCAAATTTATTAATACATGTATATATTTAAAAAAATGTCGACTGGTGCTTTTCTTTTTTGTTGTGAAGTTTAAATATGTTATCTTAGAATTTGAGATATTTGGATTGAATTTTGTTTTTTTTATTGACTCTAATCTATCTTTTAAAGCAGCAATTCTTAAACTGTGGTCTGTGGACCTCCAGGGTTCCCCAGTTCCTTTATAGGGTCCACTAGGTTCTCTCATTGTAAAAGAAAGAAATCTTAACATTAAGACTATGAAAATCCTCTTGAAAATATTGAAGATGCACCATCTTAGACTAGATCACTAAATTGCCCTCAATGAAAAAAAACTACTAGAACATGTATTTCGATCAAGAATATTAATTCAGTTAATTTTAAGTTAGTGTTTTGTAATATTTTTCATTTGATTATTATTTTCTTAAAGTAAGAAAATAAGAAGTGTTAAAGTCTATTTAAGTAGCAGAGGCAGTTTAAGGATTATTGAGGAACCCTTAAATCACTCATCCATGTATTGGGAGTCAGTGATGTGTACAAAATCTTAGAGGTCTACAGTGTCAGGCTGATACATAAAGCAGGGGCTGCGACGATTGAAAGTTTAAGAACCATTGCTTTAGAGGGCTTGATTTCCTGAATTATTATTTGATATGGATGTTTACAATAAATTGTAACTTTTTTATTTATATGTATTGTTTAAATTATTTATTAAAATGACTGATTAAAATTTTGCTGTAGTTATATTTTACAAATTCATGTACCTTTCAGTGATTTTAAACTCTTGACTTGTTTACCTACAAAACTTTTCAAGCTCTGATGTGATACAACATGTTAATATTTTTTCTTCTCTTTTTTTCAGCTTCTGAATATAGAAGTACCTTTTCTTTTCAAATATACAATAGATTATTTGAATTCCCATACTGGATTGGCCTTAAATTTAGAAACGGCTCCTTCTACTATTGTAACGGTTGCAACAGCCTTAATATTAGGCTGTGAGTATTTATTTTAGACTCTAATGTATAACATTAAGAACATTCTTCTGAGTTTCATACATGTATATATATATGTATATATATGTATATATGTATATATATATGCATATATATATGTATATATATATGTATATATATGTATATATATATGTATATATATATGTGTGTATATATATATGTGTATATATATATATGTGTATATATATATATTAGCATTCAAGTGATTCATAATATATATTATATTAGTTTACATTAAATATTTTCGTTAGCAATCAAATTGTAAAATGACACAATTTTTCCTATTTTATTCACTGTTCATAGTAAAGTTGAAGTAAAACTTAATTTCATTTTATAATAATCGCTTTAGTGAAGCCTGTGTTTACAAAACATGCTCTTTTAAGTAAAACTACTTGAATTTAATTAGTAATTCATTTTGATCCTAAAGTTCATAGTTATATTTTTATATGTGTTACAAAACTTTGCTGTTTTAATAAATGTTTTTTATGCATATACTTTGAGTACTTTTGAATACATATTGAATATTACAAAATATATTTTTTTATAAATTTTTTGTACTGAAATTTCTACTTAAAAAATATAAAACTATATACTATTTAACAGTTTGAAAAAATGAGTAATTAAAAAGATTTAAACTAAAAAAATGACTGTTAAAGTATGAATACATGTAATAAATAACTTTTATTTACAAATCATTTTTCTATGAAAATTCGTGAAATATTTGCTATATGGTTACAGTAATATATTGGTATTTTATTTTTTACCATTTTGACTCTGTTTTTATTATTTTGAAAAATTTAAAATTTATTACAAATACATAATTCCAGGACAATCATATTTATAATCTATTTTTAGTCTTATTGATTTGTTTTAATTATTTCAACTGTAATTTTACTATTGTGTAGTAATTGATAAAATATTTATATTTGATCACATTTTCATATAGAAAAATTTGATTGCACTCTATTATTATTGTAATATATCTTATAATATATATATTCTTAAATATGCTTGAATTATATATACTTTATACATATGGTGTTTTCTTTATCAATCAGATGGAATGGCTAGAGCTGGAGCCTCCTTATTTAACGAACTAAGAAATGCTGTTTTTGCTAAAGTTGCTCATGATTCTATAAGAAGAGTTGCCAGAAGTGTTTTCCTTCACCTTCACAATTTAGACTTGAGCTTTCATTTGTCCAGACAGACAGGTGCTCTTTCAAAAGCTATTGACAGAGGAACAAGGTAAATTCTTCAATTATTTTTTTTGCTTTTTATGAATGAATTTAAATTTAACAGTGTAGCGGTATCATCTATATAAGCCAGTAATAACCTCTGAACTAAAGTGATCATTTTGGTCCAGTGGTATGTTACGTGCTTACGGAACCAAAGGTCGCAGGTTCTGTCTTGCTGGATAAGAGCACCACTTCAACAGCATAATTATTACAGTTAGTACATAGTACTTTAAATGTACATGGAGTTTTTATGTCTGAAGCAACTGAAAATTTTTTTTTAAAATTATAAGTAATACATTGTTCTGAATTGGAAAGTTTTTAATATTTTATGAATATTTTACCGAAACTTATAAGTGGAATTTTTATGTTTAGGAGTTAATAGTTTTGGATATATTATCTGGATACCTCTAAAGACCTTTACTTTGTGATAATTCATGTGGTCACAGTAGCTTAGTGGTTATGGTCCCAAACTCATGGCCAGGGTATCGTGGGTTCGAGTTTTGGTGCAACTGAAGACCCGCTGTGCAGAGGGCACATTAAATCTGTTGAGCTCCTCCTGTTCATGTGGATTGGTAGTTTGGAGAGGGGATGCAAGTTCAGGTGTTGTTCTTGTCACTTGACAAAGGTTCAATATTACAAGGTCCGCCGTCAATAGCCCTCATGTTGCTTTATTGTGCAGTGTTAATGTAACTCTCATTCTTGTGATAATTCATTATGTGAATTCATTCATTTTTATGATCTAGTCATGTTTTGTATTTATTTATCTGTTATGAAATAAATCTGGTTTTACCCAACCTCTTAATTATAAGTGTTGTAAAAATTTTTAGTTCTTAATGATAAAATATTAAAGTAGATTGAGAAAAATTGTAAGTTTCTTTTCTTCTGTAAATCTTTCCAGGGTGAAATAAAGAGTCAATTGATGAACTTTAAAATTAGTTATGCAGTAGTGCAAATCACATTCACTAAATGTATTGATAAACCAATATATCTTCTTGCTTTTAAGCTAAAAAGGATAAAAGATAAACACAAAAAGAATCATAACTGTGGACAAATTTATTGATTCTCAATGAAGGAATCACAATAACTTGTAGTTAAAATGTTTTAATTTTTCTTTTGTTAAAATGAATATTTGTAGAGAAATTATATTTTTTACTTTATCTCTTACATGTTGAATTAGTATTATTTGTTATCTTATATTTCAAAAAATTTTACTCATTATTTTAGGGGCATAAATTTTGTTTTATCAGCCCTAGTTTTCAATGTAGTGCCAACAGCTTTTGAAGTCATCCTTGTGAGCAGTATTTTAGTAAGTACACTGTTGCTTCTAGTTAATGTGTTGGATTTCATGAACTTCTTATATTTATTATTATCATTATTAAGCCTTAAAACATTGAGCTGATATGTTTTAATTGCTTAAATCTCAAAATACTTTATTTTTTCTAAAAATTTTCGTTTACATTTAAAAATTTTATTGAAGATTTGTTATTAAAATTTCAGTTTCAAGAGGTATTAAACCAAGTGAAGAGCATTTTAATAAAAATGCTGATACTCATTTTTAGCCCCCTCCCCTTTTTTTAAAACAAAAATCATGTGTACTAGATTATTATAAAATAGTTGTGATATGAAAAAAATTGTGTAAAATAATTCTGCAGCTAATTTGATATTGACACACTATTAGTGAAAGATCTATTTAGCTCAACCTCAATTGGGCCATATAGGTCTTTAACAGCAAAATAGTTTTTTATTTAAGATGGCCTCCTAGCACTAAAAAACCCCCAGGTTTTTAAAGGTAAATAAAAAATGGCTGAAACTTGATAATACAGATAAAGGCAGTAGAATTACATATGTTTGAAAAAGGATTTAAAAAATTAAAAAACAAGAGGATATAGTAGTAAAAAATTTGAAGTAATATTTTGAGGAGTAAAGAAGAATTAGGAAGAGAAAAAAGCAATGAGTGATTGTGAATATTGAACGAAATATATAATAATTTATAAAAAGTAAAATGGTGGGGAAAAATTGCTGTTTGTCACTGATAAAATAAGACAGATTTATATAAGTGTGACAGATTTATGAGTTTGGTAGAGCCAATTAGCACTGTAAGATTGGCTATAAAAATTTGACTGCCCAATTTTTTTAGAAGCACTTTCATGTCTCTACCACATTTAGTACATTTCGTAATGGCCCAAATCAACAAAATATTAACTAAGAATTAAAAAAGGAAATCTGAGCTTTTAGAATTAAAAATTGATAAAGAATGAGGCTTAAATTTGGTAAATCTTTTGGCCTGCAAATAATTAGACATGGACAGGCTTTAACAACCTTAACACTAAAGAGTTGAAATCAAAGTAATCAGATTGTAATGTTATTGCTTAACTTGGAAAAAATTTAAAACAATAATTAGGTGGGTAGCACACCAATATAAAATTAGTACTATAATTTTTATGGTAAACCAACAAAGCAACCAAATGTATGAATAAAGCTTTATTCTCCTTACATTTAAGAATAGAATTCTAATTGAAACATTTTTTTCAGATTGACAAATGCTACCTTATTAATATCGTTTCTTATTTTACTGATTAATACTGATATATAACGACATGTGTTTTACTGATTTATACTAAGAGTGGTATATTTTAATATATTACTCACTTCAGATTTGATTAATCAATTTTTTTCTGTATGAAATATGTACAAGAAAAAACTAAGGACCCATTTTACATTTAGGTAAACAATTGTAATCTTATTGAATATTTAAGATATTCACAGACTCTTTTGTTAAAATGTTTGTTTGCTCTTATGACTTCACGAACTTATACTATCCATAATAATCCAAGCAAAGGCAATTTTTAGAATTAATTGTATATGTACAGAAAAATATGCACCAGTGCTGATTTAAGCTCATTTCGGGGCCTAAGTGCAGAAGATCTATGGCCCCCCCTTGGCACTGGCGAATTGAAATTTATTACCAGAAAATCTAGTTAAGAGCAGCTTATTATCCCTGGGCTCTTGCTTCAAGTGCCTAATGGATAAACAGGCACTGATATACACAATTAAAATTTCTTTTTAAAGCAATCCTGGGTTGTTTATTAACCTTATCTTTCAGATAACATCATGTTCCTATTGATTAAATCAATATGTTTGCATTAATACATCAACTAATTTACAGAATAACAATTACATCAATTATTTTCAAGTAAATTAAGTTTTCAATGAATTTTGCATTTGAATGTTAATGTGTTAATTTATAAATGGGTAAATCTTCTGAATTGTTCATCCCCCCCCCTTTTTTATTATCATCAAATACTTAGAATCCAATTTTCCTCTTTTCAATAGTGTTTTAAAATTTTTACTTTTAAACTTACATGAATAAAACTTTCCTTTTCAGACTTGAGTATTACTTCCTACATTATTGTATTACCTTTTATTTTTTTTAAAAAAGTATTGGGCATAGATTAATTTCTGTTTATTTGATCAAATTCATATCAATATGTGTACATATTTTAAAAAATAATACAATTGTTTTTTTTTTTTTAAAGTAAATATTTTTTTTCTTTCATATCAGTGATAATATATAAACTTTCATGTTAGTTTATAGTATTTTTTATGTAGAATTATATTTTTTTTTCAGATCTGTAGTTTCTGTCATTGTTAGTTAGAGAAATTTTGTTCTTGTTTTATATTTGTTTACTTTTGCAATGATGTTAAAATGCCACATATTTTCTGATTTTTTTGTAACAAATTAAAAATGAAAAAAGTTCTACCTTTTTTTTTGTTGACAGAAGGTATATCAGAAAAAAATTAAGTTTTATACTAATTAAAACATTACTGTGTAATATCTATTTCAAAGTCTGAATTATGTGATTTTTACAAATTTTTGAGCATATAAGTCCCCGTTTTTATTCATGGTTCAGTGAAAAGTTTAAATTACAATTTTGTCAAATACTTTGAGAATTCATTCTTTCATTGGTGCTCCAAAAAAATGCTTCTATAGTAGGTATAGATATATGAAATTTAATTTATTTATTGAATATAATTTAATGATAGAAATATCTGAATATAGAAAGCTAAAAAACTATGCTGGGAAAACTTGTTTTTTACAAAATTTATTTTCTAGAATAAAGTATTTCTGTAACACCTAATATATTTATTCTACAAAAATTTTCCTACTTAAAATTTACCTATCAGAAATGCTATTTACTGAAGCAAAATTGTTTAATGAGTTAGGTACTAACATTGTATCAAGGTAATCAATATTTTTTAGTAATCATACTGCTGTTTTCTTTATTTTTAATTTACTAAGGACTTCAATTACAGGTAAGGTATTCTTTCTCTCTCTATTTTCCTTCCAAGATCATTTTTGATTTTTTTTAAAATGAGAATTTTGGAGTTTTGAAAAATATTTTTAATGTCCTTTTAAACTAATCAAATATAAAAATCTATTAATTTTGAGTTTGGTTTTGAGATATTTTAAAATTAGAATTTCTCTTAGTAGAATTTTGTATATTTTGTCCTTAATTAATAATGTATAGTTTTTCCGATTTTCAAAGAATACGGTTTCACCATTTCAATCAAACTTTTAAAAAGTTTATAATTTTATATGATGAACTATTTTTTAGCTGAATTATTGCAATTCCAAATTTCAAAATCTTCTTTATATTTTATATAAATATGCATGTGTTCTGTTTCTCTTTATATTAAATTTTTTTAGTTACGTACACTAGGATAAGGTTCAGTGGTTCAATTTTTTCCGAAGAATACCAGATTTCTAATTTTCAGCATTGTGCATATGTCTTTTAAAATATACATCACTGATATTACTTTTTTACCCTACAGAATATATGAAATATTAAATGTGCTGATGATATGAATTAATATTTTTAAAAAATCATTGAGAAAAAATGTACTTTGTTTTCAAATATCTGCAAATCCATCTTTCTTTTATACTGAAGTGTATAGCGTATTTGCCTTTGTACTTTCATCGTTCTCGTCTGAAAATTTTTAAGGAATTATATCTTTATCTTTTTAGGATGTGTAGTTGTTAGTAAGAAGGTGCTAATTGAATTAAAACTTGTGTTAAAAATATTATTGATTGATTTTCACAAGAAAGGATTTTTAATTATACGTTATTCTTTTTAACAATTTAATTCAAAGCATGTGTTTTAAATGCAAACAGTTGTTGCTTTGAAAGAAAAATATACTATTTTGTATAACCAAATATTTTTTTTTATTCTTAACAAGATAGAAATATGTGACTGTCACATTTTATCTTTTAAAACCCATTATTGTAATGTTTTAAATTTTTGGTATTAAATTATGTATTTCTTACAGTATTACAAGTGTGGTGGAAAGTTTGCCCTGGTGACTATTGGTTGTATTGGAGCTTATGCAGCTTTCACTTTGGCAATCACTAAGTGGAGGTAATATTTTCATAGTCTTTTTGTGATTTCTGGATACAATAAATTTGAAATTTCTGTAGAAAAATTATTTTAGTAAATTAGATTATTTACACAAAATAAAGGTAATCCTCCTTATTCATCTCAAAAATTTAAAATGCCTAAATAAAATAATTCAATTGTTTTTAGGACTAATTTTCGAATTGCAATGAATAAAGCAGAAAATGAAGCTGGAAATAAGGCTGTAGATTCCCTTATTAACTATGAAACTGTCAAAGTAAGCTACAGTTACTTCTTTTTTTGCCACATTTAAAGGCCTTATCACATGTACATATGTGGAGCAGTTTTCCACCCAATTCCGAACAATTTCTTCCTAGTTGCCATAGCAACGGTTTCAAACAACTTTTTACCAGTGTGCTGAAAAAGTTGTTCCAAATAAAAGTTGCTTGGAATTCCAGCCAATGGGGTTCTTTGGCGCCCTACGTCATAAACAAGAATTCGGTTAAGATGGCAACCTCGGATTCATCAAATACATCAGATATGGCGTATAATTATTTTAATGGTGTATAATATTTTAACGGTGTATAATATTTCAATGGTGTATAATATTTTAAACAGAATGGTGCTGCTTTCTGTTTACACCCCTTAACAAAAGCACGGGTGAAACGAAAGAAATAATATTGAATGTTAGTTTCAATGTGGAGATAGAGTGCAGCTGATGTCAGAGCATATCATTTTGTTTACGGCAACCTTCACCCTCAGCTGAGTAAAAAATTGTCCTAAATGGTTGCTCCAAATATGTAGTGTGATAGGGCCTTAAGTGGTGTAATTCACATGCTTTTACTTCTGTTATATATATTCAAAGATTACAATACTTGTATACCATTAGTATTTCAACAATGAACTGTATGAAGCTGATCAGTATGATAAAGCATTAGCTAAGTATGAAGCAGCCTCTCTGAAGACAACTACAAGTCTTGCTATGTTAAACTTTGGACAGAATGCCATATTCAGCTCTGCTTTAACTGTAATAATGGTTATGGCTAGTCAAGGAATAATAGATGGTAAGTGTTTTTGCATATGTTTAGGTTTATATTATCTAATAATTTTCAAACATTTGTAATTATTGCTTTTCTTTTGATTAGGTACTATGACTGTAGGTGACTTAGTAATGGTGAATGGATTGATTTTTCAGTTATCTCTTCCCTTAAATTTCTTGGGTTCTGTGTATAGAGAAGTTAGGCAATCACTCATAGACATGCAAACAATGTTTGCAATTTTAAGTTTACAGACTCCTGTACAGGTTATTATCTTTATCTTCCTATATATTTAGTCATTTATGTAAATTTTGCTAAAGTAAAAAAAATTTTTATTTTATATTTACAAATGTGTTTTGCAGAAATCAAAGGCACCATTAATTGAAATATCTCCGAAAGAAGCAGACGTTATCTTTGAAAATGTAAGCTTTGAATATGTCAAAGGACAGTCTATCCTGTCAGATCTTAGTTTTAAAGTTCCTGCTGGCAAGAAAATTGCTTTAGTTGGTGGAAGTGGCTCTGGGTTAGTATTTTATCTTGGATTTAGCTTTCTTTTCACTATACTTTTTATACTTAATTTTGGTTATTAAAAATGAAAAAGACTCAATTTTTTACTTATTTTAAATATTTCATTATCTGACCAGTAAGAATTTAATATTGCATTTTCCCCTCACATTTGATGTAATTACTATGTATCTTATTGCACGATTTTACTATAATGTGTTTCACAATCTGCAGTAAAGATATTGAAATCCTATGCTTTTTTTATTTTTGAAAATGTGGAGTATTTAACTATATTTCTCTCTTTATATATATATATCAGTGGCATAACATACACTCCCATATTTGGGGCGTGGGGCAGGATTCTATGGGGCCCAAACCTGATGTTATGGTTTTACAGTTCTTTGTGAGATCCAGCTTGGGGCAACTTAACTTTGAAGGAACCCTAATATTCTCCATTACGTCTCTGATATATGTGTATATATATATAAAGTATATTTTTATTACAATTTTAAAAATTACAATATATATATTTGATGGAGATTAGATGTTGTCTAATATTGTTTTTGTGTAAAATATTACTATATATTTGCTAAAAATACTATAAATTAAATTTAAAAAATAAATTATTACTATTAATTAAAATATTTCTATATGTTTTATAAAATCTTCTTTTCCTTAAATAATTAATTTTTGTTGATTTGCATTATTTATTGAATTATCATTTAATAATTTTAAAAAATAAGTTTTAAGCCTTGATATACTTTGTAGAATTTTCATAATACCTGTCAAGTTCTTAAGATAAATATGTGATGTTTGTGTATGTAAGTTATATGTTTAAAAAAATTATGAATGTATTTTTTTTAAAAATCTTTTTTTACTTTGAAAATTTAAAATTAACTTTAAAATAAAGAAAATGTATTTTTGATATCTGGAAAACATAATTTACCTCTTAAGATTCTTTAAAAACTGGCCGAAAATAATACTGTTTGTTCTAAATTATTTGTAATTTTGCAATAATTTTCAAACTATTATTTTTCCCAAATTGTTCAACATGTTCAAATACACAGTAAGCTTTCATTATATATATATATATATATATAATCTTAGCTCCATTAAACTAGACATTACTTAATCTGGACTTTCATTAAAAAAATTCATAATTGAAAAATCCTTGTAAAAAGTAAAAGATGTTATTGAATCTCAAAGGTAATATTCATAATTTACAATTTGACAGCTCCAATTAATAAAATAAAATCATCAGCTGTGGTTGACTATTTGGAAAAAAAATGTTTAATGAATTAGGAATTTGTACTAGATACATATGCGTTCTTGAAAATGAGGATTTTCTCAAAACCATTGACTAAGTTGGTAAAAATATTGTAACACTACAAGATATTGAGTTGTGTCTAAAGCATATGGATAGGATCCGGATTTTTATATTTTAAAAGAAGAGGAGATAATTGAAAGTTTGAATGGAGAAGAAAGCTGTGGAAGAAAATGAGGATGACCACAATGAAATTGGTGCCAAACTAAAACTTGATAAAATGAAAGATTGTTTGAATTTTTTGATAAAGTTTGTTATGTCAACAGCAGTAAAATTATGTTTGATATTAGGAACATTTGTGGTGTCAGCGTCAATTAAATGTTCTAGAATTTAATCTTGAAGTGCGACAACAAAAGATCCGTCATTTTTTTTGAGCCTATGAGCACATCAAGTGGGGTCAGTGTAGATGAGCCTAAGCATGGACTGTCATCTTTTAAGTAATTTTTTTTCTTATTTAATACAATTTTACGTTTAATGTATTAAATTGAATTCTCTTTTGTGCACTTTTCACCATTTCAATTTGTTTTATTTCAAAATATATGTTCTCTTTCAGAGTGTTAAACAATGTAGTATCTTGGCTTTTTTTTAATAGGTTATTTTTCTTAATCTGAACTATCCAGAACTCCAGTTAGTTTGTATTAAGGCAGTTTCACTATATTAATTAAATTAATGCTGGATTTTAAATACTTAATAAACTAAAAAAATCTAAATTTTTAAAATTATTTGTTAAATATCTAAATATTAGTTGTTAACAGGATTGTTGTTTTAAAATAATTTAAATTTTGTAAGTATTCTATATTTCTGGAAAGAGTTCATCTTGAATTATACCAATAAATTAATTTCAGGAAGTCAACCATTGTTAGATTGATGTATAAATTCTTTGAGCCCCAAAAGGGAAAAATTTACATTGGTGGTAGGGATGTAAATGAAATGGACATCAACAGTCTTCGCAGAGCTATTGCAATTGTGCCTCAAGTAAGTATTATCCGTATGAAATGTTAAGATGAGTTTTTTTAAAGAAATTAACAAATCTTTATTGGAATTTGCTGATATATATTTATGTATTCTTTGAATTTCAGGATGCAGTGTTGTTTCACAATTCTATATTTTATAATCTGCACTATGGAGATTTTTCGAAGACTGAAAATGATGTTTATGATGCTGCTAAAATGGCTGAATTGCATGATTCCATACAAAAATGGCCATATAATTATAATACACAAGTTGGTGAGCGAGGGCTTAAACTATCAGGTGTGAAACAATTGTTATATTAAACCGTTTATTACTCTATGCAAATTATGACGGACCTATTATATGAATTTATAATAGTCATTTTATAAATTATTATCTATATTTTAAAATTATTAAATTTGATACTTCATGTTATATTGATGAAATGGATGTTATGCATTAATATTTGTACATGATCATAATTTAAATAATTACTCTTTTGATGACTGCTATATTAATTTTATTATGATTCAGAAAAGATTTTAAAAATGAATAAAATTAGAAATAGCAACACAATGGACACATGTAGAGTGATTGCTATATACTTGTAAGTAAAAGATATCTTCTTTCCATTAAAAGTTAAAAAAGTTATTGATGACTGGCACTAACTTAAGTTGTTCAGTTGTTTTCTGATTTTTTAAAATTTTTTAATTCATTTTTGGTTAAGTTAAATTAATTATATAAATTATTTATTAGAATTAGACAAAGGATGATTTAGTTTATAAATTAATTTTGTACTAAAGCTACTTAATAAAGAATTTGCACTTTTTGAACATGGTCACATCCTACTACACTACTTTGATGCTCAGTGATATTTAAAGTGCAATTACCTCAATTATGCCACTGTACAATTTTTTTGGCAGAAATTTAGACTCCAATTTGTAATCCAGTGTCCATTAGAATTATTTATATCTGTTACCCTAGTAAGATAGCAGCATTAATTTCTAACTGCAGAACATTATTTCACATTAGCTGATAAATACAGGCCATCTAAAAATTTGTAATATGACATCCATAATGGGATACACAAAATATTTTTGGTTTAAATGAAATTTGCATTGATAAGCAAGAGCATAATTATTAAAAGGTTCTCTTATTTGTTTATTATTATTATGTATAGCAATTTCTAAGTTTGAAATAATTATTTAAAACACATTAAATACAAGATTTGATTTTTCCAATGCTCTTGAAAAATTTTCCCCCTTTCATTTAAAATGATTGAACTTTTTTTTTCTTAAATAAATTTCATTAAAGGTGGAGAGAAACAAAGGGTGGCTATAGCCCGTGCCATTCTGAAAAATTCACCAATTCTTGTTTTTGATGAAGCAACATCTGCATTAGATTCCATAACTGAGGAAGTAAGTATAAAGTTTTAGAACATTTAAACTGTGCAGTTTTTTGTTATTATTGTATATTCTTTTAATATAAAGAGAAATGAAAATATTAAACATGAGTTAAATAAGATTTTTTGGGACTTTTATGTGTTATTATTTTACTTATTTATCTCTTTCACCTCTTACATAAAAAGGCTAGACTCTTTGTACCAAACTTTTAGTCATGTTTTTTTTTAAGATTTATATGCTATCCACACATTGCATGTTTTAATAAATTAGTATATAAACCGGAGTAATTCTTTTTTAAAAAGTGCTGCAACACTTCCTTTTAAATTCCCTACACACACCTGTATTAATATATACAACTTTTTATAAAAACTGTGGCAACATTAAATTATTTGAATTGTGTAGTAGATCCATACATATATAAATATTGATAAATTAATGAAATATTACTTATTTGTTAGCTTGCATTCTAGGTAAAATAAAACTGAATTATGTATATTAAAAGTATGCAATGTTGATGTATTCATAATGATATTCTATAAAATTTAGAGACAGGAAGAAGTAATGTAAAAAATAATTCATCTTAAAAGGAAAAAATAATAAAAATGAGGATAATGATAATCCATACAATAGGGGTGTGCAAACAAGCAGTCTGCAAAGAGTTTTTTTGCAGCCTGCCAAGGCAGTCACATAACCAAATAGAAAATGTTCTCTATATTAGGTTCAACATATGTTTGTGAGCAAAATTTTTCTTACATGAAGATCAACAAGAGTAAATATAGATCCATGTTGGCTGACATAAACTTAAATAAGTTTTTCAACACAGTTTTACATCGGATTTTAAAAAAAAACAGTAGAAAAATGTGATAGGGTACATATGAGTCATTAAACTGATTCTAAAATTAAATGTGTTTGCTGCTATAGATGATATGTAATTAGCACAATAAATAAATTCAATAAAACTGCCACTATTTAAATTCATTTATTTTTTTGCATCATTTATACTTTTCTAAGATGTAAAGTGAGCTAGTGAATGGAATCATTTAAAAAAGGCATGGGCATCTGGTATCCTCCACTTCCCTAATGTGACCCTCAAGCCAAAACCATTACCCACCCTTGACATATAATATAAAATTAAATAAATAATTAACCATGACAATCATTTTACACATAATACAAATTTTTATTTATTAACTTTGTATTATGTGTAAAATGGCCACTGTGGCCTTGCAGTGGATCTAAAGTCATGTTGGGATCCCCGGCAATGAGAGGGCCGACCAAAATGCCAAGCAGGGAGCCGGGTTGTCTCAACCGGAAGTCTTCTTGACTCTCAGAAGAGCAAAGAGAATCATTTCTACTTCCATCGACAAATATACAACCGTGACCCAAGAAACCAAGAGCCTTGGAAAGCCTTGGGAAACTCTTGCCACTGTGGGTTCAATCCCGAGGCACCAGGAGAGAGCCGAGGCTGTTGCCTGCTTTCGTCTAACCACTGGACATGACTTTCTGGGAGCACACGTCTTCTGGCTTGGCCTGGTTGCTGACAAGGCTTGCCACTCTGCGGCTGTGCCAAAATGGATGGTGACCATGTGCTCCAATGCACTGGACTCGATGAATACCTGACTGACGACATCTTCAGTCGGTACTGGGAGGCTCGGCGTCAAATGACCAAGAAGCCAAGCACGGGCATTGGATAAATAAATTATTATTTATTAATACTAGAATCATTTTTAAAAACAAATTATTGTATTATCACAAAACTTACATTAATTTTTTTAAATAGAAAATTCTGGCTGCACTTCAAAGAGCTTCTGAAGGAAGGACTTCTATATGTATTGCTCACAGACTTTCTACTGTTATGAATGCAGATGAAATCCTTGTTCTTGATAAAGGAAAAGTTGCTGAAAGAGGAACGCACAATGAACTAATATCTAATCCCAAAAGTTTATACTACACATTGTGGCAGAAGCAGCATCAAACATCAGTAAAATTTGATTCTTAAAATAAGTTTTCAAGTTTTGAAACATGATTAAATTGTTAAGTTTTTGTAAAATTTTATGCATGGTTGGATTAGATGAGTGTGATAGGTGATTTCATGATGTCAGTTAAACATAGCATAGATTACAGAATGTGTGATCTTTATATTTTTTAAATTAATGTGTGAATACTGAAAAATCCAATTGTAAATTGAATTCTTATGTGCAAAAAGTAAATGAAAAAATGTTTTTGATTTCTTAGAGAACACAAATTAATTATGCAATTTATTAATGAATGTAATGCATAGAATAACTTTTTTAAATATTACATCAATAAAATTATTTTGAATGAATGAATTTTTTTTTTGTTGAGTATATGAATAAAATTTGAAATCTTTGGTATAAAAATAAGAAAAGAGTGAAATGACATGAAATTTTTAATTGTGCTTCTTAATTTTGTAATATTTATTTGAATCACCTATATATTAATCATGAAATATTTTTAATTGTATTATGCATTACATATTCTGAAAAATGCATAACTTAAAATATATATGTAGAAGTAAAAGTTAAAATTGTGCAATGTGAGAAAAAGAAGTTGATAAAAATGTGTAATTCTGAAAATAATTTTGGAATCAAAAAGCATTTTATAAACAGAAGTGTGAGAATAATTATCTACTTCTAATTTTCTTCAAACACAAAACAAAATATTATTTTAATTTCTGTGATAATCATGTATTTGTTAAAACAACTAAAAGAATCATCTTTCATATTAAAAAAAAATCCTTTTTTTAAAAATGTAAATGCATTATTTTTGATAAATATAAGATTCCATAAATATTAAATTTTATAGTACTTGAATTTTGAATAAGAGCTTCTGATTTTTTAATTAAATGGATGTTTATAAATTATATATTTATTTCCTGAAGAATATGAAAGTATTATTCATAGTGAAACTTTTTAATGAAATTTTTATCATGAAACACAGAACTTTTTATGTTTTCTGATTCATGTCAGTGAAAATGACAAAATTTTCTTTAAAAAAGTTAACTGGTAATATATATTGAATGTGGAAGAAAAATATTTAAGATTTGATTTTTTTACAAATTATTTTGTAAATTTTTGAATTCTGTTTTTTTCTATTTTTAACAATTGTATTTTTATTAATTTTTTATGCTGTAATTTCTTAAAGTATACATGTAAATCTTGCTAATTATAATGAATGTTAAGGGCATTTTCTTTTTACAATCCAACAGTTATATGCTAAAAAAGGCTATCTACAATGATTGCTAATTTGAAAACAGAAATTTTTAGCATGAACAAATTTTATTTCAATTCAAAAGTCGAGTTAAAGGATTAAAGATTACTTAAAGTGATAAAGATTTATTTATTTGTAAAATCTATTTATCTGTAATATTAATTTGTATATAGCCTTTCACATAATAAATTAATGGAAAATTCACTGTAAAAATCATTACTTTATTTATGGAATTTATAAATTGTTTTGTTAGTTTTTAGAAAATAAAAGCATTTTTAAAAGCACATAAAGAGTTGACCTTTTTTACTATTGTATTACATGCCTGAGATTTAGGAGTGAAAATCATATATATTCTCGTTATACAGTAAAATCTATTTTTGTGCAGTAGATAGGGACCGCATAATAGAAACCACACAAAAAAATGCGATCATTGCATAAATACTTATGTGTAACTAATAACTTTGTCAACATATTACAGAAATTTTACATTAAAAAAGGTTGCACCTGAAAAAAATGTCAATTATTTACGAAATTTATGAGAAAGTACTTCCAAACAAAATAAATAATTAAATTCCACATGGGAATATTTTAATAACATTTAATTTCTCATTGTATACATGGAGAAATTTTCAAAATGCACATACATAATTCTCTGCTGCTCGTTGTAATCATAAGGGATTCATCTTCCTGTGATGACTTAGTCCAAAATCGTTTTCATCACTTGAAGGTACAATTTCAATTGGTTTATTTTTTAGCACCATGAAGCAAGAGAAGTTTTTGTGATGAATGTCTGTGTGTTGGTTAGTTGCTTGTAAATGTCACTATAATCAGGACTGTATGATCGAAAACCCATCTCAATATTAATATATACCATCTCTTTTATATTTATTCAAACCTGTTTCATCGTTTTGCTTCTTTCCTTAGAAACATTCAATGCTAAATGGATTTCTATCGATGGCTTAAGCCCTCATGTTGATTAGATGTGATAGCTTGGAAAATGAGTTGGGTTCAAAATAACACGGTTGTCGTTGCCAATAGCTCTTATGCTTCTTCGAAGTGCGTTGTTAATAACAATCAAGAGAATTAATTTACAATGAAAATTTAAATATTTGTATAAATCCTGAAAAAAAAATCGTTAAATGTAATTTCATCTTTTAATATACTTTAGAGACTCCATAAAATAAATTCATAAGCACTATATATATTACTTAAAAAGAGTAATTATTTACACTTTCTTTAAAAAAAGTAGCATCTATTCATTTTACTTATTTTACCCATCAAAAAGAAATTTGCAAGGAAAACAAGAAAAAAACATTGCCCAGGAATACATAGTATTTTCAACATAAAAAAACAACTTTATATTAAAATTAATGAATTTTCAACATCATTTTCTAATTTTAAGCCTACATGTAATTTAATCATACACTACCACATGCGTCCTTCAATTTAATTACTGATAAAATCTGTTTATATTACTTGAGTTTTTTGTTTGAAAAATTACGGCAATTTCATTGCTGTAGGTGAGTTAGGCACCTGGTGAAACCAGTTCAAAGCCATTGATCACCATAAAATGTGGTTAAAAGAGAGAATAATTTGAAAAAATGTCCTGAAATATATTTTAAAGATGAAAAAAAAAAAATCCGAGTTATACAAGGGAAAAAGTTTGTTAAATAGAAAATGCACTTCGCTATTTGGATGTTGGTTTACGAAGAAAATAGTAAAATGTTCTTAGTTCCTGGAAAAAGCTCGCTTAATAGAGAAATTCGCAAAATAGAGGTTGGTTATATCGAATTTTGACTATACATTACTGGAAAATAGCATAAATGCATTACAAGCACAATTTAAAGTTATTTGATTCTTATTTTGATAGATCTTTGAGCCTGATTTCTTTGTGTTGAAGGAAAGAAAATTTTTGTTGGTAATTTGCGGGTTAGGAATTTTAAGTAATGAAAAATTGATGTATATCAAATCTATTGAGCTTCAGTATACATTTAATACAGCACAGATGTTTGGACACAGATTAATATATTGATTTTGTTAAGGATGGAAAGGAATTTTCCATTCTTTTTTAAGCTATACAGATAGAAATTATTCATATATGTTAAGTAAATACAAATCCCTTTAATTATTTATATTAATTTTTTTTTATTAAGGGCCACTACTTTTTATTATTTCCTTCGTTTCCCCGTATGATGCGACCGCGGTAGCCAAGTGGTCAAGGTATCGGATCATGGCTAACGTGTCATGAGTTCGAGCCCAGTACCACTGAAGACCCGCCGTGTAGGGGAGCCATGCACGGTCTGTTGAGAGCTCAAACGTCCTCCCGTTGGTGTGGTGTGGTAGTTAGGAGAGGGGTGCCAGCTCAGGTCTCATCCTCGTCACTTGACCATGGTTCAAAATTACGCGGTCCGTCGCCAAAAGCCCTCGTGTAGCTGAACAGAGCGACGTTAATATTCACTCACTCACTCTCTCATTCCCCATATGATGAAATGAATTCATTCACATTAAGGAAGTGGAGCCATAGCTCTTTTTGTCGTGGATAATCAATACTCTGCTCCAGAAAATACCTATGAAGAATTTTTTTGTAAATCTAATTTTTGAAACGTCAAATTTAACATAATCTTCTAAAACCCTTGGTCAGATAAGCGAAAACGGAAATTGGTTTTTATTTTCAGATTCTCAGTTTAGTTGTTATTAAAGGATTTAGTTGTTATTATAGATCGTTTTTACGCAGTAGATTTTATTAATATAATAAAATAATATAAAATAGAATATAATTTATCTATAATATAATATGTACTATTCTATAAATAAAATATTAATAGAACAGTATATATATTAAAATCGATTTCCATTTTCATGTGCCTTCTTCCGGAGATTCTGTGACTTAGAAAAAAAATCGGAATTTGATAATGTTTAACATTTGATCTTATTAATCGAGTGTTTTCAACATAGATATATAATTTTTTTTATCAGAGAGTGAAAGATAAAACTTTGGAATCCTAAATGATGATGCACAGAATTTTTTTCAATTCATGGGGGGGGGGGGGAATGAGCGTTTATTAGCGTCGCACTATAAAGCAACACGAGGGCTTTGGGTGACGAACCGCATAATTTTAAACCTCTGTCAAGTGATGAGGACGGCATCTGAGCTGGCACTTCCTCTCCAAACAAATGCACCACTCCAACGGGAAGACTTTGAGCATCGACAGATTTAACGTGCATTGGCTCCTCTACACGGCAGGTCTTCAGTGGCAACAAGGCTCAAACTCGAGTCCCTGAATTCATCCTCGAGTTCGTGACCGTAACTCACTAGGCTAGTGGTTACCATTCCCCGGGCCGTGGACCGAATGGTACCGGACCATCCAAGGAACAATAAGCTGTCTTCGGCAAATGTATGAGAGCATGAACTAAACGCGGAGCACATTTTCAGACAGAAAAATGCCTAAATTTTCAAACACATCTACTACATTATAACTCATACATCTGTTAAGAATATAGTGTTTTTAAAATTTCAAAATATTCCATCAATACTTATATTTTAAATTTAACACTTAAAGGGAAAGCTCATATGACATTACGGTATAGGAGAAAATACGCAAAACACATTTTATGCTAGAAAACATGGATCAACTCAGTTAAAAATGATAAGTATGATAAAATATGCAGCCCTATTATAGCGAAGGCAGAATATAACATTAAAGTGTCAGAGTCCTTTTGTATTTGAAAGAATATTCTAAATTCAAGCCCTTTCTTTAACATTAACCGAAAAAGAGCCTTAAATCATTTCTATTTTATTTACTGGGGATGTATTTCTTTCGGGTTTGGGCGACTTTCCTTGGAAATCACTTGTTGCATCTCTATTTATATATTATCTTTGTTTTTGTTAATTTAGTTTTTCTGATCTGGCAACAAAAGAGTTGTCGATATTACGGCTGATGGAAGAACATCAATAAAAAGCTTGCGATCGAAAATAGTTTTCTTCTATTTTTTAATCATTTTAAGAGGATGAATCAATTCTAAAAAATATTTTTATTTATCCCATATATTATTAGTGACTAACTCATCTACACACTTTATATTCTTTGTTAAATCATTTTATGTTCATTTTTTGGTGTAACTGTATTTTATCCTGAAGGCATATATGAATACAACTAAACTAAAATTATAAAATCAAAACAATTTAAAATGTAAACAATCAACTTCCACCCTCAGCGGGGCGGAGTAAAATGGTCAAATGTTGACCGGTCCGCGGCGATAAAAGGTTGGGAAGCACTGCACTAGGCTGGAGCGGTCACTCAGTTTTTGGGAGGGGGGAAGAAGATTTATTTCTGCTATTATTCATTCGAATAGTTTTTCTATTCATATTCATTGATGTAAATACAAAAACATCAATTTTCTTAACTTAAGGGAAAAGTATTCCCTCTTTCCTTAAATCTCTTGATATTTTAAGGTATCCGACTACTTGCGACTTTTTTTTTTAAAAAAAGGGAGATATGGGATTTTTTTTTTAGATTTGTTTAGTACATTTTAAGAAAAATATGCCAAAATTAAGAAGAGAAAAAGAAATTATTATTACTAAAAGGGGCAAAAATGGGTAAAAATTTACAAAAAATAACGTAAATGGGCCCCATTCTGTTCCAAAAGTTCATGAACAAATTTTCAATTTTTCAGTTTTAAGTGTTGCTATGTAATTCATTTTTGAAATGACCTTCAGGATATAAGAGATGTTTTAATTTTTACCAAAACTAGCACTTTATCTCAGTTATTATATGAAATTGTTTAAAAAAACAGTGATTATATTAACATTAGGCACTGTAAATTTTGTAATAAAACAGTGATTGATAGATCTGAAGGTTAAAACACTTCTACTATTATACAGAACATGCACAAAAAAATTTCAGTAATTATTTTAAAATTTTTTAAGCGCAATCGCTGTCCCCTTTGAGCATTTTAAAAAAAACCCCCACACATTTCGAGTAAAATGCGTTTTAAAGTATGACCCTTGCTTAAAGTAATGACATCTGCTTTTACTAAAACACTCGTAGTTTTTGTTCTAGTGAACGGAAAATAATAAACTTGATATTTTTATAAAGCTAATAAGATGGCTGTAGAATAAAATCACAAAAAATTGTCTTTTGGGCAAAATTTACAATTTTATGGTAGTCGGAATCATAAATAAACTTTCATACAATTTCACACGCAAATGATAAGGAAAATTTCTCATGGTATTGTAATAATTACGTCTTTTAATTTTTCTATGAGACAACATCAATTCGTGAGTCAGTATGACAATTACAATTTTTTTCATAAGATTCATGGTTGTAAATGTCTGACTTAGACATATAGATTAACCATAAGAAAGAAAAAAAAACTTAATAGTGACCTATTTTTGCCAATTAATGGCTCTGGAATGATTCTTTTTTCTTTTGCGCGAAGAAAATGACGCTTCCCAATGATGGCGCCAATTTTACTATTTATCTTCGAGCAAAAGTAATAACTCTAACAAATAAATTATCTGTACACGCGATTAGATTTTGAAGATGGTAAATATGTACTCATTAATTGACGCCTAATAACTAATAAAGACTAATAGACGATAAATAGACAAAACTACATTTTTTATAACGATGAAATCGTAAAAAAATATGAGGATATCATGTGTATGTAGATCATGAATTTTAAGGCAATACGCGTGCAAGATCTTAATTTATTTCGGATAGTAAAGTTGTTAGAGAAAAATCAAGCCATTGGTTTTTCTGAAGGGCATGCTGCCATTTTTTATGGCACTTATTCTAAACTTCTGCAAGATATCATTTAAGTGTCTTCTGTTGTAATTGATCAGTCGAATATCTTAACGCATTTGAAAATGTCATCTAGAAGTGATTTTTGCAAGTTAAAAAGCCTATGAATTGTGTTATATAGAATTGAAATTTTGTAAGAATATTTCTTTTGTTGAGAAGAGATCTGCTTCTAACGAGTTTTGAGGGAATGAATTCCTAAAGGAGGGGGTTGTAGATTATATTTTAAATTATTAGACCTACAGACTTGAAATTCGGTAAGCTTGTTTCTTTTGTTGAGTGGAGCTGAAAATGGGTTTCGCCTAAATCAAATCCGGGAGAGGGATGGGGGTATGTGGGCGTAAATGTACTTTTGTTTATGAAATTCACAAGTCCTGTTCTTTTTAAATCAAGAGGTGGTGAGGGTTATAAATTTTTTAAAAATTATAACAGAAAGCCTACTGCTAGGACTTAGATATCAATAACTTTTAACACTATACAGTCATATTGCCTCATGAAATATCTAGAGCTGTTTTCACTATAAACAGAATTATGTCGATCAGCTATTTGTCAAACTTTATATGTTTAGTACAAATTCAAACTTAATCTTACTTTTTTAGTATATAATTAAAATTATGAAAAAATACTGTAAATTACGAATTACATTTGAAACTCCATTGCCCGATTTTATAGGTATCTAGAGAAATTCACATGAATCTTATGCTGAAAATTAGATACGAAATTACTTAAACCGGAATTAGTGTTAATGATCAACGAGTAAAACACACAGTAAAAATTTATTTTATAAAATAATTTATCCAATATTTAAAATATTTTGGATATTTAATAATTGTGATGGATAGGCCTAATTTTAATAATACAAGTTGCAAAATGCTGCTTAATTTGAAAAAAAAAACCGTGAAAATTTCTGTACAAATAGTTTAAAATGCACAGTAGGGAGAATCGAATTTTTTCTCAATTAATTTTCAAGTACTACCTATGAGGAAAAGATATTCTATTGTATATAGATGAAGGGAAAAATAAAATTAGAAATTAACTTTTATGTTAAGTACTAAAACAACACGAATGAAATTTAGGTATTTGATCCTTTTTTTTCACATAAAAAGTTAAAGAAATTTTCATAAAAAGATAAACAGGCATTTTAGACTTCGTAACATCTATTGTGATGAGAGTACACATACTAAATAGTTAGAAAAAAAATCCACCAGGTACATTTTTAGCAGCTTCTTTAGTATTAGTTAAAACAGAAAAATTACTGTCGAAATTGTTGTGCACGATAAATCGGAAGACGGAAAGAAAACTTCGATCGGAGTGATTCGACGCTGCAGGAACAGAGAAATGGATTACAAAGTGTGAGGGAGTGAGTGATTTTGGGGTTTATTGGCGCAAGAGCCGATTTCGGCTATAATGCGCCAAACATTTGTTTTAATATCTGTGGTCTAGACGGGAAGAGAAAGAAAGAATGATTTGAATGACAAGAAAGAGGGCCGAAAATAGAGAAGGATCACTAGGGTACCCCGGGTTCGTTAAGCCCGTGTTTACCAGACAGTAAACCCCGTGGGAAAAGGAAAAGATTACTAGGGCACCTCGGGATTGTGACATCCGTACTCACCTAAAGAAGGTGAGCCCCCTGAGGGGGGATTACAAAGTGTTACCCTATGCACTTAATCATAACTTTTGGTTTTTTGTATTGTCGAAAAATAATTATTTAGAGGCTATAATATGTGACCAAATTATGTCCTGTTCCATTGTTTTCGACCTTTTTTTTTCTTTATGGCAATATTCAATTTTGAAATTATTTTTTAAAATTATTTTTATCCTATTTAATTTCCATACCATAGAACACTTTATTCAACATAGGCAAATTCTTCCAATTAATAATATTTTTTTCTCCATATAATCGTAATCCAATCTAATGCACAGATCTTTAAGCTCCTTAACAGGTTTGCCTGTACACCGTACTGGTCACAAACGGTTTACCCTTACGCTGTAAGGGGACTGAAATTTTCTTCTTTGATTTGCACATATTTTTAATTCTTATAGTGACATTATTAGTGTTAATGTTTTTAAGAAATGCAGTTTGTACATGGTACTGAAATACTTCTCATCCGGGATTTTCGTTGTGATCAAGAAGGGAGGGGGGGATTTTTCATTAAAGGCAGGAGTTTAGATTCTTAAAAATCTTCAATGAAGAACAGGGCTTGATAAGGCAACATGCCATTTGCTGCTTGAGAAGAAATGAAAATGGAAAGATAATCCAAAGAAACCGATGTTATCTCTGTCCCCATTGCAATGTAAGACTTAGTACTACTCCACGCTTCAAAAAAATTATGTGTGCATATGAAACACACACACACACACACACACACACACACACTACTCAACCGTTTGAAAAGGAGGTACGAACATGAAATTTTTTGTAAGTATGAGAGACACTCCTTTAAGATACAGTCGACTCTCTCTAATTCAAACTTTCAATAATACGAATTTCTCGCTAATTCTAAATACAGTCGATAATTCAAACCTTCGATAATATGAACCTCTCGATATTTCGAAGTATATGCATGCCCAGTCCCTTGAAAAACCCTTGATGTTTCGAACTAAAACCATACGTTATGATACACTCAATACTTCGAAGTAAAATCTGTGGCTGGCCAGACTACAATACGGGATAATTCGAAGTTATCTTATAAACTCTCGACAATTCGAACACTCACTATCATATACAATCCTGTAGAAAATAAGTTTGAGCTTCAACTTTTGAGTTGTATTGTCTCTGAGTGTCTCCCCTGTAACGTAGCCCCTTTCATGACCATCAGTCGCTACCCTTTCTTAGTGTTTTCCGGTTCCTCAGGCGAAAAGACACTTTTATTGCTTTCCTTCTTCAAGGAGACAATAGACTAACCGCACCTGTTGTCAGCCGTCCATATCTTTCGTTTAACACGTGGCCTTGCTACACATGTGTTCAGAAAGGATGGTCCGCTATTGTGAAGAAGAGATGCGTAGGATTGTGTATGAATGTATTGAATGCATTCTTTCAATACAGGACTTTTAACTTTCTGTATAATATTTATACTTTATAATATGTTCTTTTAAAAAATAATTGAAAATAATTTTATATATATGTACACAATTGTTGTTTTAATGTATAGTTTTAAATTTAAAAATGTTACGAAAAAAAATTCTCTTCGAGTATTTTGGGAGTTTTTTTCTACTCTCTTGATAATTCAAACTCTTAATAATTCGAAGTTTTTCATTGGTCCCTCCAACTTCGAATTATCGAGAGTCGACAGTATATGCTCAGCTTCTAGAAAAACTCTTGATATTTCGAACTAAAACAATACGTTTTGGTACACTCAATATTTCGAAGTAAAATCTGTGGCTGGCCTGAATAAAGGACACGATATTTCGAAGTGATCTTATAAAACTCTCGATGATTTAATTATTCACTATCATGTAGGGTCCTGTAGCAAACAGCTTGGAGCTTACATGTGTTTTGTGTTGTATTGTCTCTGCTTTTCTCTCCTGTAGCGAAGACTCTCTGACTCTTTTTTTCTCTCAACGTTTTTCTACAAAATCATGTTAATACGGACGTTTTTCAAGCTTCATTTATTCTAGAAAAATTTGTTTACAAAGTTAGATTGAATGCCATAAAACAAAACAAAATAAAACCAGATTTTTTCGTCCAAAAAATTAATTACGTATAGTAAGTATTTTCTTTATACAGGACTTTTAAGTTCTATATAATATTTATACCGTATAATATGTATGTACTTCTTAAAAATACTTTAAAATAATTTCCAACATGTGTGTAATAGTTGATTTATTACATATCTTCAAATTTAAATGTGTTAGAAATAATTACTTTTCGGAAATTTTGGGACTTTTTTTCTACCCTCTTGATAATTCGAAGTTTTTCATTGGTCCTCTTAACTTCGAATTATCGAGAGTCGTCTGTATATGAAACATTCTTCATAGCATGCAGAGTGCACTTATAAAAAGCAAACATTTAGGGGTTTCTGTGTTCCCCTAAATTATAAAATAAAAAATAGTATGAAAACTCTAACATTGAAAATTAAAATAAAATTCTTCCATTTTCGCATTCTGCTAAGTGTTGTACTTAGCTATATGCAATAAAAAAACACCCCTTTATTTTGGAACATTTTGGTGCCAAAAAAAAATTGACCGCTTAAGGGGTTAAAGAAATTATTCTCACACTGTTAAGTCCACGGATAAGTTTTTCATTTAATTAATTTGTTTTGAAACAAGTTGGTTTTATAATTGTGTTGTTTATTTGTAATGCCTTTAGCTCGTAATACATTCAGAGAACATACTAAACCTAAATAACTCCTCATCTGCAAATTAAAAGCCCTGAAACTACTATTCTGAGGCAAAGGAAGCGTCCATCCATGAACTTCTACACCAAATCCTGTATAGCGTTGTTTCTCTAACAATTCTACTGATTCTCTGTCAAATGTACTAAGACATCATTATGTTCAATCTCGATCCAATTTACGGATCCGAAAAGACCATTGCCATGGCAACAGCCCTTATTTGCTGCTGCCAGAGAAAAGGCTTAATAGACGCGAAGGCTTTTATAAAATATTCTTTCGAAGCTTTCTTATTTGCAGCGTTCCACTGCTTTTTGGTTGCTAGGCAATGGCTCTAGTTTGCGCTAAGGATCATTTGCTCGTCTATACTTTTCATACTTAATGAATTGTGTGGCATTTGCTTCATATCCCCTCCCCCCTGTGGATTCGCATAGTTTTCGGATGCTTGCCAACGGAAATATTTAAGACTTTTTTTTTCTCTCTCTATGTTAAGTAGGAAATTAAATAGTTGACTGTCTGAAATGGCATTCGAAAAAGAAAGTGTTGGTTGTAAAAAAAGGAGTAGTGGAAGTGAGAGTTATTTTTTAAAGGAATGGAATGGTAGCGATTTAGATTACTTTATGCGTTCTTTTTATTTTCTGGAATAAAACTTAAATAGTTAAAGTGAGATAGGGAAAGGAATGTGTAAAGTTTAATCATTTAGTTGGAGGAGTAAATCCAATGTCTTTAATTCACAATGTTACTTAAAATGCATTAAAATAACATTGTAAATACATTTAAAAATATTTTTAAGTAATAGCAATCATTCTTTGCCTCACATGTTCATGTTGCAATTAGGATATAATTTCCTAATTTTTTAATTCTTCAATTCCTACTATTAGTTCACACTCTCTCTATATTTATGTATTTATATATTTATCTTGTTTAAATTTTCAATCGTTAATAAAATGCATTTTAAAGCACTCAATTGAGCTGAAATTTTGTTTTCACGATTATTTTGGATGACAATACAGTAATTTAATTAAAGTAATAAAAAAAGTAAAAAATAAATTAAATGTAAAAAAACTTTTTTAAGAACAAGCTTTTATTTAAACGCGCTAAAAAGAATAAAATAAAATTTTCCTTTAAAACTTTTTTTACTATCAACTTATAACGTCATTACACAATTTAAATGATATAAAAGCTTGTCGCAATATTTAAGTACTCATATTTACTTAGTTTGAATTTTTAAAAACCAAATCAATCAGGTCAAGTTATTTATTTTACTTGTTTATCTACACAGGTAAATCTCGCGACAAGCTTTTATATCATATAAATTGTGTAATGACGTTATAAGTTGATAGTAAAAAAAGTTTTAAAGGAAAAGTTTATTTTATTCTTTTTAGCGCGTTTAAATAAAAGCTTGTTCTTAAAAAAGTTTTTTTACATTTAATTTATTTTTTACTTTTTAGTTATCGCTATACAGGTTTCTCAGCCTGTTCAACTAACTCATTGAACGCTGGTTCGCCATCCCTGGTTTAGCTGAATTAATTCTCGCAAAATGGTATTAGACTAAAAACACAATTTTTTTAAATCCGTAATTTTTAAGCAATTTTTTCAATCTTCATGCAGATTTTGGCTAACATTGTTCTACACACGAAAAAAAAAAAGGTTTAGTGAGATTATCTTCATAAATAACAAAGTTATTAAATGTTTAATTAAAATTTTGACTATTTTTGAAAAACTTAAAGAATATATTATTTATTTGAAATATTTTGAAGATAAGGGATGTATTTCTCTAACATATTAGAAGAAAATTTTAATTGTTTATTAAAAACTTCAAAAGGCATTTAAATATTTGTATTAATCAATAAAATGCTTATGACTAAAAACGCATTTTGTAATCAAAAAAGAAAGTTTTATCAAATAATGATAATTTTTTGCTGGACATTGAATATCTTCTACGTAAGAATCTATTTTTTTTAAATGCTCAGATCATCTTTAGAAACTTGATTTTGAAAAAATCAATAATTAAATTCAAATAAAATTAACAGATTCTATTTGTAATTAAATTTAAGGACACATGTCGTAGTGTGTGTTTAGATTACTGGTGATAAAATGAGGTATATTTAAATTACTCGTAGGCTTAAAATTAGAAAATTTCTTTAAAAAATTACTTCATTTTATTGTAAAATTATTTTTTTTTAATCGAAAATATATTGCATTTCTAGATAATATTTTTCTCTTACTGTTTTCCTAGCGTATTCTTTTTTGATGGGTAAGATACATTAAAAAAATGATCTTTCCGATTCTGTAATTATTTTTTGTCTGAGTTTCATAGATTAAAGTTAGATAAATTATTTAAATAATTTCTTCAATACTCCATCTCAGTTTAACTAGGCAGCGTTGAGAAAGGTATACAATGTACCAATCTACTTGAAAAATAGCTCTACTTTTTTGTTTTGAATTTAAATCCAAGGAAATAGATAGAAATTTGTAAAAAAATTGCATACGTTGAAGAAATTAGATTGTTTTTACGTTGTAGAAATGTAATTATTTTTTAGACAAAGTTAATTAATACTGTTGAAGTGGCGCGCTTATCCGGTAGGATAGAACCAGGTACCTTTGGATCCGAAGCCGAGTAACTTATCCCCTACACCAAAATGATCACCGTGGTGCGGAGGTAGTTACTGGCTTATATAGATGGTACCGCTACATACACCCCACCAGTGAGTCGGTGGAGGGCGAACGAACGATGTATTTGTTTAATCAAGCGTGTTTTTGCTGCTGCGTCATGAGTTGTGACGGCTTTTGCTGATTGCGTCATATGTGAGACGACTTTGCTGCGCCGAGTGGGTGCAGCGACTTTGCTGCGTCGAGAGGGTTCGACGACTTTGCTGCGTCAAGTGAGTATTGACGACTTTGCTTGCAGATAGATGGCGCCCCGACAGTTCAGAACGTTGCGTCTTTCTGAGTTCAGCCAGGGTCATCAATGAAGTAAGATTAGAACCGGTGACGTATGAGTTCATAGCCCAGTAACATGACCACTACACCACGATGACCACCGTGGTGCGGAGGTAGTTACTGGCTTAT
Source organism: Trichonephila clavata (assembly GCA_019973975.1). Lineage (NCBI taxonomy): Eukaryota > Metazoa > Arthropoda > Arachnida > Araneae > Nephilidae > Trichonephila > Trichonephila clavata. The sequence goes on along the minus strand of BMAO01025003.1, from coordinate 59,361 downwards.
ATAGATGGTACCGCTACACTGTCAATAGCGCAACGTTATGAAATTCCAGTTTGGCTGAAAACAGATTTTCGACGCCAACTTTTGTCATTGTTGTAACAATAAAATTATTACAACAATGCAGATATATCCAAGTTGGCGCCCAAAACTAGTTTAACGTTTTTAATTAATATCTTTTTAATTAATTGCAATATTGGAATATAAATGGTCAAAACATGCATTGTCATCCAAACTAAACGTGTATACAAAATTTCAGCTCAATGGGAGGAAGATATCAGCTTCAAAATTGAGTTGCAAGATTCCACCCGAACAAATTACATACATACATACATACATACATACATACATACATACATACATACATACATTGTAAGTTAAATAAAAGCTTTTAAAAATTAGCTGATTTTAAAACTAATTATTCAAAGAATTACATATACAGCCACATTGGCATCATTTTTGGCGACATAGCGACCATTTTGGTGACTTGGGTAGAAACTTAAAAAGGTTTTTTTCTCACATTTTAAAGAGCTCATTTAAGCTAAAATTTTCTATACACTATTGTTTTGGGTAACAATACGATAATTTAATTATAATTAATTAAAATAAATTGCCTAAAATTAAAAATTTAGCGAATTACAAATACAGCAACATTGGCTTCATTTTTAGCGACTTGGGTCAAAACTTTAAAAGATTTTTTTCCCTTCACGTTTCAAAGCATTCAGTTGAACTGAAATTTTATATACACTATTGTTTTGGATGACAATACGATACTTTAATGGTAATTAATAAAAATGAATTCCCACTTAATGTTGTGATTCTGTCATATGCATATACATATTTATATTAATTGTAACTATTAAATAAAAAGTAACTAAAATAATTTTTTTTTGTTGATCTAAGGAATTGATTTAAAAAATTATTTTATGTTACTTGTTAAGCTATATTGTTTTAATTCGTGTTACTATTGAAACTAATAATTTTTTTCAATGGATAATGATTTGAGTGTAAGTATTTTGATTCTGTTCTTCTAATACGGAGATGTTTGTCAATAACTCTCGCACTATACTTGACCTTGCAAAAACCAAAAATTTAATCTTATGCTGGCATTGCTTATGTTGTTGACGTTTTATTAAGACTTGCATAGAGCTATTTTTTGTCTTTTTATATCACGAATGAAAGCTATGAGAGAGAGAGAGAGAGAGAGAGAGAGAGTTATCTTAGCGTCACTCTATAAAGCAACCCAAGATTTATTGGTTGAATGTCCAAGGGAAGCCGACCTCACCCAAAAGAGCTTTAGAGCTACAAACATATCCCCTGGGAAACAACCACCCCCACGTTTAGTCTTTATTGAACATTTTTTAATTTTTATATTTTTTTAGTTGGTTTGTGGTTGGTTTGTCGCTGGCCTTCTGCACCTATGGTTGCGGGTTCGACCCTGGCCCAAGTCGATGGATTTTCCTGATTCAGAAAATCGTCAGTGGTCATGTCGTATGATTATACGGCATGTTAAAGATCCCTAGAGTGCCTGTTTGGCTTGGGTTCTCTCGGCAAAATTAAATTCTAGTACAGGTTCGCATCGCCAGAGCCCAGGTGCCTCCCTCTGGGGAAGAAACTAGGTGTCAAAATTACCTGCGGTGATTGGTATCCACCTATTTGGGGCCACACTAAAAAGAGATACCAGCTTCCGGGGAATGTACTAGGTCTGCAATGGGAAAAACTCCAATGCGTAGCCCATTAGGAAAAAAAAAATATTTTTCAATTTCATTTTTTTCAGTTGACACCATCACTTCCTGTTGGTACTTTTCCTCAGAATTTGCCCTTCAGTATAAAAATAAATAAATAAATAAATGAGCATCGGAAGGAAGAGGATTCATTTAAGACTCCTCGGATCTCGGAGTTTTGAGCCTCGATCAAGTGACCAGGATGACAACCTGAACTGGATCCAAACAACCAAATTTCCACTTTACGCCAACAAAATGACTTTGAGCTCGACATATTTAACTTGCATCAGCTCCCTCTACCCTGCGGGTCTTCAGTGGCACCAGGACTCGAACCTGCAACACCCCGGATACGAGTTCGTGACCATGATATGTCAACTACCATGGCCACCTTTCTATAGCGTATGGGATTTTAATTTTGTCTCTCAAAAAGCCTTAAAAGAAATCAACACAGGTGAAAAATTAATTATTGAAAGAACACTGTTTTGTTGTAGAAAAAGGGTTTTTGCACTTAATTTTTTTAATTTAATATTTTTTTACAGAGGATAGAAAAGTAGGGAAAACTTCTAAAGCATTAAAAAAAACGTGATCTAGATATCTTCTTCTTTTCCAAACTTTAACTACTTTTAATACGAATTTTTTATCTACTCGGAAACCAAATTCAAAGGATGTTTATCCTCTAAGGATTTCTTTTTTTAATAAAAGATAGGATTTCCGTATTTTTACTAGTTCTCAGAGAGCAAAGTGCACTTTATTCTACAGTTATTGATTTTCTGGATGAAAAAAAGTCTCAAAGCTTTCAAAGTAGGTTAGATAGTATCATGATTTACGTGCCTTTGAATATGAAGAAGCACTTTAATTTAAAAGGAAATTTCCGAAAATTGGTTATATCTTATTATTTTATTTAAAATCAAGATTAAATATAATTTTTATTTTAAGGAATTTTCAAATTTTGTTCGCATGTAAGTGCTTAAAAGCTTTTTGTAACTTTTCATGTATTCGTCGTGCTCTTTTGATGTAACTCAAAAGTTCTCTAACAGCAAAGCTTTATTCTATTAGTATAAAAAAAAAACCTTAACAGTAGAAAATTGATTTAAATACTTATATATATATACACATATATATACTAGCTGCATGGCCCGGCGTTGCATGGGCTTTTACCGAGGGTATAACTTAACCCTATGTTAATTTCCTCCTTTCTTTCTGATGCCAGATTTTTGGGTGGGTGTGACGCGTACGATGTGAGTGCATGGCCCGTGAGTGCGTGTCATGGCTTTCTCGTTTAACGTTTTTAAATTACGAAATTTCACTACTATTTTAAATTTTGAAGTAAAATTATGGATTTTTTTAAATGTTCGACACCGATATTGATTCATTTTAGAAAAAAATAATAAAATATGAAAAATATCATTATTTTGTAAAAAAAAAGTTTTTTTTAAAAATTCTTTAAAAAAAAAGATAGTTTTCGGCATTTTATTTTTTAAATTACTGATTCTAGATGATCAATGAACTTTTTAAAAATCATATTCATTTAAATGCATCAATATTTATTCATTTTAGAAGGAATCATAAAATTGGCAAAGTATTATTGTATTGAAGGGAAAAAAATTCGAATCGTGACGAAATAAATGATGTTTGGTATTTATAAATTTATTAAATCACTGATTTCAAAAGAGAAAAGTATGAACTTTTTTAGTTTAGATGGTTTACTTATCATAATTATAAGAAATCCATACATAACGATTGAAAAAGTTCGTTTAATGATTTACAGAAAGCAATACTATTTTATTTAAAAAAATATTTATTTAAAGCAATACATTTAAATGTATTGCAAATAAACTTATTTAAAATAATGATAACGAAGTAAAAACGTGATTAAATTTTTCACAAATATAATTAATGCAAAAATTCTTACCGTTACCTATTGACTATTTATTTCTTTATTGCGTTGTTTTTCAGTGTTAGATTAAAAAAAAAGTTACAAAAAAAAAAGGTAAAAAGCTTTTATTTACACATTTACAGTATAAAATTCAAAAAGAAAATAATACTATGTGATAAAAATATACTTCAGAATATTCCCTTATATTTTTTATGATATATTTTTCTTATATTCCACTGTTCTTCAATAAATCAATCTTTAAGAATAAAAAAATCTATCGGTTGTGATGCGTTATATGAATGAGCGTCCCACCGCAAATAGCAATGTTATGAAGGAATTCCCCTTTTTCTGCATCAGTGAAAGACTCAAAGCTATCTCAACCTTCCCCGACTTCCAAACAGAAAGCTAACGCAAAGTGAATGACCTCGACGCAATTGAGAATTTTTTTTAAGTTTTCATTTTTTGAGGGCTTAACTTTTACGTTAAAGTTTTGAAATTTCACACATTGATTGCAAAATAAAAGTACTTTTAAATAAAAAATGTACAAAAAAAACTGTTTAAATTACTTCTCGCAAAAACGGTATTTTACGAAAATCACAAAAAATTTTTTAAATCCGTAATTTTTAAGCAAGTTTTTCAATTTTCACACAGAAGTTGGACAACATTATTCTACAAACGTAAAAAAAGTTTCGTAAGATGATTTTAATAAATGATGAAGTTATTTAATGTTGAGTTAAAATTTTGAGTATTTTTTAAAAAATCATAGAAAAAAAGTTTTTAGCATTTTATTTTTAAATGACTGATTTAAAAAGAAAAACGCATGAACTTATTTAATACAAAATATCGTTTTAATAACACGAAAATAAATTCATACGCAACGATTTAGAAAAAGATTTTCATAAAAACGCATCGGTCTTAACTCGATTTTGAAAAAAATCATAAAAAATAGAAAATATTATTATTTTGCAAAAAAATTACACTGTATCGTGGCGAAAGAAATGATCTTTCCGATTCTGTAATTATTTTTTGTTTGATTTAAAAAACAAAAATCGGATGGCTGTTTAAATAACGTCGAGAATACCGAAAAATTTCACCCTCTGTTCATTCACGACGCTAGGCGGGAAAAATAACGCGCAGGGTTAAGACAATTATGCGTTTTAAGGTTTTTAATTAATATCTTTTTAACCAATTACAATATCGGAATGAAAAATAGTTTACGTCCTATTCTCAGACCTACTGAACATACGCACAAAATTTCATAAGAATCGGCCGCACCGTTTCGGAGGAGTTTGGTTATAAACACTGTGACACGAGAATTTTATATATTATATATATATATATATCAGGGGTGGGCAGGCTTTTCCAGGGCGCGGGCTACTTGTAATTTTTGAAGGAGTTGCGGTCCACCCAGTGTCAGTGGCGCACACAAGGGCGGGGGAGGGGTCCACGCGGGTCTGGACCCTCCCTCCTAACCCTTCCCTTTTCCCCGATTCATTATAGTCCCACGTATATAGTATGTAAAATGTAATTTTGATATTAGTAATTTTTTTTATTTATTATTGTTAATTATTTATTCAGTAATATATATATATATATGTATATATATATATATATATATATATATATATATATATACTAGCTAGTATACACGTTCTTCGCACGGGTGAATTGAAAAATTAAGCAACACAGATTGAGATGATTATGGATATCATCTTAACAAAAAACCATATTTGTTAAATGTTAAGTCTGTAGATCTAATATAACGCCCCGTAAGGGTTGAGGGTCGATTTTTGAAAACACCTTCCCTAAGCGTGTGAAGGATGTATACGCGGCTCTACTAACCCCTTCAGGACTCTTTAAGAAAAATATTTATTTCAACCAACTTTTGCGGAGTGAAGGAAGCTTGCTTATGCAAATTAAGTATATTAATTAAATTCTGTATTCGCGAGTTGGCGAGTTAGTTGGTTAGTTGGAGAGTGAAATGATTAAGTGCATTTGGAGTTTATCAATGGTAGATTACTGAATGTTGTTCAATCGACGGTGATTAAATCCAGATAAGGATCGCCTTCGATTTTTAAGTGTAAGACTTGACTTCATAAAAGTACAGGTATCTTGGTCCTTATTTAAATAGAAGTTAGCTTATTAGTAAGCGATCGCGTGGAATCAGTTGAGGGTCCGTATTATTATCCCCAGGTTATTGAGTCTCACCTCCGCGCTCTACTATCTGATCTGTTATCTTAATTAGATTGTTATTGTGTCTGCTTGATATTTTGGTGACAATGAAATAATTAGTGTGAATCATGTCTGCTGATTATTCAGTTTGTCCCACACACTTAGCCGGATCTGAGGGTTAACATGGGGGTTCCCGGGGATAGTAGGAACCGACAGGCATTACAAGCTGATCACTGCTCAGCAAAAGCAACACATTGTCACAAATTTTGTGTAATGAACGTTTAAAATAGTGTAAATAATTATATCTGGACAAGCAATACGTTAATATCACTTTCTGTTGTATTTATTTTATGTTAAAATTGTAATATTCGCAAGCAACTATTGTTGCTTACATTATAGTGGCGATCCAGGGGAAACATAGCGAAATGTTAGCGATAGAACCAAGTTTAGATCATTTTTGGCGACCATGCTGTCAACTTGGCGATTGATTGAAGGGTGCAGAAGTTGAGATTTAAATTGATCTCATAACTTTGTAGAGTGTCTCTGAGAATTGCTCCGTGTGCTATAGATAGCCAACCCCTGCTGCAGAGTCTTGTGTCAGTGCCTGGTTTTCTGACAGCAAGGCTTCTTGAAAGTAACATTAACGTGTCAAAGTGTCCGTAACGAATACCAAAGATAATTTATTATCATGCAGAATTGCTTCTCACACCATGACACTAGGTCCTCTACTCTTTTGCCTTTGTACTACAAGCCATGGGTTTTGGTGTTGACTACATTACATCAAAACACAAATTCGATAGTCTTTTCTACCAAAGTAGATGTTTGACTCGCGTCGGTGACGACCACTCTATTCTTTTCGACGACTTATGTCCCTTCGACACTGCGCCATTCTAATCTTTGATTGATAGGTTGTCAACCCCTACTCTAGATTCTTGTGGGGGGGGGGCACGGCCTAGTTTTCTGACTGAAGGGCCCCTTGAAGGTAACATTAATGTCTCAAAGTGTTCGTAACAAACACCAAAAATTGTTTAGCATCATGCGGAATGACTCCTCCCACCATGACACTAGGTACTCTGCACGTTTGCCTTTGCACAACGAGCCATAGTTTTTGGTGGTGACGACATTGCCTCAAAACACATATTCCATAGTCTTCTCCACCAAAACAGATGATTTACTCGTTGGTGACGACCACTCGATTCATTTTGACGACTTATATCCCTGTAACACCACATCATTCCAGGCGATGCCAGCAATGTTGCTAAAAGCAACCTTTACAACGGTCTGCTCTACTTGAGGTTGTGAAGTCATTGACAATGCGATTACATATGGAATGATTGGCAGAGTTCCTACTGTCTGCTAGATGTGTGATATACTGGCTGTTGCATCAGTATGCGCATGTCTTACAATACGTCAATTCTTTTACGTTCCAGTTCATATGGGCTTCCCTGATCTTGATTAAAGCTGGGATGTATTTGTTGTGTCAGTCTGCCAGCAACGTACAACAGTTAATATACTGCATAACTCATCAATTATATCATTTATCATCTCAAGGTCTAACTATTTAACCTCAATCAAACTGTCCCGGTTGTTTAAATTGCAAGCAAACTTTCTGTCGAAGCGTAATCCAACGCGAAACGATGTAACCAGCCCAACAGTGTGAGTCGAAATGAATTTCCTACGTTATCATATGTATACAAAAGTTTTTCTGTGAGTGTCGCGTGGTCAATCAATTCTGAGCATTTGATCATCTACATCTCTAAAGCAAATGCACCCTTCTTCCAATTTTCAGTAGTGTCGATCAATTTCTTCCAGAAGCAATTTTTATTTGTTTTAGTGTATATTTACTCATATAAAGCAGACCTCGTATATTTCTATATTTGCATTTCTTTGAATACGAGTGGTGGAACGCGATTACTTTGTACCCTTGAGAAATACTTTAACTCGAATACTATTTTTTTCAATGCATAAGTTATAAAAAATTTATGAAGGAAGAGTAGTCGGGAGAGAGAAATTTCTTGAAAATGTACAAATAGAGAACGAGAAAACGTAACTGTAACATGAATGTGATAGAATTCAGAATGCAACGACGATTCGTAGATATCAAACATAGAATAAAAACAGAATATGAATATTTTATAAAAATTTTATTTCTTTAGTTCATCAAATCTTTTTAAATGGCATACAAAAGCATGTTTATGGTATATTAGCAATACTAGAATATATTCAATGTTCTTTTTAGCTAGAATTACTGCTCAAACTTACATAATTATGATGATGCTGTCTTTTTTCTTTAAATATATCAAAAAATCAACGTGAAAAATTATGGAAAAAAAATCGAAAAGGGAGGGAAGAAGAATTTATAAGAATATTCTTTAATGTGTAAGAAATACAATATGCTAAGAGGTTAACACTTTTAACAAGGCTTTTAATACGTACTTTTTAAAGCATTTATACTTTATTTCTGTACATATAAAGTGAAATGTTAACGTTCTTTCCTGTTCTCCCAGTTCCTATTCACCTAAGCTCCTTCCTATTCTTCGAATTCCTATTCTTACAAGCTCTTTCCCAGGGCCATTTTTAACCTCCTTGGCATCTTAGGCGCTTCAGATTGTTACGTCCCCTACCCCACTATTTCAAGAGCACCCCCTCAGTTCTTACCTTGCCAGATCTGGGTCGGGATTGAATTTCCCCCTTAACTCTCTTATTCTTTTTCCTTTCTTCGTTTTTGTTTTTTGAGGAGTCTTTCCATTATCCATCACCTGTGGACCCGCCGTGTCCTATACTGGCAATCGGCAGCCGTAAGGAAAGGATAGTGGTATGCTTTAGCCGCTCTTGTTCATTTTTTACCTTACGGCATCAAAAACCACCCACCACACTTTTGTAAATTAGTACAGAAAATTAATGGAATCATTTGAATTACAGTGTAGAGTATACATTATAGTATGAACTGTTTTTTTCAATTTATTAGTAGTCAGCTTTTTTATTGCTTATCGTTTTACTATCTATTACTTTTCAACATCCTTATTCTAAGTTGAGTCACTGTTGTTGTACTTGAACAATAAAGATTTCTTAGAGTTTTGGTTATTGCAAAATCGTTATTGACATCGTTGTAATCAATTTCAATCGTAATATCACTTTAAGTGCATAGCAGCATCAAACTGTTAAGCTTTTAATTTTCCATAGTAGATCTGATCCACCTTCATATACATTTTGAAATATTCACATTCTTGCACAAACTGTTCTTCATCTACGCCTTTCGGGTAGCTTAGAGCCAAGAATTTCGCAATTTTGTCATATCTTCTTGTTTTTTCCTGAAGATTTCTAAATATCTAGAATCTTGTGTTGAGAGCTTCGTATAGCGGTGGTACATTTACCATAATTTTAATTTTTTCTCATTTTCCGCCCTCCAGTTATTTGCACTCCTAAATCCTTTGCAACCTAGGCACGTCATGCTTAAGCCTAAAAGTGACCCTGCTCTTTCCTGTTCTTCCAATTCCTATTCTCGCAAGTTCTTTCCTATTCTTACAACTTCTTTTCTATTTTTACACTTCCTATTCTGCGTTACTTATTATTCCGAAGCAAATAGTACTGGAAAGAACTTCGTTAGAACAACAGCTGAATGTTAAATATAACCCCTGAATATTGAAGGAAGGGAAACAATAAACATCACTAATCGCAGGAAGCATGGTAATCACAGACAAAGGCTCATGAATGTCAAACAAATCAAGAAAGCCTTATAAAGCCTAACAATATTTGAAAAGTTAATTCTGGAAATCAGTTTGAAGGATTCCAAGATTTCAAAGGTCAATCAACAACGGTTTTACGTCAAGTACTAATCTAGTTGGATTCTCTCGAAATGTTTTAATTACATATATAAAGAGGAAGGGGAGGTTCAGCACACAGAACAATAGAACATAAAAAAGAACATAATATATTCTACTTTGGTGCATGCTCAATTATTGTGTAAAAATATTTTAGAAAAGATAAGATAGAGAGAGAGATAAAACGAAGAAAAAAGTTGAAAACTGTTATTTTAGAGAAACTCTCTGAAATTTCTTTTCCTAAATAGAGGAGAATACTGTCTGATATTTAACTCATTGTGTACCAGACTGCGCTTTCTAGTATCCCCAGAAATCCCAGATTTCTGGCGATGTTGACCTTGACGTTACGACGTACATTTCATTTTTTCTTTTGATGCTGACTAAAGTATACTTTCATTCATGTTTCCTTTCGTTTTCTAAAGTTTATATAACTATTTTTGTTTTTTATTTTTACTTTATCTTGCCAATATGGCATCATCGTTGTGTTTCAAAGAAAGTGATACTGAATGAGAATATTTGCCGGAAACCGATGAATGCGACAATGACTCTAATATGGATTTATCTATTTGTGATAAAGATGAAGAAATAGAACAAAAATAACAATACACTTATGTAACGCATCTGGAACATTTTTGATCCAAGGAACATTTTCGAACAATTTCACAAAGATTTGTAATTTTAATTCTAATTTCCTATTTTTTCAAATTTTTGTATCCCCAGATATTTTGTAACTAAACTTCTGTAATTTTATACAATTCGAATAAAAGAAAATTTACCTCACTGTGTTTGCTGGGATGGTTACATACTTGTTTACAACTAAATAAGCCATGTATCCATATGAGGTTACAATGGAATTTTGCCCTATACATAGGGAATCCAATAGGGGTTACATGGTACGCAAGAAGTTAATTACAAATGTATATACTCAATAAATCTTAGTAGATTGTGGTTTTAAATATTGGTATAGCGTAACGTTTATCAAATCAGAAAATGGTGTTCTACCAATGCATTATTTTTCGCCATGGTTCTTTTCTGTGGCACTAAAATGTTTGGAGAAAGATAGGACACTTTTTTCTTCTGCACTAATCTCACAATCTCTGCGTGGAATTACAAATTACTCTTGGGAGTAAACCTACTTTTCTTGCGTATCGATCTTTCTGATAATCTCTTCTCTTTCAGACAATATTTTTTTTCTAGCACGTTCAAATCTTTTACTGTCAAATTCATGCCTGGAAGTTTAGTGCTTTGATAGTCAAAAATCAGAAAATAAATTGGTCTTGTACTTTAAATAATTTTCTCATAATAGTTCTTTTTTTAAAAAAAATGATTGTACCTTATCTAATTCCTATATATAAAAATGGATATTTGTATATTTGAAATCGCTTCACACACTCCAACACCGTTCAACCGATCACTATGAAAATTGGCATGTAGATGTATTTTTTGTGGAGAAGGCTTTTGTGCTATTCTTTTTGTTGAAGCTTCCCACCAGGTGGCGCAACAGCATATCAACTTCTGCACCCTTCAAAAAATAGCCAAGTTGCCAATGTGGCCCATTGAATCGCTATTATAATGTAAGGAACGGCGTTGCTTGCGAATATTATAATTTTAACATAAAATAAATACAACAGAAAGTAATATTATAATGCATTACACATCCAGATATAAATTATTTACACTATTTTAAGCGTTCATTACACAAAACGTGTTACAATGTGTTACTTTTGCTGAGCAGAGATCAGCTTAGGGAGGTATTTTTAAAAATCGGACCCACAAGAGAGTTACGGGGCGTTATAAATAAATAAAAATCCTTTTTATCAGCTATTAGACCCTTACATTTAAAATTTAACTAATATTGTTTTTTTGTTCGACTGAGATATGCAAAAAGTAATTTTTTTTTGTTTAATTTTCAATTCACGTAAAATTAACTCATTAAAAACTTTTTTATCTTTCAATCTGTATTGTTTAGTTTTTCAATTCACCCGTGCGAAGAACTGGTATTCCAGCTAGTTGGATATAAATCTTGAGGTTATTATAAAAGTGTTACGGGTGGATATGATCAACGAACATTTGAAATTCATACTCTTAGAAACTATTGAAAGCCGATTTTCAGAAAGTGAATTGTTACCTTTCACAGATGGCTCCATATTAAATAAAGACAACGGTATGTAGTAAATCACACGGATTTAACCAGCATGAATTCAGAATAATTTAATAATATAGTGAATTCTCTTGAAAGTATATATAACTTGCATTTATATCTTACAATTTTCAAGTTAATTATTATTATGTGTACAACAATCCTGAAACTTATTTTTACCATCCCTCTCAAGTTGAGAGCGTACTAGTTAATTAACTAAATAAAAAAGAACCACTCTCATTCCATCTTGTGTGTGTGCCTGGCATATTACAAACTCTGGAGTTACTTGTTTAAATTAGTCCTAATAAGGTTAAACTTTGTAAATGTAGGCTTGACATTGCGTATTTCAGAAAGTTCGCATGCGTTTGAGCAATAAAATGAATTGAAGTTGGGTGGGTGTCCAGAAATCATGACTGCAAACTTCATGGTCGGAAAAATTTGAGTTCAGTCATGATTTGAAGTCCATTTAACTACGAATGTGTCTCTTAGAATAATAGCGGCTGCGGCGAATTAAATTCAGTAAGTTATCAAAATACAGAACTTTTTGAAAATGCTGTAAACATTTTAAAAATGTGCATAGATTACGATCTTTTTAATTGCTTTCTCTTTCTAAAGTTCTTCAAAAATGGAATCTAAAATCAAACACATTTATTTAGAATACCATTTTTGAAAAAGAAAAGAGAGATTTCTGAACATCTATAGCAGTTTAAAAGGGAAAACAATTCTAGCGTAGCTATTAAAGCTTTGAATTCGAAATCGTTATTAGCATTTCAGCTTTTCCTTAATTTAAAAGCCCGAGTAAACTCGTATCTTTTGACATTATCTATATTCCTAATAATTATATTATATAATACAGTAGGACATCTATTTAACCACATCTATAGCAGTTTAAAAGAAGAAAAAAATTTTAGCGTAGCTATTAAAGCTTTGAATTCGAAATTTTTATTAGCATTTCGGCTTTTCCTTAATTTAAAAGCCCGAGAAAACTCACATATCTTGACATTATCTATATTCCTAATAATTATATTATATAATACAGTAGGGCATCTATTTAACCACATCTACAGCACTTTAAAAGGAAAAAAATTCTATCGTAGCTATTAAAGCTTTGAATTCGAAATCGTTATTAGCATTTCAGCTTTTCCTTAATTTAAAAGCCCGAGTAAACTCGTATCTTTTGACATTATATATATTCTTAATAATTATATTATGTAATACAGTAGGACATCTATTTAACCACATCTACAGCACTTTAAAAGAAAAAAAAATTCTAGCGTAGCTATTAAAGCTTTGAATTCGAAATTTTTATTAGCATTTCGGCTTTTCCTTAATTTAAAAGCCCGAGAAAACTCACATATCTTGACATTATCTATATTCCTAATAATTATATTATGTAATACAGTAGGACATCTATTTAACCACATCTACAGCACTTTAAAAGAAAAAAAAATTCTAGCGTAGCTATTAAAGCCTTGAATTCGAAATTTTTATTAGCTTTTCGGCTTTTCCTTAATTTAAAAGCCCGAGAAAACTCACATATCATGACATTATCTATATTCCTAAAAATTATATTATGTAATACAGTAGGACATCTATTTAACCACATCTACAGCACTTTAAAAGAAAAAAAATTCTATCGTAGCTATTAAAGCTTTGAATTCGAAATTTTTATTAGCTTTTCGGCTTTTCCTTAATTTAAAAGCCCGAGAAAACTCACATATCATGACATTATCTATATTTCTAATAATTATATTATGTAATACAGTAGGACATATATTTAACCACATCTACAGCACTTTAAAAGGAAAAAAAATTCTAGCGTAGATATTAAAGCTTTGAATTCGAAATTTTTATTAGCATTTCGGCTTTTCCTTAATTTAAAAGCCCGAGAAAACTCACATATCTGGACATTATCTATATTCCTAAAAATTATATTATGTAATACAGTAGGACATCTATTTAACCACATCTACAGCACTTTAAAAGAAAAAAAATTCTATCGTAGCTATTAAAGCTTTGAATTCGAAATTTCTATTAGCATTTCGGCTTTTTCTTAATTTAAAAGCCCAAGAAAACTCACATATCTTGACATTATCTATATTCCTAATAATTATATTACGTAATACAGTAGGACATCTATTTAACCACATCTATAGCACTTTAAAAGAAAAAAAAATTCTAGCATAGCTATTAAAGCTTTGAATTCGAAATTTTTATCAGCATTTCGGCTTTTCCTTAATTTAAAAGCCCGAGAAAACTCACATATCTTGACATTATCTATATTCCTAAAAATTATATTATGTAATACAGTAGGACATCTATTTAACCACATCTACAGCACTTTAAAAGAAAGAAAAATTCTAGCGTAGCTATTAAAGCTTTGAATTCGAAATTTTTATCAGCATTTCGGCTTTTCCTTAATTTAAAAGCCCGAGAAAACTCACATATCTTGACATTATCTATATTTCTAATAATTATATTATGTAATACAGTAGGACATCTATTTAACCACTTCTACAGCACTTTAAAAGGAAAAAAATTCTAGCGTAGCTATTAAAGCTTTGAATTCGAATTTTTTATGAGCATTTCGGCTTTTCCTTAATTTAAAAGCCCGAGAAAACTCACATATCTTGACATTATCTATATTCCTAAAAATTATATTATGTAATACAGTAGGACATCTATTTAACCACATCTACAGCACTTTAAAAAGAAAAAAAATTCTAGTGTAGCTATTAAAGCTTTGAATTCGAAATTTTTATTAGCATTTCGGCTTTTCCTTAATTAAAAGCCCGAGAAAACTCACATATCTTGACATTATCTATATTCCTAATAATTATATTATGTAATACAGTAGGACATCTATTTAACCACATCTACAGCACTTTAAAAGAAAAAAAAATTCTAGCGTAGCTATTAAAGCTTTGAATTCGAAATTTTTATTAGCATTTCGGCTTTTCCTTAATTTAAAAGCCCGAGAAAACTCACATATCTTGACATTATCTATATTCCTAAAATTTATATTATGTAATACAGTAGGACATCTATTTAACCACTTCTACAGCACTTTAAAAGGAATAAAAATTCTAGCGTAGCTATTAAAGCTTTGAATTCGAAATTTTTATTAGCATTTCGGCTTTTACTTATTTAAAAGCCCGAGAAAACTCACATATCTTGACATTATCTATATTCCTAATAATTATATAATGTAATACAGTAGGACATCTATTTAACCACATCTACAGACTTTAAAAGAAAAAAAAATTCTATCGTAGCTATTAAAGCTTTGAATTCGAAATTTTTATTAGCATTTCGGCTTTTCCTTAATTTAAAAGCCCGAGAAAACTCACATATCTTGACATTATCTATATTCCTAATAATTATATTATGTAATACAGTAGGACATCTATTTAACCTCATCTACAGCACTTTAAAAGAAAAAAAATTCTTTCGTAGCTATTAAAGCTTTGAATTCGAAATTTTTATTAAGCATTTCGGCTTTTCCCTAATTTAAAAGCCCGAGAAAACTCACATATCTTGACATTATCTATATTCCTAATAATTATATTATGTAATACAGTAGGACATCTATTTAACCTCATCTATAGCACTTTAAAAGAAAAAAAAATTCTAGCATAGCTATTAAAGCTTTGAATTCGAAAATTTTTATCAGCATTTCGGCTTTTCCTTAATTTAAAAGCCCGAGAAAACTCATATATCTTGACATTATCTATATTTCTAATAATTATATTATGTAATACAGTAGGACATCTATTTAACCACTTCTACAGCACTTTAAAAGGAAAAAAATTCTAGCGTAGCTATTAAAGCTTTGAATTCGAAATTTTTATTAGCATTTCGGCTTTTCCTTACTTTAAAAGCCCGAGAAAACTCACATAACTTGACATTATCTATATTCCTAAAAATTATATTATGTAATACAGTAGGACATTTATTTAACCACATCTACAGCACTTTAAAAGGAAAAAAAAAATTCTAGTGTAGCTATTAAAGCTTTGAATTCGAAATTTTTATTAGCATTTCGGCTTTTCCTTAATTAAAAGCCCGAGAAAACTCACATATCTTGACATTATCTATATTCCTAATAATTATATTATGTAATACAGTAGGACATCTATTTAACCACATCTACAGCACTTTAAAAGAAAAAAAAATTCTAGCGTAGCTATTAAAGCTTTGAATTCGAAATTTTTATTAGCATTTCGGCTTTTCCTTAATTTAAAAGCCCAAGAAAACTCACATATCTTGACATTATCTATATTCCTAATAATTATATTATGTAATACAGTAGGACATCTATTTAACCACATCTACAGCACTTTAAAAGAAAAAAAAATTCTATCGTAGCTATTAAAGCTTTGAATTCGAAATTTTTATTAGCATTTCGGCTTTTCCTTAATTTAAAAGCCCGAGAAAACTCACATATCTTGACATTATCTATATTCCTAATAATTATATTATGTAATACAGTAGGACATCTATTTAACCACATCTACAGCACTTTAAAAGGAAAAAAAAATTCTAGCGTAGCTATTAAAGCTTTGAATACGAAATTTTTATTAGCATTTCGGCTTTTCCTTAATTTAAAAGCCCGAGAAAACTCACATATCTTGACATTATCTATATTCCTAATAATTATATTATGTAATACAGTAGGGCACCTATTTAACCACATCTACAGCACTTTAAAAGAAAAAAAAATTCTAGCGTGGCTATTAAAGCTTTGAATTTGAAATTTTTATTAGCATTTCGGCTTTTCCTTAATTTAAAAGCCCGAGAAAACTCACATATCTTGACATTATCTATATTCCTAATAATTATATTATGTAATACAGTTGGACATCTATTTATGAAGTCGTAAAATCCCTAAAAAAAAAAGGTCGTGAAGGAAAATTCGCTAAATAGAGATTCTTCTATTAATATACTTTATAAGTCACATAAAACGAATTGTAAATCCATAAATACTCTATATTATTATTAAAAGCAATTATTCGTACCTATTTTTGTAAATTATTTATTCATATATCTTACTCATCAAAAAGGAATCTGCAAGGAAAATGAGAAAAAATAAATATTGTTCAGACATATACACTGTATTTTCAACTTTAAAAATAATTTTATAATAAAATTAACGAATTTTAATGACATTTTAAAGCCTACAAGTAATTTTAAGCATACATTTTTTTTATAATTAGTAAATTTAAGTATATATTATCAAAAATGCGTCCTTAAATTTAATTACTGGTAAACTGTATTAGTTTTTTTTAGTTCTTTTGTTTGAAAAAAAAAGTTTTCTTTCATTATACGCTTTGTATCGTCGTAAATCCCCTTTAGGCGATTTTTTCTTCACTCTGAAATCCACATCAAATCGTTTCAAATGATTTCATAATTTCATCATACGAAGTTCCGAAGGAAATCGTGAAGTGCTCTGGGTTCCAAAAAAAGTTTGCAAAGTAAAGGTTTGTAAAATGAAGGTCCGACTGTATATTATATTAAAAACTTTTTGTTACAATGAAGTATATAATATACATAAATAGTATTCATAGTAAAATCTAAACTTATCATAAAATTTAAAACACAACAATAAAAATTTTAAATTTTAAATAATTTTTCATAAAATAATTAAAGAATTAAAAGATGCTAAATCATAGGTTCCCAACCTGTTTTGAATTGGCGCCCCCTTTTCTAGTGAGTATTTCGATACCACCCCCTCCCACTCTAGAGAAATAAGAGTGTCATAATACATTGTGAAAATAAGAGTTAAATTTTAAAAATATTCTATTACTAATGGAATATATTTTTTAATTTAATTTTTTTAAGCTCCAATTTTTTTACTTGCGAATCTGAAATAGCTATTGCCACAAATATATTTAAATGTGTAAGATTATATATTTTAGTCATAGATAGGATAGTGTTGTAATTGAAACGTTACTGAATCACTTCATTTAAAAGAGTGGAATAAAAGTTTTAGCTTAGCTGTTATAAAGACAGGCAGGGGTTTTGATGAAACGAAGTAATTCATAATAAACTATTGCTTTCAAAATAAATATAAATTGACAGTTTCAGCCTGTTAAAGAATCACATTAATTCCTGGTTAACATATTTAATTATGTTTCTTGATTAATATACACAATGAAATGCAGTGGACGAAATGTTTTTCCTACAGCTCACAGACAAAGACAACACGTGCACTACAGAAATTAAAAAGCCCTCTATCATGCAATTTAATGTAGGTCTGAATGTAAAGTTTTTCATCCACTTCCCGAACTACCGAAATAGGCGAATTTTAGTACATGGATACAGAAATGATTTAAATACATACAATCAGCATCGGGTAAACAGTATCAAACTTTACTTTTGTTAGTATATTATCAGCGTGTTTTTATAGTCTCATTTAGACTATATTTGGTTAATCTGCTCAAGCCCCTCCGTGATCTCAACGCCCCCTAATTTTCTCTGGGTTTTTTACTGCCCCCCTGAAAGCCTCAAACGCCCACAAGGAGGTGTTATCACCCACGTTGAGAAACTGTGCTAAATGAAAGCATTTTGACATAGATGAGAGACTTTATAACGTTTCTTTGTGGTTGTCTCTGTAGAACTATTTTCACTGCAACAAGTGACTGCGTGCAGAGAAGCACAGTAAAAAAATTTCCTTTTCGCCCATTTCGTTTCCTTTTTAACCGTTAATTTATTGATTTATGATAAAACAACATTATACGACTTATATCATTTTGTTTTTGTAATTTCCTAAATAAATTTTTAATGTAATTTAATTGAAAAAAATTATACACGTCTTTTTTTTACCACGTTATTTTTTTTTAAACTGTATGAGGATTTGTGTTTAAGTTAAATGTTTTCTTGTTATAAAAATTTAAGAAAAAATGTTTATAAGAGAATATAGACTGCTTTTATTTTACAAAGCAATTCTTTCAAGTAAGAATACAATAAAGTAATTTAAAATCGAAAAAGTTAGTTATTAGACTTCGAAATTGCATAACAAATTAATATATAGAAAATTTTCATTTTCATATTTTATTTTATACATATTTTTAAAAAAGATGAAATAAATATTAAATATAATGAGATTTTGTAGCAAATTTTCTTGAGATTCAATTTATTTAAAAACATTTGAAGTAATATTTTAATGTTTGGAATAAAATTAATATTCTTTTCGTTACAGAAAATTTCGGTGAATAAAAATCAGGAAATTTCAAAAGACAAATTCTTTGCAAATTAAAAATCCTCACTTATAATTGTTCAAAAATTTTTTTAGTGTTTTTATATATATTAAAAAATATTTAAAACATCAAATGAAAATTCTTCACTAATGAAATTAATTTAAAAAAGCAAATTTAATAACAATCCATTTCATATATGTGTGTTTTTAGCGGGTTTTCATCGGTTTTAAAATCCATTTTCATCCATACTTAGCTTTGTAGGAATTACACAATTTGTCTTTTAATTTTTTTTAGTTTTTTATAATGCTGTATATATAGAAATATAACTTAACTCAGTGGCTCAACAGTATACGTAATCTTGGGCCCTGAGATGCACGAGCAGATGTTCCTGTCATGGGGTCAATCTGACGCGAACACCCCAGTGTTAAGTTCCTAAGCAAGCTTGGTACTCATTTGTTGACCCATTGAAGGGATGAAAGGTTGAGTCAGCCTTGACCACACAGCTTGAGGTTTGAATCTCGGACCTGTGGTGTGGGAGCGCGATGTACTAACCACTCAGCCACTGGGCTTTATATATATATATGAAGCCCAGTGGCTAGTTTTTATATATTAAACTCTATTGTTTTTAATTTCTCAAATATCCTTTCTAAAATTTATTGTCTGGTTATTTTGAAATCTAAATTTTTTTCAGTTTGATCATTGATAATTCATCTCTCTTTAGTAGAGAATTTTGACTTTATATATATATATATATATATATTTCATAGAATTTATATAATTTATATTTTTCATATATATAATTCATAGAATTTACATGAATTCATAGAAAAAAAGAAACGATGAGTGATTGAGTGTTCATTAACACCACACTATGAAGCAACGCGAGTGAGGAGTATTGGCAACGAGCCTCGCAATTTTGAATATGGTCAAGGGACGAGGACGGTACCTGAGCTGGCACTTCCTATCCACCTTCCTCACCCCGTCAACAGGTAGGAAGTCTAACCATGACAGAATTAACTTACATCAGCTTCTCTACATGCCAGAGGCACCGGAGCTCGAACATATGACCATGGCCACTAAGCCCCAAGAAATATTTGATGAAGCAGCATATGATGTTACAACTAAAGAATTAATAAAATTAAACCTTTTCGAATTTTTTCAACCAAATGCATTATCTTTAATTTTTTGAATGTATTTGATAATTTCGCTTCGGATGATATTAAAAGAAATTTCATAAGAAAATTACTTTTCCTCCATTTTTTATATGTAATGTAGTATTCAAGAATTAATTCTGGAACGTTACACACGACATTTGTGTTGTTTGTTAAACTAACTGGAAACTCGTAGAAGTAAAATTAATGGAACAACTTGTGCTTGTTTATCAAATATTTCTCCAAGATTATCTTCAATCAATACTAATCCACTATCATTAATAACCTATTCACTCACACATGAATCCACAATTATTTCTTCAGTACCGCTGAATGGACCCCTGATCAATTCAACGTTCTTGCGATTGGTTGAATTCTTATGGCGCAATCACTTCTTGATGAGTTCGTGTCGTGCTTTGGTTAATAGAGAGCAAAGTCATCGATCTAGTTTGGAGGCGGGGAGCATGCGCAGTGGTCGGATCCAGTGGGTGCTTAGCGGGAGCGTGGGAGTTCTGGAAGACACTGCGACAGGTATCTTCCTAGCTTTGCATCCGCATAGGCGTCAAGTACAGTTCCAGTCCTAGAAGCTCAAGGCTTCTTTCTACTCTTCTACTCTAGTACTCAAGTAGAGTTCATTTTGGTAAGCTGAAAGAGCTTTTTGACTGTTTTTTAGACTAGTATAGTCCTACGAAATGGGACTGGTATTATGAATATTGTACTATAGCTGCAATGTATGTAGACACTGCAGTTTCTTGTTGATATCTATTTATAGATTATCGAATTTTGGATGGAAGACTAGGGATCAGGGGCTTGTTCGTTGCGTGGTTGTAAAAAAAGAATTTTGTTTCCGAGCAGAAATTGAAAAATATTGTAAGGTGGTTGAGTTGTATAGATCTTTCCAGAATCTATTTCTGCCATTAAAAAGATTGAAACTTATGTCTTTTTATTGATTTAAAATTTGATTTCATTGAAATTTTTTTCAAATCTCTTTCGTCTGTTTGAGTTTGATATACTAATTCTAAAATGTTTTTAATTTTTTTAAGTTGAAGTTTAATGTATACCACATCCTATGAATAATTAAAGGGTGTTAAAATAAAAAAAACCCGAAACTTTTCTCCTTAAATGTATTGAAATGATAAAAAATTAAAACTTTTTCATTCAGGTTATAAAATCTTGTATAATTTTTTTTATTCTATAAAACATTAAAGAAACAGAAATAAAGTAAAAGAAGGCTAAATTAATTCAATATAACTAAAATATTTTTTTTTCCAAAATATATTTTTGCTTTTCAAAGAAAGAAAGCCATTTCTGAAGCAAAATTTTCTAGGCGTTTGATAAAACTTTGCTTACAATATTATTACATTTTTCAAAAACGTATTATGAGAGTTAATTTTGAAAATATCTGAAAATAAATCATAAAAATATAAAATGTTCATATATCTTAATAAATGTCATTTTATATTCATCTCTGCAACAACTAAACAACAATAAGCTCCTCTAGTTTGTTCCATTTTAGTATAAAATATAGAAGGAAGGTATATTAAAAAAATAATATATTTTAAAATAAGTGAACCCAATTCTAGTTCACAAAAGATATGTCTACGATTTATAGAGATGAAAATGCCATAATGTGAATAACCTGTTGAATTATGATGGGTGTAAGTGAAATGATTCCATTTATATTTTTTACTTAACTGAAGTGTAAAGTAACTATTGGAATAGTGATTATTTTCTGCTATTTATTAATAATTTTAAATAAATACAATGTTAAATATTTTTTATCTGAAAAATATTTAAATACTTTCTGCATTTAATTTACATATTTATGTCTAAACACGAAATTATGACGTTATTAAATTCTTACTGTATTTTAAATATCTATTAATATACCATTCATTTTTTATTTGATTAAACTACATTATTATGTATTGTTTTCTATTTCTCATTATTTTTTGTTACTTTTCTTGAAGCTTTAAGATTCGAATGGTATTGCTTTAAATATTTCATATTAATGGCTGAAAATATTGTTGCCATTAAAAATAACTTTGCTTCCACACTAAAATGATGAAACAAAAATATATCTATTTATTTATTTACCAAGGAAATTGAACTTATAAATAAAAGTAAAAACATTTTTAATTTATATTCCTACAAAGAAATTAAAAAATTTGTGAAAATAACACGTTGATTGGATAGAAATATGTAGAGGGAAAAAAGTATTTTTTTTTATTTATGAAGAAATTGAGGCATTTACTTTCTCTTATTTTTTTCTATCATATCATTCCATTAATAAAGTACATTTCTATACGCATTTCTGTTTGCATTGATTGAGTTGTTGTTTCTTATTCCAGATGGTGTAGCTTAGCTACACCATCTCCATAAAACCAAAAATCGCCAAAAAATCCAAAAATAAAATAGGATTTCCTAAAACCTTGTCAATAGTAAAATTCATGCAATTAAGAATATGTCCCGGGAAGGCCTGATCAGCCTTGCATCAATGACACTCTTAAAAGACTTTCCGGCTCCGTTGAAAAGTAAAAGATTTGATGTGGCCACTAAAAAAGCGTGATAGAACCACCTGTGATTCCTAGGAATATTTTTTTATTCCTAATGGGCTGCGGATTGGTGTTTTACTGTTCCAGACCTAGAACATTCTCCGGAAGCTGGTATCTCTTTTTAGTGCGGCACCAATCGCGGCAGGTCATTTTGACGCCAAGTTTCCTCCACAGAGGGAGGCACCTAAGCTCTGACGATGCAAACCTGTACTAGGATTTAATTTTTCTGAGAGCACCCAAGTTCCTAAGAATATTGAGCTGGTGACACCAACGAGGTCTTTTCTCAAAATACAAGAGTAAGCAGTGGATACTTTCCAAAATGCATTTAATTTTTTTAGTGGAGGAGAACTTTGACAAAGTTAGAGAAATATTACCCTGCTAGGTGTCAACAGTAGCAGACTTGGCCAAACTATCGGCTATCTCGTTACCATTGAATCCAGTATGGGAGGGAACCCATTGAAAGTGTATAGAATGTCAGGAAGAAAGTCGAACCACAAGATCCAGAATATTTAGTCTTGTCATAAGCTCCAAAAGTTGTCCAATGAAAAAGGGGCTGTATAGAAGCACGACTGTCGGTTAAAATCCAAATGTCCAAAAAAAATGTTCGCAAAATAGAGAAATTCGTAAAACAGATGTTCGACTGTAGTTTGGTTATTTATATAAATATGTATTATATATACGCACATATATACATGGGAAAACGTTTAAAGAGACTTATGAAGGCGTATTTGATAGTTTTTCTCAAGAATAAGGAAAACAAAGCTTTTTTAAAACAGATAATTTGAATATAGAATTTATTGCATTAAAGGAGCCTTTTGGTTATTTTAACACATTTAATGAGTCGCCCATCCGGTATAGTGGTTAGCGACGCTGGCTGCTGTGCCGTAGGGCTGGGTTCGAATCCCGGAGAAGGCATGGATGTTTGTAAATGTATATGCATTATGTCCATTGTTGTCCATTTAATGTTCATCACGGCATGGAGGTACTCTCTAAATAGCAGTCGAGCCGCAAGTCCTCTCGTGTGGTTGGTGGAAGGGGAAGAGAGGTGGGAAACCCCTGACCACTCCCAGGGTGTTCTCCCTCAAAATTGGGGTGGAACCGAGCCAATACGTACTGTCACCTGCATGGTGCTCAAAGCTACGGCTAACGACAGGCGTACAATATAGCCCGTTGCTATGATGAATTTCGTGGGCCTCGATCTGACTTCGTCAGACAGGTGGCATTAGCAACAACAACAACAACAGAGAGTTGAAATGTATCATGCTAACAATGGTTTTTTTCTGTTTTTTTTAAGGTATCCGACTACTTACTACTTTTTGTGGTTTTTAGATTTGTTTAGTGCATTTTAAGAAAAATATGCTTAAATTAAGAAGAGAAAAAGAAATGGGAAAAAATGGGTAAAAATTGACAAAAAATAATATAAACGGGGCCCATTTTGTACCAAAGGTTTATGAACAAATTTTCAATTTTTCAATTCTGATGTGTTGCTACGTTATCCATTTTTGAAATGACCTGCAAGATAAGAGATATTTAAATTTTTACAAAAACTAGAGCCTTTTATCTTAGTTATTATATGAAATTGCTTAAAAAAACAGTGATTATATTAACATAAGAGACTGTAAATTTTGTAATAAAACAGTAATTGATAAATCTGAAGGTTAAAACACTTCTTCTATTATACAGAGCATGCACAAAAATTTCAGTTAATTATTTTCAAACCTTTTTGAGCAATCGCTGTTCCCGTTTGAGCATTTTCAAAAAAAAAAACACATTTCGAGTAAAACGCATTTTAATGTATGCCATCTTGCTTAAAGTAATGGCATCTGCTTTTACTAAAACACTTGTAGTTTTTGTTCTAGTGAACGGAAAATAGTAAACTTGGTATTTTTATAAAGCTAATATATGGCCTATAAAATAAAATAATAAAAAAATCGTCAATTTTTGGTACACACACATAAAATTTTCACAATTTTGGGGTAGTCGGATATTTTAATTACCTCTCACACATAAGTATGTAAACGTACTTACTATTTAAAATACTATAACACTAGTTACATATTTGTATATTATATATATATTTTGACTTTCAATAAATACACAATTTCTATTTTGAATTTTTACTTTGAATATTCTAATTTGATCCGTCTGCACACAATACAAAAATTCTAACTCAAAAATATAAAACCCTGAATAGCTAATAATTTTTAACTTTACGAAACTACTTCTGATTTAATTCAGATCTGTTAAATATCTCATTAAAAGCACCAATCCAACGCCAGAAAAAAAAAGAAAAAACGAATTCATTAAAAATTTACTAAGACAAATAATGCGAGATGGAAAAAAATGAGATCATTTTAATGCGATATCAACAAAAGGACATACTGAAAGAGAAAAGTAACAGATGAACATGTAATAATTCAGTGATGAAGGAACTAGGTTCTACCACTTGAGGACATGAACAGTAAGAACAGGTTTATATATACGTGGGAGCAGAGAACAGAGTAATATTGAATTTTCAAAAGAACGTATTTCTTTGTTTGAGTCACAATTGTACCTAAGATTTCATATTGAATAACATATATCGAAGTACATTAAAATAAAATGGACATCAAAATCCTGGAGGGGTGTGATGTAGATATTTTCAGAGATGCCTGAGTGCGATCAAATGTTGTTTTGGTAATTTGATCTTAGGTACTTTAATGAGGTTTAGTCTTTAGTGAGTCTTTAATGAGGTTTAGTACAACCTACTAAATTTTGTGCATTTTAAATAAAGAAAAATTGTATAAAAATGTTATAAACTGTGAAAAAAATCGATGCAAAAATTATAAGCAAATAGTATTTAGTGAATTTCAAGCTTTTAGTTACAAATAAATAGTTATTAAACTCAGGGGAAAAAAATGTTTTCTTTTTTTATCTGCAATTTTTTTTCAGAGAAGATATTATTTTTCTTTTTGAAAATCGTCTTGAACAGTAGATGATTTTCTCTTGTAAAAGTATTCTGAACATTTTAATGAAAGTTTCTAGACCATTTTAGATGCTTAATTGCCCAATTTACATTTTCTACACTTTTGTAAAAAAATACCGGTGCATCAAAAACAACATTTTATTATTTGGATGTCATGTTTTTTTTTATCAGACAGCAGATCTAAATGATTTCTTAGTTGTATTCTCTAAAATTAGTAAAAGAGATTTTTAATTTTAGTGTTTTATTTAGAATTCCGTTCTCCACTCACTCCCAAAAACTTCAATCTAAACCGGAAGCTCACAGATTTTTAAAAGCATGTGTTTAAAAGATTAATTAAGGGGGGTGTTTTTCAAGACATGAAAAACATCTTTCTACGTACAGTACTACGAAGATAAAATTGGTGTTCGCAATAGTTTTAAAATTTAATCCTATTTCCTTTTTGTATTTAGTTAAAACATTTGATTAAAACATTATATTCATCTCTGAGCTAAAAAATACCTAATGTTTTATTTCGTACTTACGTATTATACCATCTACCAATTTGTCAAATAAGAAACATGTTGCCAAATACGGTGATAATCAGTCAGTAATGGAAAACTGTTCCCATCCATGTACAAACACAATAATCTTGCTCCACAGAATTTGGCGGCGTTTTTTTTAATTTGGTGACGTTTTTCGATTTGGCCAAATTGGGGTTGACGGTATAATACGGAAATACTATTTATTTTAATCCTTTATAAAAGCTTTTAGAGAAATTTTATTTTAAAAGATGCAAATTTTATACTAAAGTGTCAGTAAATAAAATCGATGCGCATTTTATAAAGTAAGATAATTTTCATTTAAAAAATAAAATTTTTTTTAAAATTAAGCTCATTTTTTATCTGTACTAATTTTAATATGTTTACGTATTCAGAATTGCAATTTGTAGTTTGGTTGGGTGGTAGCACTTAATTGATCTCAAACTTTATCTCCTTTCACGACATTTCAGTTGCCATTATAAAAACTTTCAATTGCCCGTTTTTATAAAATAATATAAAAATTTAAAATTTCTCTTGTAGATAAATAATATAAAAACTTACTAAAAAATGAATAAAGTTACAATCATAATTAAAAGTTAAAAATTGATGAAAACATCATGATTAAAAAAAAAATCGTGATAGGAGTGGGCGGGGCGAGCCTAGCCAATCAGTATTCAGTACTGATACAGATTCACACATGCGTACACAAGGAAATTGTACCTTTGGTATTTGTATTTGCCAGAAGTTGATTCTTCCGGAAAAATCAAGGAAACTTAATAAAGGAAATCATTACTGGTTACAGAATTCAATAATGAATTGCTTTTTGACAATAAATGGCGCAAGAGACCGAAATAAGTTATGCTGGATTAAGTAAAAGGACAAAAAGGCAATCGTGCCTTGAATGGGCAAGTGACTTCCTGGTGGTGTGACTTCGGCACTTTGATTGATGATGGGTGGTACTTATTGGTCGTTAAGTTGGTCGATGCCAAGTCGTTAAAACGGTCTTTATCGTGAAATGGCATCGATGATAAAGTTTGAAGATCGAAGGAACTACTTATTTATTTATGAAGGAACATGATTAGGGCATTTTGCTGCATTAGTGACTGTATTTACAAATGTTTTATGCAATTTCATTAGATATTATTGAATTTCAAAATTTATAATTTGTCAAGACCCGAATGTCACGGTGGGGGGAAGGTTCGAGGAAGAAGAGCACATGATCATAAAAATAGCTACTTTTTCTATCCTTAGCATTTTATGCAGTATACAATATTACAACTTAACTCTGGGAGCAATCGGAAATCCTAACCCGTAACCAGATATACTAAATTATTGAAAGTATTTATCTGGAATTGAAACTCCTTCTATGAGCCTTCTCGAAGCCCGATAGCTCGGTCAGCTCCAAAGTAGCTTACTTCTCAAACTCTTGGTGGATTCTACGTCGATTTCTTATCTCAAGACGCGCGACCACCCAGACGCTGTTCACCTATTCTTATACTTGGATTTCACTCTTCACGATCCACGATTAACCAGTAACTCGCATACTCAATGACAGGCTCTTAAATAGTAGTTACATTTGCATAAAATCAAGTAATCTCTACGGAAAGTGGTTTTTAAACTAAAATCACAGTTAAAGAATATTTTCTCCAATAGGATCAGTAGACGAACCGAATAGTATCCGTTACAAACTTTATACAGCTTCAAGAATTTATATGGAATCCTATGTGTTCGATCGATCGCACGAGCGAAAAGACGGAATTTAGAATTTTTAAATAAAAAATGAGATCCTTATATTTGCAGAAACATTTTAAACGAGTATGAGACCTATTATATTTAACAGAAAAATGCTTTTGTAAATATTTTTGCTTTTGTGTTTTACCGTTAAATGTATTTTATTAAACGATGTTTGAGTTATTTTATGTACTCAGATGCTAAATTTTCCTTTGATCTTTTTATTAAAAGCTAGGGCAATCGAATTCTTAAAAAATGCACACATGCATATACACGCTCATATATATGTTGAAAATGAGTTTTATGATTTCAAAATATTTCTGAAAATTGTCGAATTGTCAAAGTAAATTTATTTTTTTCAATGCTATTATACGAAGATTTAAAGTTTTACTAGGGAAAATTCTTCGACAAAATTCTTTAGTTTTTTTTACTCGAGAAAAATTAATGGAGTATTTAACATTTAATTTATATTTGTTTTTAGTTTTTTTCTTACTTCCTAACTTTCTAGATGTATGGTTATTTTTCAGTTGCTTACGGAAATGCAATAAAAAACTTTCAGTTGAAAAAGTTTACAGCATCATAACTTAAAATTGTTGCTTAGGAAACTAACTAAAATACTAAAATAAAACGAAATAAAAGTCATCGTCGTAAAGGGGATCAAATCTTTAGTTTTGAGAGATTCTGCATATAATTATTTTACAAACACACACACACACACACACACACACACACACACACACACACACACACACACACACACACACACACACACACACACACACACACACACATTTTACAATTGACCTTTGAATTATATGATAAAAATGAAATTATAATAAATATAAAATATAAATTATTAATATAAATAATATTTCGGTTTCTAGTTGCTTTTAACTTTTTCAAATGTTCTGTATAATATACCATATATAAAGACACATATAAATATCATTCGAACGGTTATAGAGATAAAAATGTAAATGATATTTTTTCATATACCGAAATTAATTATTGTATAAGAATAGCTATAAATCGATAGTAATTTTAGCAGTCCTATTGATAAAAGCGTTTCAAGGAAAATCGATCAATAATATATGCACTAATTACCTCGAAAATTAATTAGAAATTATTATTTTGCTTTCCATACGTGTCTTTTGTATTTGGAAAGAATTGTGCAAAAAAATATCTGTATTCATTGTCCCTTCCCAATTATTTTTTTATCCTTATATTGTTTCTATATTTTCTTTCAAGTAACTGTTTTTGTAACTGGGAAATATTAAATAATACTTTTTCTATCAAAGTACTTACTTAAATACTAAAAGAAAACTATGCGTTCTTTTTTTTAAATAATAATTTAAATATCTTAAACCTACAATATCTTAAAATTTTCTTTATCTCCTATAAGAACTTCTCAATATGCACTAAAAGCACTTTTTTATATCGACAAAAAGGGGTTATTTTTAAACGGTTCGATAACATCGTAAAAATAGCTGCGCGAGCTTGATTTTATCGACAATGCATATTTATCTACTTATCTTAATGTCATGTATAACATAAGAGTTAAAAGTCAAAGACTAACAAAGGTTTCTTTACTTTCTAATTTAATCTCATGAATACTTTCTACATAATCTCCTTTAAGATATTTTCCCCCTAAATATTTATTATATATATGTCTGATTTTCTCTGTAATATATTATATTGCATATATATTACATAATATAATATTGCATACTAACCAATGAAAAAAGTTGAGATTCTCTATATTTCTCCTTCTAAAATTTTTTTTACTTAGCATTAACTTAAAAAATGACCAAAATATTGAATTTTTATTACCTTATTTTAATAGTGTGACTTTTCTAAGTATTTGTATAAAATGTCGTAGCTCTAGCTATATTATTTAGCCAGGTATTTAACTTTTTTAGCAGTATGTCAAAACGAAAACCGAAGTGAGAACACGCGGTGTCTGCATTTAGCTCTTTCAATTATTTTGTTGACCTGTAAAACTTTAAATGGTCCTCTCAGGTGTTTATTTTTTACGATAATCAACCATTTAAAATGCTAAAACTTATTATACATTCACTATAAAGTTTTGAGACCTTTTCTAGTTTTGTATATGTTTGATGATTCTGTGCATGGAATATGGATTCATTTGAATACCGTATTTACTCAAATCTAAGCCGCACCCCAAATTCTCAACAAGTCTTTGTGGAAAATGAAAAATAGTGTAAAATAGTTTAGAACCTGTAATTGTTGTAATTGTCCCATCCAACGCATTTTAAAAAAAATTCGATTCTAAGTCACACCGGATTTTCAGTAGCTTTAATATTGGAAAAAACGTGCGGCTTAGTTTCGAGTAAGTACAGTAGTTTCTTTTTAAAATATCATCCGAGTTAGATGTAGCGGTTTTTTACAGTTTCCGACACGAAAATAATTGTGAAAATAAAATTATTACTCCCCATACCAACCAGGTGCACAGAGAAATGTGAGGTACAATTCTAAGAATATTAGGGAAAAAAATTACTCGAAAGTATTAAAATTTGTAAAAGTAGTAAAAATTTTAAGATATTGGAATATTAAAAAAAATTTAATTTAAATTAATAATTTACTTAAAAATGAGGTTTTTCTTCTGAAATGTGTATTTCATGTATGCTCGAATAAGGTACATGTTAACATTTTCATATACAGTGGACCTCAAAAGTGTTCGTACACTTGCGATTTCCTATAAAATTTGATGTTTCGACTAATAAAAATTAATACGTTGGAATTGTAATTTTTTAATGATATCTGTAACTTGTTGTTTGGAATAACATAATTAATTTAAAAAAAATAGAATAACTATTATTTTTAAAAATTAATAATCAAAAAGTTACGGAAAAATTACGCCACAAAAGTCTTTGTACACTTAACAAAGATCCAACATAGTTTTAAATATTGTATTTCTTTTTTAATTTATTCTCAGTAGGATATCTTTCAGTATCTACAACAACTTTTAAATGTCTTGGTATAAATTTAATCAGTTTTTTGTAATTTCTGCATCGATTTTTCTCCATGCTTCTGTGATTATTGTTTTTACTTCACATTATGCGTATATATCATGTTTTCTTTTCTTTTTAAATAAAAATTCTCACCAAATATCTTCTATTGGGCTAAATAAATTGATTGAGGAGGTGTTTTCAAAATTTTGGGATTGTTATAGAGACACCAGTGGCGCACATTGAGAGAGTTGTGCGTGGCGTCATTATACTGTTAAAAATGAAGTAGTCTCCAATATCCAAATTTTGGGCGGGTAATCTAAAATTTCTCTTTAAAATATTTAAAAAGAGTTCATGATTCTCAATACCCCCATCAAAAAATATCAAATTACCTAATCCTGAAGCTTATTTACACCCCTACGCAAGAACGCCTCCCTCTCTATGCTTCAGCAGGCAGGTGGAGGAGTTCCTGTTTCACGTAAATTCATTGGATTAAATATCTCATTTTTTCATATACAAACTAATATATGCCCATCAGAACCAAAAATGTTGAAATTTCCCTCAATCAATTCCTGTCAATTTTGAATTTTCTGCAACTTAATTCCAAGAAACTAGTTGGATTAATGAACCATGGAGGTGGAAGTGTCATGAGTAGGGGTGTAAATTGGCCTAAAAATTAAGTAATTTGGTATTTTTTGATGGTATAGTAAATCATAAGCTCTATTTAAATATTTTAAAGAGAAATTTTAGATTATCCGCTCAAAATTTGGATATTGGAAACGATTTCCTTTTTTAACAGGATAATGACGCCAAGCGCTTTGCTCTCAATGTACGCCGCTGGTGTCTCTATAACTGTCCTAAAGTTCTGAAAATACCTCCTCAGTCAGGTTTATTTAGCCCAGTAGAACATATTTGGTGAGAATTTTATTTAAAAAGAAAAGAAAACAGGGTATATACACATAATGTGAAGTAAAAACAACAATCACAGAAGTACAGAGAAAAATCCAATGCAGAAATTACAAAAAAAAAAAAAAAAAAAAAAAAAAAAAAACTGATTAAATCTATACCAAAACATTTAAAAGTTGTTGTGGATACTTTAAGATATCCTACTGAGTATAAATTAAGAAAGACAACATTTAAAACTATGTTGAGATTTTTGTTAAGTGTACGAAGACTTTTGTGGCGTAATTTTTCAGTAGCTTTTTGATTATTAATTTTTAAAAATAATAGTTATTCTATTTTTAAAAAATTAATTATGTCATTACATTAAAAACAAGTTGCAGATATCATGAAAAAAATTAGAATTCCAATATATTAATTTTTTTAGTCGAAAACATTAAATTTTATAGGAAATTGCAAGTGTACGAACACTTTTGAGGCCTACTGTATATGTATAAATTTAAAAAAATGTACCTATCCCCTTAAAAAAACGAAAGAAGCCTGTTTTAATAATTTTATTCATATTTATTAGAATCGGGCTGCTTGCCCTTGCAAAAGTTTTAAATTAATTTCTACATAAATTTTCTCATTCATATTTTGCATATGGGAAAAATAATCAAATTTTTTTAGGAAATTCTCGCATGTACAAACCTTTCAATGATTTTTTTATAACATTGAGATTATACATTTCTGTCTTCTTATTTTAAATATTTGCTGCAAGCCAAATAGAATCTTTATGCGGGTCTTAGTTTGTTCATTACTAGTACAGAACGTATAAAATGTTAAAAGCTGTGACATTTTTACAATGTTATTCTGGTCTTAAGCGAAAATAAACAACAGGAAAAACTATATATTTGTCTTTAAACAATTTTCTTAGAAACTGAACATCTAAATCAAATAAAGTTATATTTCTGAAGGGACAAAAATACACCACCACAAAAAATGATAAAATGTGAACGAGAATACGCTTTCCGATTTGGGAAAGCAAATTCCATTAAAAATTCAAATACAATTCCACGCATTTAGAATGGAGATCCAGCGAAGCTTAAAAGCTTTTATATATCTCCCTGATAATTCGTTTAAAATCTATTTTTACCAAACAAACTACTAAAATGATTTTGAGCGGAAAAAGCTTATTCGAATTCCAATCAAAAAATTCAATTCGAACTGAAATGAACCGATGGAACCGAACAAAAGGAACGTCTTCGAAAATAAATTCTAATTTATTTTTGTGTTTAAAAGAAAATTTTCAACGGAAAAATATTTTTTCTTTCTTTGTAAATCCAAATATTATTTGGAATCGAACGAATATTAACGTCTGCATTTATTCTACATTATTTCCAATTCAATTAAATTCGAACCTAAAACAAATAATACGAATATCATCAAAATATATTTATCGTTTGGTTTTAATACCTTATCACGGTTCATTATTTTAATTCAGAATATTTTCTGAAAAAAAAAACGAGTTATTATTTCTTTTGCGAGATTGTTTAAATAACGACCGAACTTATTTGCAGAGAGAATATTTTCTTAAATAAATACGCTTATTAAATCAAGTTGAAGAGAAGATTTATTATTAAATGAGTAATCCTGAATACTTCATTAAATCTCTTGATGCTCAATAATTTCGAGTTTAGCAAATTTCCATTTTTCAGCGCTCTTTATTTAAACTAACAATTTCCGTTTCCTGAAGCATATCAAAATATGAAATATCCAATTATATGGAGTCCTATATTTATTGGAATATATTTGAATAGATAAAGACTAAATTTAAGCTGTATCAGTTGCAAAATATCAATACATTGCATCCTCAAGTATTTTAAATCAAAATTCTAGACTTAATGAGAAGATCATTTATATTGTTGGCAACTGTCGAGCAATTCTAAGTTAGGACATTTTCTAAATGGAAGACTTTAATGACTGAAATATTAAATTTTTATTTTTCTGTTTTACGACGTATTATGCTACATTATATGTTGCATAAAGGGAGAATCTATTGATTTTTTTAGATGGTTATAACATATTAAAAAGATTTCACTTCGTGGATTAAGTTTCAAAGTTTAATTTAAAAGATTGTTTGAACTGAAACGAGTTTCTGAATTATTATTGTTTTCATGCTTTTTTGAGAAGGACATTTTTAATGATTGAAATATTGTATTTTAGGTAGAGAAAATGAGTTTACTGTATAGGGAAAAAACAAGTATAAAATTCTCTACACAGGGAATAACAAATACGAATTTCATAATTAGGGAATAACGAAATTATTTTTCCTATGCAAATGCAAGAAAATGAATGAAGCTTTGAATTTGGAAATAAAAAGGCACACATAATGATACAAAATGCCAAAATAACTTTCGTTACCTATTTAAAGTCGAATACTTTATAATTGCCAATTTAAAGTTAAATATATTTATTTTTCAAAGAAAAAATAGCTATATTTTCTTCATCATTTTAATTTTTTAATAGCTGAAATTTTATCTCCGTATTTCTAATTTTAAAATAAAAATATTTTTGTTGAACCATTTTTCTAATAAATGCTGTTATATATTTTGTAAGCGAAAAAAATCTCATTTATTTTAATTCTGCAATAATAATGTCCTGTCAACAGTATAGAATTTTAGCCCTCGAGTTGCCTTTTACAACACAGTATGCATTTAGTAAAAAAAATCAAATCACTCGTCAACGGTGATAATTAAAATATATTAACTTGTGGCGCCCTCTTTTAAATGTTTCAGATACTTTTTCATTTCCCTTCTTTTTCACACACAATTCCTACTATATATATATATATATATTAGCTACAATCTCTCTATATTTATCTTGTTCAAATTTTCAGTCGTTAATAAAATACTTCCTATTTATCCGATCAAGTTGAAATATTTTTTTAAACTTGTACTGGATGCATTTGATGTTAATACAGTTTTTTCAAATATTAATTCATTAATTACCGGTTAATTAATTAATTACTGGTTTTCGACAACTTAGATTCGTTTCCATTGTTGTAACAATGTAACAGTTAAGACAATGACAAAAGTTGGAGTCGAAAACCAGTTTTTCAGCCAAACTAGCCAAACTGGGTGTGCATTATTACAACAATGCAGACAAATCATGGTCTTTTTCAATCCGTACCATTAGTTCCCTCCCTATATATATATCTTCATCCACTAAAGTTCAAATACATTTTTTTAAACTTGTAGTGGATGACACTTGATTTTAATACAGTTTTTCCAAGTATTAATTCATTAATTGAATTTAATTAGTTAAAATAAAATTTTTGTTTGTTAACCTACATAGGAATTGACTTAAATTTTTTATATTACTTGTTATTATAAAAAACGAGTTTCACGTTAGGGTTCGTCAAGTCTGTGTCCAAGAAAATCTGAATTAAAAAAAAAATCACTGCACAAAATACAGATTTTGATGGATAGGCTTACAAATTTAACGTTTATTATTTTTATTAGATGATTTTATTATTTATGTTCGTATGTTCCCATTTTATTTCTGATGTGAAAGGAATTAAAAATATATCACTTCCCCTATTCAGAAAACCTTAAAACAATAATGAAAGTAAAGAAAAAAAAATGCTTTAGAAAACAGTATTTTTAATCTTATTTTCGGAAATATTCTACATTTTAGTTTTTCTATAAACTATGATAATACATTATTCCAACTAAAGTTTTGAGAAACATTTTCCAGACTTATTTTGCGTGTGCAAGTCACATTCTTCAGAAAATTTTCCTCATTTTCATAAGAGTATATTTAGCATTAAATATAAGTATTTTTAATAGAAATTTTCTTTCTTTCTTGGGGATTAAAAATATGATTTTTTAACATTAAAATTCAAATTAAAAATTACTTTACATATTTTTTTTCGTACAGGGATTTGATGGCACACACATCTTTTTCATTAAGTTCTGTTATTCTGAGAAAGACAATTAAAATCGATTGTCAAACGAATAAAGTAAAAAGAAAATATTAATTAAATTATGAATACTAAATTTATCAAAAGTTCTTACTAATTGTTTTGAGTACAGAAATATTTGCATAAATAAAAAGCTATTGTTCTTGAAATAACAATACTGCATAGTTAAATTATAAGTAAGTTAACTTATAGGATTTTTTCTCAATTAATTAACTTATTCTCAAAAGGATCAGAATGTTATTCCTTATTATTTCCATTCTCTTAATTTAATTATTTTATATTTTCTTTTATTGAAATGAAATTATCAACTTCCTTTTAATTGTAGGATTTAGAGTAAAAACTAAAGCACCCAGTATTTTAATTATTTTATCTTAAATGATAGATTTCTAAAAACAATTCTTGAACAATATGTTGGCTATTGGTGATGGGGTTTATTATTTTGAAGCATTGCCAAGTTATGAGGACGACACCCGAAATGGCACCCACTCTCCAAATTTTCCCACTACGACAACTTGGGGACTTTGAGCTACGACAAATTTAATATTCATGAGCTACCTGCACGTCGGGTCTTTTATTGCCCCGGGTGTCTGCGGTAGCCCTATAGTTATGGTCAAGAACTCATGGCCTACGTGTCATGACTTCTAGGAGAACGGGTGCTAACTCAGCTGTCGTCCTCGTCACTTGAATGGGGTTCAAAATTACGAGGTCCGTCACCTACAGATCTCTGGTTGCTTTATGGGGTCTCAGGGGTGTTAATTTTTTCTGGAGGGCTAAAAATATAAACAATATTCAAACACATATAACTCTTTGAAATTAAAATTAAATAATTCGAATCTTTTACACATTATTTATAAAGAAATGGGGCTTCAGAAAAGTGTAAAATGTTTAAAATATAATCATAATTTTAAAAATTATAAGCATATGAAAATAAGAAATATTTTTATAAGAAATATTAATTAAGTTTTACGGCGCGCATGCTATTTTCAGAAGTGTTAGCTTTAATTACTAGCAATAAGTTGATTTAAAAAGTTAAATGTATCCTTATTACACCGTTGTAATTTGAAACAAATAGAATAATAAATTATATTTTTTAAAAATTAAAAAAAATTATATTTTCAAATTAAAAATTTTTTTTAAAAATATTTTTCGAATATTTTGAAATACAAAAATATATTATTCTTAATTTACTAGGGCCTAAAGAGTTGATACATTTTATAATTCTATAAAGTTTTATGCATCAAGGGTTACTATTTTAGAAAATAGTGTGCGCAACGCAAAAATTACTTAATATTTATTGCAAAATTATGTCTTATTTGCATATGCTTATAACTTTTAAAATTATGATTATATTTCAAACATTTTGTACTTTTTTGAAACCATAATCCTTTGTAAATAACGTGTAAAAGATTCGAATTATTTTATTTAAATTTAAAAGAAGTATACCTGTTTGAAAATTGTTTATATTTTCACCCCTCGAGACAAAATTAATATCCCTGAGACCCCTTATAGTGTGACGTTAGTAAATTCTCATTTACTCATTGAGGTATTTTCGGACTGTTTATATGGACCGCGCTATTTTGAAACACGGTCAGTCTACGAGGACGACCCCCGAATTAACACCCTAGTCGCCAAATTTTTACATCACGCCAACATCAGAACTTCCCAGATTTAATGTGTATCGACCCTATTCTACGACGGGTCTTCAGTGGCATCAGGACTCGACCCCTTGACTTGACAGAAACTACACTATGTATCTGCCGCTTACGTCATTACTTGGGGTAACCAAAAGTAATTAATAGAATCTCGGGGTAAATTAATATATTTAATGACATAAGATAGCACAGTTACAAAGAACAGACACTTAGACAATTACAAGACAAACATTTAGTGAGAATAAGTGAAAATAAGTAAAGTTTACATAGTCCAGGATTGGACATCGAAACGGGGGAACGCACGCTTGTCCAGATCCAAACTCTCTCTGACGATACTACAGTATTTCGTACAGTCACACTTCCGGTCCAAGACAATACTGTAATGGCGGCACCTACATTTCGGTCTTGGAACTATACCGTGCGTTACAACTATTATTTTAAATCCTAGTGGGTAAATATTGCATTAAATACCTTTAAAAAGTACATAAATAAAAAAAAAGTCTTGAAACCACCATTTTATCTTCAAAACAATGATTTTGATACTTTTAAAGAAATTTAAAAGAAGATTAGAAGTGAGAGATTAATTAAATAAGTATTATTTTACCTTTAAGGTATCCGAACACTTTCAGAGTACTTTTTAAAAAATGGCATTCTAAAACATAATACATGCTTTTTTAGGAATCAATACCAATAAATACTATTGTTGAACTATAATAATCTTTTTAAAATACTATCTTAATTTTACAAAATTATACTTATAAGTGAATTTTTAGCAATATTTTTGAAAAACTTCAAAGCAATTAGAGAAAAGAGCAATAAACTTATATCAGTAAAAGTGTTACTAAAACAAATTAGATGCATTTATCTAGAAATGTACTAAAATTTTAATGAAAATTTGAAAATTTTAGAGCTGATCGAATAAATATTATAAGAAATATGACATTCTTTTTGAGACTATTATTTAAGTAGCAGGCCATAACTCAAAAAATATTCATACAATGAGAATTATTTTAGTACATTCTCTGGAAAATAATATGAATAACAATTTCAAAAAATTTTACGGAAAAAACATTCATAATATTTTGAGCTATCAATTTCTCCATGATAGATTTCTAAAAATTTAAATAACCATTTCTGATGGATCAAAGACCCACTTCCGGTTCTTCTAATTTTATAAAATTGATTGTAACTTGGCCTTTAGGATAAGTAGAAACAAAACAAAGTATGTTTTGTAAAGCCAAAAAAATAGCTCTATTCAATAAAATAAAAACCAACAAAGATGTGTTTTGACCAAATTTTGTCATTTCAACGAGTTCGGATACTTTAATATTGTATTATTTATTAAATGGTATCAATAAACACTACCATTCTCTCTCCACAACATTGCCTTCTTCATTAATTAAAAGAAAAAGAAATGTATCTTTTCTTTAAAAGTACTGCACACAAACTTTATTTATCAACAAACCCTTATTATCATAATCCTCAGCTGAAGTATGAAAAGGTCAAACTAAAGTCGTTCTTGATGGCTTGTGCGCAGCTTGCTTTTAACAGCAGACTGCTTATCACTCAGAAAACTGCATTATCTGGCAATATTTTTTACGGCAACGCATAAAAGTTGTTTTTCGAAGCGTATGTGGCTTATCACATGACGTAACGGATGGGTGGACTAAGGTGTGTGACAGCACCGGAAACAGGGAAGGAGGTGGACTTCCGACTGATATAAATGGAATACATCGCGGTAGAGTTGAGAGTTTCTATGTGGCCTTTAGGTCAATTTTGAGGAGGAATTATTCATGATATCTAGCCAGAGTCATTTTTGTGAGGAACACAAAGTGTAAATAAGTTTTTATATCTTGTGCTGGCAGTGCTGTATTAGATGGGTAAAAGACTAACATTAATTTAGAGAATTTAAAAACACTAGCAAGAGTTTAGTGTTATTATGGAGTTTTTCCAGCAGTAGAAAGAGTGTTTAGAACTGGTTTAACACGTCACTCAATAAATCCCGGGCCTAATTAATAAAACAACAACTTTTAGGAAAATTTGAACTTTATTTTTCAAGATACTCCCCTTCAAGAATGATACATTCATCACATCGCTCTTCAAATTTTTTAATACCTTTTTCTTAGAACGATTTGTCTTTGCTCACAAAAAAGGCTTCAACTTCGGCAGTCACTTCTTCATTTGAGCCAAATCTCTTTCCCTGTGGCATTCTTTTAAGGCCTGCAAAAAGCCAGTAATCCCCGTGGGCAAGATCTAGACTGTACGGTAGGTAGAAAAGTAATTCGAAGCGTATTAGTTTGCTTGAACAGTGTTTTTTTCCATCGCAAGGCAATGTTAACACACGAAATTCTTTTTCATCCATAGTTTCTGAGCAAAGAAAAGTTGCTTCATTAAAATATCTGTAACTTTTCAACTAAATAAGATATTAGTAGGGTCTGGGTTCGAATCCCGGAGAAGACATAGATGTTTGTAAATGTATAGTGCCTTCGCGGCATGGGGGTACTCTAAATAGTGGTCGAGCCGCAAGTCCTCTCGTGAGGTTAGTGGAAGGGGAAGAGAGGTGGGAGGTCACTGATGACTCCCAGGGTGTTATCCCCAAAATTGGGGTAGAACCGAGCAAAATCATACTGTCACCTGCATGCTGCTCAAAGATAAGACTAACGACAGGAGAGAAAAAATCTGGCCCTTAGCCGTGATGAATTTCGTGGGCCTTGATTTGTTGTTATTCTCGATCAGGTGGCATATGTAACAACAACAACAACAGCAGAATGTGCTTTATTCTTGAGGAAATCCTGCTCAGATTCCTTCACTTCATCATCCAAATACAAACGTAATACTGTCTTAAGGTACAGAAGTCACAGGTTTACAAATCCGAACTGTACGCTAGGTGTTCTGATATTTCCCATCAGATTTTTTTAAAGTTACCTTGGTTTCACGGGAGATGTATGGGTGGACTTTGTCATGGAGATCCAATATCTTTTACTGCCCTTTTCTAAAACTTTTACTCCAACTGCTCCCAGACGTTCGACCTAAACAGTGCTCGCTATAGACTGCTATTATTTGTCGATAGATGTCTGCATTAAACTCTTCTCCTGCAATCAGAAACCGTACTACAGAACGTTGTTCCGATCTGAAGGTAATCTTAAGGCCCTATCACACACGGATATTTGAAGCAACCGTTTTGCAGAATTTTTCATGCAGCTGAGGGTGAAGGGTTGCCGTAAAAAAAGGACATGCTCTGACGTCAGAGGTGTTCTATCTCCATATTAAAAAATTACTCGCTGATTTTTCTGCTTCGGAAAACGAACATCCAATATTATTTTTTGTTTCGCTCGCGCTTTTGTTGACGGGTGTAAACAGAAATGGAGCACCACTCTGTTTAAAATATTATACGCCGTTAAAATATTATACACTATTAAAATATTATACGCCATATCTGATGCGTTTGACGAATCTGAGGCTGCCATCTTTACCACCATCTTGTCTATGACGTAGGGTGCCGAAGAACCCCATTGGCTGGAATTTCAAGCAACTTTTATTTTGAGCAATTTTTTCAGCTCACTGGGAAAAAGCTGTTCGGAGCCGTTGCTATGGCAAATAGGTAGAAATTGATCGGAATTGTTTGCTTTCAAGAAAAATTGCTCCAAATACGTGTACGTGTGATAAAGCCTTTATTCGGCACGACTTTAATTTTGATTAATTTCCTCTACCACTAACAGGTTTTACTGTTAAACATCGTATACGGTGTAAACTTCCTACCCTCTTTCGTTTCCCCGTTCGATGGCTCTGCTATAGCTGCATTCATTCTGATGTTATTGCATATGTACCCTTGTATTTAGGCAATCCTTTTTTTTCTTAAGAGTCAAATAAGTAACAATAAAATGCATACAATCTTCCCCAGATCTCTAACCTTTCGGACGTTCTGATTTCTTATAATTATTGATGAAATGAAATATTTGGAGTGTTAGACAGTATTTTTTCCATTTATGGAATAAAATATTTTTTTAAAAAAATTAATGAGCTCTTTACTTTGATGGAGTGTCTTAAGCCACAACTTTGAAAGCCACATGTCACTAACACTTATGAGGGCATATTATATGAGATGAATGGAAAAAAAGGAACCACAACAGAAAATAGTCTGTATTATTTCAAATGCTGGAAATATCTTCAGGATTCCTATTTATAATAGAAATTTTAAATATATCTTTTTTTTTTTTTTATAAACAGAATTATAAGCAACAGACACATTAAATGGTTAGTTCCACTTTCAATCCAAATTTTATTTATATTTTTTTATACTAAACATAAGTCAAACGTGGTTGTAATTGCTAATTCACTGCCTTTGTGATGTAACAGGGGATTCCTTTTCCAGTACTTTTCATTAGTTTGCTAAATGCCCTTTTTACTGAATTGATAACTGAAAGTGAATACTTTCTAATACTTGTTATTTGATGCATTATGGGGGAAAATGGGACCCCGTTCAAATATTGTCCTCGTCACTAGACGATGGTTCAAAACTACGAAATCTTTCACCAAACATCTTAATGTAACTTCAAAAAGCTACATTAATAAGCAATAAATAAATAAGTAAGAAAATGGCTTCAAAAATTATTCTTCAGTGGAAAAAGTTAAGCGACAAGT
The DNA here is from genome assembly GCA_019973975.1 of Trichonephila clavata. Taxonomy (NCBI): domain Eukaryota; kingdom Metazoa; phylum Arthropoda; class Arachnida; order Araneae; family Nephilidae; genus Trichonephila; species Trichonephila clavata. The sequence goes on along the minus strand of BMAO01025003.1, from coordinate 17,389 downwards.
AATGTGCTAGGCGACAAGTGTGTGTTAGTACTTAAAATTTAGTTAGATTTCTGTTAAAATTATTCACCAATTGAAACTAATTTAAATAATTTTAAGGGAAAAAATTTATGCCTTGCTTTTTGTCAATAATTTTGGGAATTTTCTGTAAAAATGTTGGAAAAAAAGCGTGATTCTTAATTTTAAAAAATAACAGTGACAATTTTGAAATACTACAAGTAGCCTATAAAATAAAGGGGTAAAACTAATACACATATAGAGTTAAAAAGAGCACGAAGCTGGCGCAAGGAAATCGTGTAATTAACAGCCCACATTTTATAAAAATGAAAAATCTATAAAAAAATTCAAATATTATATTCAAAATCAATTAAAACTCTATTAAAACTTAAGTACTCTATATTTAATACCAACAAAATGAAAAAAGAAAGACCTAATTTTGCTCGACACCTTACTTTACATATGGCGCTGGAGAAGTTTTGAACATTTGAAATCCGCTGAAGATTAATATGATTCTGCCTTCTCAATAATTCGTTGATAAACATAATGCAAAACAACATAGTTTTAACTTAAAAAGAAATAGAGAAATTTATAACCTCTTTTAGAAATATTGTATTAATGGAATCCCAATGGATCCTTTTAGCAATTCACTTCGTTGTAGACAAGATTATATTACCTCCTATAGAATAAATTATTAAAACTATAGAATAAAGGAATATAATGGAATTTTTTCCCCAAAACATTCCAATTCTATTCCAAAGAATGGATTATTAAATTTAAAAAAGATTATTTTTTGAATGGAGAAATGAAAATAATCTTTTATCAGAAGATAAAAAAATCATCGACAACTTTTAATGGTAAAATTATTGGAAAAATATTCTTCTTCATTTAAAATTTTTTTATTGAAGTTTTCCCAAATCGATTTAATTTTATCAGCGTTAAAAAAAACTTCAAATCCTTTACTTTTGGACTTACTTATAATTGATAATTTTTCTTCTGAAAAAGGCATTACTTTAAAAAATTTGGACTTTAACATGAGAAAAAACTAATTGGTAAAAAAAAAATTAATTAGCAACGGCATACATAGATTTTTTTAGAAATCCTAGTGGAGTTCAAAATCTCAAAAAACAGCAAACTAATAAACTGTAAAATAAACGAAAGGAATATCTTATATATTTCTTAATTATAAAAAAATTATATTTTTTTGAAAAAAAAAACTTTAAGAGTGCGTTTTATTTTATTAATGCACAGTTTATACTGGACCTAGAAAATAAAAAAAATAAACAAATTCTTCTAGAAAAACAAGTTTGTTCTGAAAAAAGTTTTACTTCTATCAAAACACATCACTTCAAATCAGATCTTAAAACAAATTTATTCTATTTTATTATCGTCTGCTTCAATCTCATGAAATTTGAAAATTCAGCATTCCATTTTCAAAATAGTTTTATTTCCTTTGTTCCTAATGGTTTCCTATGAAATTTTATACGAATCCTTTTCTCTTCTTGAATTCGAATTATATTTCAGATAGAACAATTGGAAAATGTAATATGAATAGGTCTTAGGAGAAATAACCGTTGTTATGGAAACAGGCGGGAGAAGTTTGCGTCAGATATAGGAAATAAATTTAAAAGAATTGTTTTGTTCGATATAAAGAATTTTCTTTCCTTTTCATTTCAAAATTAAATGAAATCCTTCACATCAGTTTTAAATAAGTTATTGTGCATGTCTAAGTTACCTTTACATTTTGTTCTTGCAGAGATATTAATTTTTTCTGTACAAATAGTAAATGGAGAAACATTGAAAAAGAATGTATGCTTGTGCCTTTTTTCTTAAATATTAATGCACGGAAATAGATAAATTTATTCAAAAAAATAAATTAGTTGACATATTATTTAATTTAATACACATATTAAGCAGAGTACTTATTTAAAAACTAGTTGTTCCACACCCACTTCGGTGGGTATTCAATGATTTTGTTTGACTATAAATATATTTCACATATAGGTTATTTATATTTAAATCTTAGCATTAAATATTCGATTTTATTCAAAAAAAAATTCTTATTGTACTAGCCTTTGATTTAAAAAGGACACGAGTTTTTAAAACGGTACTATATATATATTTTACACCCCGAAACCCTCACTTCCTCCTACACAGTCGATTTTCACAAAACCTGTACTTAGTGGATCTTTACTCAACAAGAGAAACATGCCCTTCAAATTTCAAATCTCTAGGTATAAGAATTAACAAGCCTGAACTTTTTTTCTAAGTCCTGTTTCTCTAAGTCTGTTTTTTAAAGTCCTCTTAGCATTTGATTTGGACCTCTAACCAACAAAAAAAAACATGCCTATCAAATTTTAAGTTTGTAGGTATAGTGAGTAAGTTAGTCGCTCTTCACCTATACTTATAGATATGTAAACTTAAATCTAAAGAAAATTACTTAAATTATACAACGTTATTACGTACTTCTACGCACTTTTATTATATATCAAAATAATTAGATTATTTAAATACTATAAACTTTTAATTTTGAATTAAATTTTTTTTTAATGAAAGAAAGGATACAAAGATTGAGTTCAATGGAAAATATAGTTTTTTTAAAAGAAATTTATGTTGTACTAAATTTAAACCTTTCTATATAACTGAATAATATTTTACAGAGCTACAAAAATATCGGAATAAACCAGACATTCTGAATAGAAAAAACTTTTTTATCTACAGGTTTATATTTTTTGTTGTACAGAAAAATGGTCTTTTGACCATTATCGAAAAAAGTATATTTATCTTGCAAAGAATGTAATATTCCTTTGTGTTCAAAATATCGTTTACTGATACCAAATACATGTTCTTTATATAGATTCCGGAAATTTATTTTATCTGAAACTACGAAATATCTCATTTTCTCCCCAAAAAATATCTTTTTTTCTTTTATGAAACCACAGAATATCTTTATGATTATCTTTGAAATATATTTGTCTTACATATGAAAAAATTGCTAATCTTTTCATGTACCTAACGGAAAAAACATTGAATTTTTTCTTCTTAAAGAAATATTGTTTTAATATAACTGAATATTGATACAAAGAAATTTTTAATTTGATATTCTCGAATTTAAGCATAAATTTGGGAAAATTTCGACTATCACATTCTTGAATTTAATAGTTTATATTAAATTCTTAAATTTATATTTAGTTTCATAAAATGTAGGATATTTAACTTACCCATATATTTTATAAGCCTTTTGCTAACATTATTTTTTTTATTCCTAATGGCCGGCGGATTGGTGTTTTACTATTGCAGACCTAGTATATTCTGCGGAATCTGGTATCTCTTTTTAGTACCATATAGACGGATACCAATCATCGCAGGTAATTTTGACACCCAGTTTTCTCCCTAGAGGGAGGCACCTGAGCTCTGACGATGCGAACCTGTACTAGGATTTAATTTTGTTGAGAGAAAACAAGCCAAACAGACACCCTAGGTATCTTTTACATGCCGTATAATCATACGACATGGCCGCTGTCGATTTTTATGTGAACGTATGGATAAATTGTAATTTTTGTATTGCTAAACTTTAGGTTTTAACAGCTATAAACATTACATTAAATAAAAATATATATAGAGAGAGCTTGTTTATTATATATCCAGTTGTAAATTCTTTTAATATTTATTCAAAGATTTGAATTTACATCAAATGTTTCACTGAGTATTGTATATGAAAATTCATTAATACTTCAGGGCCATAATTTTCATAACATTATGACATTTAAAATATTTTGATATAGAATATGAAAGGGCAAAGGGTTAATGTAGCTTCATTAATTAGTAGGCTTACCATATTTTAGGGGCTCCAACTTAGTACATATTTGTCTTAAATGTGTACTGAAACATTAAACATTATTTATTCAATTGTATTTTTCACTAGATATGCCTTTATAAGAGATCGCTTGTTTGTGTATTTGTTTTAAATTACATCGTAAAATTCACAGTAAGGAAAGTCTAAATTAACTTTAACATTTAGAAGATGATTAACAGTTGATACTGAAAGTATCTCTTTTTGTAGATTAAATGTTCTCCATAGTTAAAAACACTCTCTCAACTGGAGCAAATGTTCCAGACAGACATCCCAAACTCAATTATTTTAAAAACATCGCAACATGAAATATCAGTCTTTCGAAATACTTTAAAAAAATGGTTTCTATGTCTCTTCAATGGTTGTAGTTTGTAGTTTGGTGGGGTGGAAGCACTTAGATCTTCCGAACCTTCCTCTCCATTCAGGACATTTTGAATGACATTAAAATGTTTTCAAATATTGCCCTTTTTAATAAATAATGTTTAAAATTTAAAAAATAACTAAAGAAAAATAGTAAAAAGAGAAATAACTTTGTACGAAAAAATTTACAAATAAAAGTAAAAAAAGGATAAAAATTAATAAAAAAAATCTTGACTTATAATTTTTTAAAATTTATTTATTTATTTATTTTTCGTGATGAGAGTGGGAGGAGCGATGCCTAGCTAATCCAGTTGCAGCAAATAAGTCCAAATTAAAGAGAGAAAATATATAGATACAAAAAGCTATATAAAATGAGTTGGTATCGAATGGAGCCTCTGTGGATGGCTGATCAGAGAGGTCTGCAATTTTTGCCTTTAATTTTAGGTGAGAAGCTCGACCAATCATTGGGTAGTAAATAGAGATAATTTAAGAATTAAAAGAAAAATAATATAGGTAAAAGATAGCATAATTAGGAATTAAAAAAAAGCAGGATCAATTAGGATTGTCTGGGTCTGTGGAAATTAAGATCAGGAGTATATTTTTCGATGCTAGTGATCGATTTATTGTCAGAGTTATCAGATTCATAAAGAAGTTGGCAACATTTCTCCTGATCGTTTGTCTAATAGTGGGTAATTTACTCGCAGCTCTGAGGTCTACATTTTTCATAAACCAGCGATCATTAAGAATTTGCCTGACAATTAAACTTTGAGCCCTTTCTAAATAGTTATTATGAGTCTGCTGCATGTCCCCAAACAGGGGAAGGGTAGGTCAGGATCAGTTTTAGGATTAGTGAGAATCTTCAATAGTATACTCTGATTTTGAATCGCCCGGTTCAACAATGTACATTCATTCAACAGGTCAACTATATTTATGGAATCTTTAATAATATCATAACTTGAACACTCTCTTCTAAATCAAACCGAGCAAAATCAGTTCGTGAATTTATCCACCAAACTAACTTTATCAAAATTGGATCTTCACAATTCGAAGTATTGGATACTAGAATTGTAGAAATTGCATACGCTTGAGTATAATTTTTATTTCTGAATATAATTATTTTCTTTTAAATTTCATAGCAATTTCTTGGCAGAAGATGGAGTAACTTTGTGGGTTTTCATTTCCTGAAGTTGACAAATTACTTCAGATTGTGTCTGAAGTGGATTTGTTTATGTGGTAGAATTAGCTTTCAATTTCAGAGCTACATTATTGAATATATACTGCCGCAAGAAAATGTTTAGGTAAAAAATGTAGGGCATATAGGCATAAAGTTAAAAAATCCTCTCAGGTCATGAAATTTTTTTAATTAACATTACGCCAGACAGCACTGAGAAACCAGGACTGTTTGGTAAGCCTATTAATTGGTATTTAGGTTATCCGATTCAGTAAAAGTCCTAATTAAGAAAACTAACCTAAAAGTATGAACTAAGGTACATAGCTCTTAAGTACACTATCAGGTAAAAAGGAATATGCATCTTGAAATAAGAGACAAAGAAAATGCGTTTATATTACAGAATTTAAAAATCCGATATGTTACTTACTTGATATACGAGGATGAGACGGAAAATAAGTTTCCCTTGTCGATTGTGGTCAGAGTTGTGTATGAAAGTCAAACCATAGAATGAGACATTAAAGATAAGTTTATTTTTCCACATAAGTACCAAGTACATTGAGTCATTTGTCATACCGCTTGATAAGCTTCAAAAAGCCCTCCAGGAAAAACTCAAGGCTTTTCATACGGTAGAAGCTTTTAATGGTTATGGGCGAACGATGGAACAGCGGGTGAACGTGCAAGACACCGATACACCATTGGGTAAAGGCCGACCGTGATCAAGCAGATGGATTCGGAAAAAGTCGCGTGGGCTTCTCAGATCTGGCTTTCTGCTGTTGGATGACAATGCACTCAGCGACAGCAATTCAAAACCATATTGCAAGTCTAGGCTGGTAGCACCTATCCATCAACCATACAGTCCTGATCTCGCACCAAGTGACTTTCATCTGTTTCCAGCTTTGAAGAAGAATCTCGCGGGAAGGAGCTCTGGAAGCAACGCTGAAGTCAAACAAGCCGTTAAACGCTTCTTCTGTACGCAAAGCCCTGAGTTTTTCTGGAGGGTTTTTTGAAGCTTATCAAACGGTATGACAAATGTCTCAAAGCGCTTGGTACTTATGTGGAAAAATAAACTTATGTCTTATCTTTAATGTCTCATTCTATGTTTTGACTTTCATACACAACTCTGACCACAGTCGACAGTGTAAACTTATTTTTCGACCTTCCCTCGTATATTAAATCGGGGCACACTTACTTAAAAGTGTGTTTATTACCGTATTTATTCGAATCTTAGTTACCATCGATTCTAACCCACACTCCAAATTCTCAACAAGATTTTATGAAAAATGAAAAATAGTGTAAAACGGTTTATCCATGTTCAATTTTGCAAAATTAAAACAAATTTAAAAGGAGAACTAATAAGAATTGAATAATTGGTTAATTTATATCAGTATAATAAGCTTTTAAATACATACAGGAACCTGTAATTGCTCTAAATACCCCATCCAACAATTTTTACCTTCGATTCTAAGCCGCACCTGATTTTTAGTATCATTAACATTGGAAAAAAGTGTGGCTTAAATTCGAGTAAATACAGTAATTAATATAATTCTTTTTAAATAACTGTGAAAAATGAAAAATTGTTCCTTTACTGAAGGCGTCTAAATTATAAAAGAACTATTTGTGTATGATCTATTTTGTGTGTGTATACTGTACCCCACCTACTTTATACTAGTTTTGGTGTTATTTTTCTATCTGGGAGAACGTTTCTAATTTTGGTGCTGTTTTATAAACTTAAAAGGAAAACATCTAAGTGAAATTTCATGTTTCTTCCACAAAGCTTTATAAAATTCTTCTAGTAGATCTTCAAAATACACTCTTTAAGTAGAAATACATTTCTCATAAATACTCTTAATTGATCGCTGTCTTCTTCCATTACCAATTCATTTCTTTATTAGTGACCCCGCAAAGAACGAAATGATAAGTATTGCAGGAAAAGCACTATTGCCGCAACACAACCTACGCTGTTTCTATTTTAAGATCAGACGTCCGACGCAGTCGAGGAGCTGTCTCATTCTTCCCACGCATGTTGCGGCAACACAGAACCCCTCCCTCCACTTTAGTGAGTGGGTGGCGACCACGGGGGTGGTGCTTCGATTCCAGAAAAGGGATTTGCAAATAGAACTTCCGGTAAAATCCAAAACCAGACAGGGGAATTAAGAGGGATTTCCACAATAGCTTTTTTTTGTAGCTGCTCAGAACTTTTGCTTTTGTATGCGCGTGTCTGTGTTTGTGTAAAATAAGGCATTAGAAGCTGTGGAGCGGTAAGGCTTAACAGAGGTGGGAATAGATTTTGAAATTAAAAGAGTGGATGCGTTTTTCCGTTACGATTTTCATGAAATATTTTTGATCGTGTTTGTTGCCTGAGAGGTTTCAGACGTGAAAAACTGTTAATGGAATTTAATTTAAACTTAATGTGCGTGTGTTTTGTTAAAACAATGGATAAAAAAATGGTTACGTAGATTCTTTTTGGGTTCATTACTTTGCGAAAGAGTATAATGGATTCTCCTTCAGGGGAATGTTTTAATGATTTTTTTACCTTTGAAGAAATATCTTGAATTTACACTCATTTAAAACAGAACATAAGAGAGAGAACATCACTAACCGAAAAATATATCATTTATTGAAAAACTCTTTTAAATCATTAACTCTATTTGATTCTTCCTGCTCTCTGTCTGAAATCGTGTAACTAAAGTAGTTTTGAGGGGTGTTCTAAGGATCAGGATATCCGTTCATTAAATTATTTCAAAGCAATTTAATAGATTTCGTTAAGAGATTCTTCTGGACAATAATACTTTTTTTTAATCTACAAATCAAATATTTGTAATAGCGAAATATTGTTATAAGCTAAAAATTTCTAAATAAAATGCGGTTATCTATAAAAAATTTCCATTTTTATATAAAAAAATGGTATTTAGGTATTATCGCAACAATCGCCAACTCTATTAATAACTCGCCAAGTTAGCTACCCCGATTTCCTATGTGTCGTACGTGCTGAACCGGCAACCAGGTGCTTCGTTTCATATAATACCGCCAATAAGTTGCGATAGTACATAAGTACTAGAAAACTATTTTTACCTGATATATATGTAAGCTTTTCTCTCAAGATTCATCATATAGAACGAACTAATACTCTGGTTCATATTTAAGCCACCTGAATCATATTTATAACTCTTATAAATGCAGCATATTATATGAAAGAACAGGACTTGAATTTCTAGGAAGTATGCTTATCTTTCACAACCAAAAATCGATACGATTAACTGATATATTAATCGATACGATTCGATTCGATCGATTCGATTAATTGATATAAATCTATCAATCTATTAGATTCGATCAATACGATTAATCAATTTGATCGATACGATTAAGCGATACAATAACGATTACCTGATTAATCGTTAGTAATTATTTCACTGTATAACGCCTTTCAATAAAGATAACTTGAAATTTAATTCTAAACATCATTCTTTTCTCCACTGCTTAGGTTGTTTGACACACACAAATACACTCAACACTTTTTTTTACAAGGTAGATCTGTTCCTTAGAAAATTGTGCTAAAATACATGCGACCTATGGCAAATTTAGGTATGTGTTCCAGAATTTTAAAAAATCTTATAAGATGAAAAATCTTTAAATATCCCCCCCCCTTAAAAACACCTTGCGAAAAAGTAATAACATTAATTAAAAAAATCTATCTTCCATATTTATAAAACAAAAACAATTCATTTTTATTGCAAAAAATTTTTAATTAGCATGCACTGAAAATTAATTCTGTAAGTGCATACAACATATAAAAATTCAAATTGAAATTAGAAATAAAACTGCTAACAACTATTTATTATTACTTGGTAACAAGCGTGCAAGTTTATTATGAACTGGATAAAAAATTCTAGAAGCAATAGATGTGCTGGATATGTTATTATATTATTTATTTATATAGTCAGACAATTAAATTCAGTCATCAAAGGAGAGCCATCATTAACAATAAACTTAACAATTTATTTATCCAGTGTTATTAGGCCTGGCGCCTTCAAATTGGGAGAGCTACATTCAGAGTTCAAGTACAGAGTTCAGAGCTGATTGTAAACAAAAACAAAGGTATCTACTTACATAGCGTTTAGACGCCCTCTGGCGGTTACAAAGAGAATTCGTTAGGGGATTCTTAACATATGTCTAGCACAACAGTCGGTTTTGATTCGAATGAAGAATTTCATTCGTTATTAACAGCCTCGGTTAATTTTATTTCTGGTTGTTGTTGCTGGTATAAAGTCTGTTATTAGCGGCTATTTTTTGGCACCACAAGTTAGTTATATAACTCTTGTGTGTGTGATATCCTGCTACCGAAAACTTAAGGATATGTTAAAGTTTTAATGCATGTCTTATGTCAGAATCATGAGTACGAAAATTTTCCATGCATGTAGCCAATTTCAAGTCCTCGCGAACTAAATTAGTTGCTAATAGCTGAATTTCGCCTTCGTCATTATCGACTCTTTTTATCATCATAAACTGTCATGAATTCGATCAAATTGTCCTTATCCAATGAACACGAAACCCCAAATTTTTTCGGAATTCGTACTAGAACAAAAAATTTGTGTAAAAAAAAAAAAAAAGAACGTTCGTTATATTTGTACACCGTGTTATTTCAAAATCGAGTAAAAAAGACCTTGTAAAAAAGAGTTGGTGTGTTCTCTTTTAAAAGTAGAATTATTTTTCTCTATATTTTAATTAAATGAAAATCCTGACTAAAAATATAACAGAACCTCAAAATCATTTCACGTTTCTAAAAAATTGTTAATATTTGTTCATATTGTTTTTTAAAAAAATGTATAATGATTTAATAAATGGTTATTATTAATTATTATGTTAAATTATTAATATTAGTGATATATGTATTCATAACTAACTTCTGATGTAGGTATAAATAACGTCTTAAATTATAGTTTCTCAAACTGTGGGGTGTTCCCCTTGGGGGGGGGAGCGTGATAACTCAATGAGGGGGTGCAAGCATATTGAAAAGTCGAAAACAAAAGATTATTTTAAAAAAATTAGTAATTTACTGAAAGTGTACAAGCAAAATACATTCTGGCATAATAAAAAATAAAATACGCATGTAAACTGATATAATACACTTATAAAATATACCAGTACTACACAATGTATTTTAATAAATTAAGAGAACAGCATTAATAATTCACAATGGCCCCATGGAATTGTCATATATAAAATTATATACAAAAATTAACACTTATCATGATAATTTGTACGGTTTGTAATTATTCCCCTAACTGCTGGATTAAAGTTACGCGATTCGCTCCCCAGCGCCTCTATTTTTTCCGTATGTGATGTATTGGGGGAGGAGGAAAGGAATAAATAAGTAAATCCTTCGCAGACACTATAAAAGTTCTTTTATTGCATTCCAAAGTCTTCGGAATAATTTTAGGGATAGCAAAACACACAAAATATATACTTCGGATAGACGTATATATACGTCCGGGGCAATTAACGCTTTGGCTGAGCAAGAATTATATACTCCGAGGGCACTTAAGAGGTTAAAGTCGTATTGTACATAGTTTTAGTGTCAAAGTGTGTTATTGAATTCAATACATTGTTATTGTATGGAGGGGGGGATTAGGATTGAATATTGGGTCCTAAATATTGAAACTTTGAGAAGCACTGATCTAAATGGAAATAAAACAATAAAAGAAAATTTTAGAAGATGAAAATATAAGAGTCAATTTCTTTCGTTTCCTCATGTATGATATTTCTGTTTAAAAGCTCTTTATTTAAAAGCCTTTCTAACGTCTTCAGACAGAACGATAACACTATCAATTTCCCAAAGGAATATCGGCTATACAACGAGTTAATGCATCCCTAAAAGAATAAAAGCTTTTTGATGTTATACCAAATGACATATTGATGGATGGCATTTTTTACCTTTTTAAGATCTGATCGAGTTTCTTCCATCTAAAAGTGAAATTCTATGTCATAGTTGTAGACAGTTTTTACTGAAGTAACTTTGATAAAAAGGAAAGGAAAGAGAATTTTTTTTACTATAAAATGCAAGGGAAAGGAAGAATTTGTGATTACTTTTTTTTCCTTATAAAAAGAATCTAATTTCCTCATTTATAATCAATGCAAATGTTGTTTATTTAGAAATTAGACCTTTTTTTTTTCAACAGTTTGTTAAATTAACCTTTAACCGAACTCCACTCCGTCTCCTATAGCTTTAGCTATTTGTAACTATATGATCCAGTTATTTAAGTTTTTTATTGCATTTATTAAGTTTGCGCTTCAAGTCAAAAATTTTCTTTGTAAAAGCAATTCTTGTGTCAAAAAGAAATAATTATATATATAAAAAAATAAGAATTGTTTTTCACTTAAGAAAGCATCTTTTTTATCTATATATCAAAAGAAGAAAAATGACTCATTCACTCACTCACTTATAACGAAATCTCGGAAAGTCTAACAACAACACACTTGAAATTTGGTAAGCATGTTCCTTTTGTTGAGCAGAGTTCTTCTAAAACTGCGTTTGTGGAAATCGGCACTCAAGGAATCTGCGAAGGACAGCGTTATGGACAAAAATTTCCGTTTTCGAACTATTAGACCTACAGAATAGAAATTTGATAACTATGTTTTGTCTGTTGAATGGAGATTCGTTAAGATCGAGTTGTGTAAAAATTGACTCCTAGAGGGGTCAAGGAGGCGCTATAGATAAAAAATTCCGTTTTTGAGCTATCAGACTTACAGATCTAAAATTTGGCAAACACGTTTCTTTTGTTGAGTAGATATTCGCTGAAAACTAGTCTTGCGGAATTCCATTTCGAGGAGAGGAGGTTACGTGGGCATAAGGGTTGGTTAAGTAATTGAAATATTGTCCTGTTTAAATCAAGAGGATAGGGATACAATCAAAGACTGAATACTTGGACTTAGATATCATTAACTTTAAAAAATGTATAAACATCCAACATCAGAAGTACCCAGCGAAGCGTGCGGGTAATGGCTCGTTCTTAATATTGTCAGGATGTTAAATAGTTTATTTAAAACATTACAAATATTTACTAGATTTATCATTTATTATTATTTTTTAAAACACACATCTCTATTTACAATTATACAAAACGTAGAATATTGGGAAACAACTACCGATATCTTCTTCACCACGGTTCTACATACCAGTCCTTTTTCCCGCTCAAAGGAAGAACCAGTTCTATCATCCACAGCAGCGCCCTCTTTTCTAATCTAAAGAGCGCTGCAAGCCAAGCCTTTACCCAAGCTTTTACAATATATATTATTAATTTTAAAAAATCAAACGCAGCGTCTATTGAGTTTTTTATTGCATTAATCTATTCTTTCTCAAGGAACTTATTTAGTAAAATTACTTTTTTTTTTGAAAAAAATTGTTATTTAATTTATGTCTACAGAATCGAAGGAAACTTTCCCCCAAACAACTAGTCTCAAAGAAGGCATAAGGTTATCTTTTCATAAAATTGAAGAAAGAAAATCAATATATCTACATTTATTGTTGTTCCAGTTTCCTAGATTAAAGTTCTATAAAAGGCATTGATTTAGAAGTGACATAAACTTTTCCGTATTTTGTTGTATTATATAATCCTTTCTTCCTCAAACATTCCCAGTAAGTTTTATTTATAGGTCTGAATCACGCAACACACGTCAATGCAGTAATAGAGTTCTTGCACGACACTCAAGTTTTTGAGATATTTATTACGCTCAGAGAATTTTCTGAGAGGCTACATATAAAAATTATTGATCTTGTTGAGAGGGGTTTTTTTGTAATCTAAACTTTGATCTTTTTGTTGATTTTATTCAAAGAACCTTATCAAGTAACGTATTAACCCAGGGCCATTTTTAACCTCACCGGAGCCCTAGGCACTTTTGTTATGTCCCCCATAGTTTCCACAGCACCTCCTCCTCCTTCAGTTTTTACCTTGCCAGTTGTGGCCCGGGAGGGATTTTCCCTTTACTTAAACTCTTTTATTTGTTTTTGCTCTTTGGAAAGTCTTTCCTTTATTCACTACCTATGGACCCGCCGTCTCCTGGACTGTCAACTGGCAGCCGTAAGGAAAGGGTAGTGGCATGTTTTTGTCACCCTTGTTCATTTCTTACCTTACGGCATAACGGACCCCTCTATTGTAAATTAGTTCAGTAAATTAATGAAATCATTTGCAATTACAGTGAAGGGTACACGTTTTTGTATGGAATGTTTTCAACTTGTTTATTCTCATCTTTTTCTTCGCTTATCGTTTTACTATATTTTACTTTTAGACATCCTTATTCTTTGTTGTGTCACTGTCATTGCACTTTGTATAAACCTATTAGTCATTTTAGATCCTAAATTGCCGATTAAAATTTAAGCGATTCGATCCCCAGTGCCACCGTTTTCCACATAAACGCGAGTATGTGGAGTATTGGGGAAAGGGGAGGGAAGAAAAGGCCCAAATATAAGCAAGTTTTTCTCTAAAATAAATAAATCCTTCCCTAACACTTTCAAGATAATTTTGTTGCATTCCAAGGTGTATGAAATAAACTCATGTCCATAAATTAAGGATAATTCAGAATCACACAGAAATTGAACTCTAAAATAAAAATTTCACCTGTAGAATTATCACACACATCTTGAAGAAGAATATGCAAATTACAGGAAACCACCAGATGGCGTGGATAGTACGTCACCATGACGAGAGTGTAAGAGAGGGGTGTATAAGGAATGATGGCAAAGAAGTAAAATTGTTCACAAGCGCGTTAAAAGCTTTTCAGTGCAATAACCGCATAGTTATGGCACAAAGGAAGCATTTGGATGATTTTTTTACGTAGTAGAATTATCCGACGACTGGAATGTGGACGTACAAAGCTGGAAGTATCCGAGGAACTTGGAATCGCCCAGAGTGTTATCTCCAGGCTTTGGAAACGATTCCAAGATGATGGCAATGTGAGTAGATGTTACAACACAAGTCGCCCCCGAGTTACAACGTCGAATGAGGACCGGTATTGCCAAAAGAAACAGACGGAGCAGAGCATCAGACCTATCTCGTCAGCTCTCTTCAGCTACCGGTACGACAGTTTCAAGGCAGACCGTATACAGACGCTTAGGGCACATTGGTCTATATGCTCATAGGCCTGTCAGATGTGTTACCGCAACTCACTGTCGCCTGCTATTAACCTGGGGTAGAGAGCATGCATTGTGGACACCGCAACCATGGTCTTGTGTGATGTTTTCCGACGAGTCCAGGTTTAGTTTGCAGTCTGATTCTCGCCGGACTTTCATATGGAGAGCGCCAGGTACCCGTTACCACCAAGAGAACACCATTAAACGACACCGTTACGGTGGTGCAGGATGGCTCGTTTGGGGAGGAATTATTCTTGGTTCCAGAACTGACCTGCATGTTCAGAGTGTAACGATGACAGGCCACATCTATCGGAATGTCATTCTGGAACAACATGTACATTTGTTTCGGGGCGCCATGGGTGCTGAATTTCTGTTTATGGATGACAACGCCCGTCCTTACCGTACAAACATTGTAGACGAATGCCTTCAATCGGAGGATATCACTCGTATGGATTGGCCAGCATACTCACCGGATTTGAATCCAATAGAGCATGTGTGGGATATGCTTGGCCGACGAATTGCAGCCCGTCAATCCTCTCCCACCTGTCTACCGGAACTTCGGAGGGTATTGCTTGATGAGTGGTGTCGTATTCCCCATTTAATGATTCGTCAGTGGATTCTCAAATTTTTAAGAAATAGAGATATTTTCAAGAATCAGATAATTCCAAAAAAATCTTTATCTATTTTTACTTTTTCGAAAGTATTTATTTTATTGAAATCAACTAAGTATCTTCACTCAAATATCTTAAAGATTTTTTTTCTTATTTTCAGACAACAATGTCTTCAAGACGATCTCTGTTTCAGTTGTACGCACTGCTTATCATAGCAGCTGCAGTATCTAGCTTCACGATTATAAATGCCGAAGAAACCTCTAAATCGGATGAGCATCCTCCCGCTTCGGCTTCGGATGATTCCAGCAGTCAAGATGACAGCAAAGGTATTGTATGACTTTAAATGATAATTTTATTTCAATGAAATGATAAATTACGTCCGGGTCATCAAATCTGGTAATTTAGTGAAAATTAGAATAACAACATAATAAATAAGTTAGAATTTTTCTGAAGATGTTAAATCGCACCAGAATAATACTAGAATATAAATTGAATTTTTAAATAAATTTTGTCACGAGCTGCGTGAACAAGCAAGAGTTGAGTAGTAAACAATCAGTATATATAAGCTATTATTGTTTATTTGAGAATCGCCGCAAATTCTGTAATCATTACCTATATATATATATATATATATATATATATGAGAAATTTTGATTATATATATATATAGTAAGTTTATTAATTTAAGCTCTAAAAAGTACCAATCCTTCAATGGGCTAAATTCATGGTAGTCACATGATAAATAAAATCACGTGTCTTTCAGCGAATTCAAAACAAACTGACTTGACAAACTTATACCTTTTCTATTTGTAAAATTAACATAAAATTTCAGATTTGATAATTGTGAAAAGATGCTCAAGTATTAAAATTCTTCGAAAGATTTTTCAAAATTAAAAAAAAAACATATGGTGTATGTGTATTCTTAAATCGAGGGCATTTTATTTACGTATGTACGTTATTATTGTAGATAAATAAGTACTTTTTAAAAGAAAGTTTCCGCAAAAAGCTACCAGTGGCAACAGTGAAGCGCATGAACATATTTCTTGGAAACACGTGATTGTAGTTATCATGTGACTATGACATCACAGGACGTAAGTCCATACATTAGTTACAAAGAAAATTATAGAGCAGAAATTAAAATAAGTGACCAATAACGTTAAGAAAATACTCGATGATCTACAGTAGAGTAAAAAAAGAAAAGCAATGGATTAATTTTTTTTCTTCGAACAGAAAAGAGATCCCAGGAAGAAATCATGTTTGGCAACCAGCAGAACAAACCCAACGGTCTTGTCGATGACATGATGGGAATGTCTGAGAATCCTGACGACAACTCTCCTCTCATCATTCCTGACAAAAAGGCTTCTGATGCTCAAGGTATGAAGTGTCCCATTTTGCTTATGAATAAAATTAAATCATATATTTTAATTCGGTGTGAATGCGTTTGCGGTTTTTAATTAATTATTTCTGTAATTATTATTCCAAGTTTAGGCAACTTTATGTCAGTCAACTTTTTTTCCCCACCACTTCTCTAGATTGAAAAAAAAGATTATTCTTCTCACACGTGGATAAAAAAGGGAGTGCTGGACTCATCGGTACAATGATTAAGTCCGAAGAAGCAATAAAAAGCCTTCTCCATTTTCACTACACAAGTAGCCCCGTGTGAAGAGCGTAGCTTCTACAATACCCTTTTTGTTGAATCAATTAATGGGGAGGAGAAGGGGGGTTTCAAGACGATGAGGGAGAGGCACAGCAGGGAATGACATTGGATCACATATAAAGAGTCCCAGAAAAAGCTTTCTCCATTTTCAATTCACAAGTAGCTCCGTGTGAAGAGCGTAGCTTCTACAATACCCTTTTAGTTGAATCAACTAATTTGGAGAAGAAAGTGGCTTTTTAATAGACTGAGGAAGAGGCACAGCAGAGAATGACATTGGACCACATATAAAGGGTCCCAGGAGTTTTCTGTTCAAAACTAGCTCCCGACTGTCTGGCTTTTCTGTTATGTGCCACACAAGTTGACTCGTGTGAAAGGGACTCCACTCCAACTCTACACTATAAATATAATTTCTTGTTACAATGATCAAGATCGTAACAGCAAATATTTTATTTACTTTAGAACAATAAACATTTTTATTTTTCTTCGTTCTTTATCGTTAAAGACTCTAAAAACTAGATGCAAAATTTTTGCAACAGGAAACGTTTAAAAAGTATCAAAATGTAAATTTTCTTTATTTTATTATAGCTACTAAATAAAATGATCTTGCTCTGAATAA
>BMAO01025002.1:0-20369 GCA_019973975.1 Trichonephila clavata | reverse complement strand
ACTCTGTAAAAACTTTGTTATTCTGGCTTTGGATATGTGGTCAAATTAAAGCATATATATATGTGTGTGTGTGTGTGTGTGTATAGTGCAGTTTACAAACTTTGTTGTGATACAAATGTCACTGGTGTGAGAAGGGTCGATGAAGAAACAGATATGATGTTAGAATCACTAATTTTTATATATTTGTAACTTTTAACTTTTAGGTGTGATCTTTGATAACTAATCCTGATGAGTAAATATACACATTAACCCGAATTTATGCACTAAAAGTGTGAATATCAGTTCCCTGTCTTAATCTCTTGTATGATTCGGCTTTCAGCATAAAAACTCATTCAGCCATAAAGTGAATGTCTTATACTGTTTCTTGGATCTTATTTCTATTTTTACTATTATAATGTGTGCCCACCATTCGCTAACGCTGGGATTTTTGCTTACTATCAACTGTTTAAGAAAAAATAATAAGAAATTTCAATTTTCTTATTAGAAAACCAAATCTTATCTATAGAAAATAGTTTTTAAATAATACCAAGGTTAAAAAGATTATTTTCCCCTAGAGCATGCTTTTCTTAAGTGCGGTCCAAACTCAAATTATAAAAATATTTAAATTTACACATTTTTATTAAAAAAATAAATGTTTGTAATATTTTTCACATGTAATCCATTAATTGACTTTTAATTTTGATATAAAAATTTAAATAAAAACATCTTAGTGTGCCATGAGAACTTACGTTATTACCTGCTGTACTTCTTCCCAAATTTTCACCAATTGTCATACCTGGTCATCTACATTCCTTGGTAGTTGCAGTCGACCTCCCATCATATCCCATACATGCTCAATTGGAGAGGGATCTTGCGACCTGGCTGGCAAGAAAGTATTTGACAAGATGTGTTGTTGTTGTTGCTTATGCCACCTGATCGTCAGTAACATCAGATCAAGGTGCACGCAATTCTTTGCGGCTAAGGGCTAGACTTTTACGCCTGCCATTAGCGTAAGCTTTGAACCCCCATGAAGGTGACAGTGCGATTTTGCTCGGTACAACACGATAGATGACGATACCATTCAGACCCACTGATTTAACGAGCACTGACAAGATGTAAAACAGTTCATAGCAATACATGCTGTATGTGGTCAGGCATTATCTAGCTGAAAAATAAGGACAGAGTACTACAAAAGGAACATGAGCAAAACAGTCCTGAGAATGTCGTCGAAAGCCCACTGTTCTGTAGGTATGCTTCTAATGACGACCAGGGGTCTTGCTATCAAAGGAATAGACACTCCGGATCATACCTTCTGGTTGAAGGCTTGTCTGGCGTGCACGAGTGAAAGCAGGTTAGGCACGCTGCCGTGGGCATCTCAGGGATCTTTTCGATGAACTTCAGGAAACGGTTGGAAGCGGGATTCATCGCTAAACGTTATACGTCACCAGTATGCATGGTGCAAACCTAATCGAGCCAAACACAGCTGTAATCACTGTCTCCCCAATTTCTAGGGCGACCGCTACTATCACAATGCTGAAATATGCTATAGTCCACTCATTCATGCCAGCATCTTCTAATGGCTGCATCGCTAGGTCTCATATGACGAGGGATTCTCCTATTTTTTCAACTTGCCTCTTTTAATTCAATGATACGACCTCTTTCAAACTCTGATAGTTGCTCGTAATAATCACGAATCCTGTGGTGAGGAATTTTTTCCGTCGTTGAAATGTACCGAAAATTGCAATGCAGGAGAAATGTTGTTCATCAGATTGAGAATGACTTTTAAATGAACTGCTTTTTTTAGAAGGACCTGCTGAGTGCGCAATTCCGATGTGGTGTATCTCCCATTATTCATTCACTGGACACCGAATTTTAATCATTTGCATGTTCGGTACAAATGTTTTAGCATACGAACTTTTTTTTTTACATTTTAGCAACTCTTCCTTGAAGCGGCGTTTTATTTTCTTATAGAGTGTAGTTAATTTTTTTGATGGAATACTAATTTTGAAAGTATATATTGAAATTAATGTGTTTAGAAATGCAAAATATGAATCAATTTATTAATATCATCAAAAATTAATAATAAATAGGAATCATCATACAAAATTTTAAATATATTTGAGAATAATTTTGATAATTATTGCGTACATGGACTATAACAATTTAAAAGCTCTGAACGATAAATAAATTGTTATAATTAAACTTAATTCAATTTTTTTTTATTTTTAGGAAGGATATATAGGAACATATTTATAATATGCATATACTGCGTTATAATGATAAGTTTATTTTAACTAGTGTTCTATTCTAAGAAATTCTTAAGAGAGAAACTATTGAATGTCAAGGAAATGCGATATCGTAAACCGTAACTCTTAAAATTATGTATGAATAGATTTCATGAAGAAATAAAAACTAATCCATACAATAATTTTCTATAAACATGTTGTTTGAAATTCAGTTTCTGAATATAATCATAATAATTAGAGTTCCTTTTTTTTTCAAAAATGTAAACTTGCTCTCTAAGCAAACTCAAAAGTCCTAATTTTCAAATGTTAATCTGGAAATGCAATTATTTAAGAACGCCGGACACTCATTTCATGTTACATTAACATAAAAGGAATTTCACTATAAGACGATGAAAAGGATTTAACATAAGAAAAGAGATGTTTGTTGTCTGTTTCCTAGTTTAAGATTTATCGCAATGTTGTTTTCGGCTTACGAATTTCTAACTTATTTTCTTTATGTTGAAATGAATTTCTGCGATTGAAAGAAACTGCATATTTTACGAAATTTTATGAACATGTCAAAATTGTTTCTCTATTTTAAAACACAATAGAATACAACACGAGCTCCTCTTTTATGTTCATTCTATCTATTGTGCGCGCGATTTAAAATGGTAATATTTGTATAAAAATACACTTTTTTTAACCAATTAGCACTTAAAAGTTTGTTTAAGAGCTAAATCATCCATTTTTTTCACCATCTTGCTGCGTAGCCCACAATTTCCACAAACAAAGATTTAGCAAATTTTGTCCACCTGCGATTTCCGCGGGTATGCATTTTTCCGCCTTAGCTATGCAATCCGTGCTCTTCCTGTTTATTTTTTCATTAATTTTTTTAAGTTCATATTTTTATGATCCAATTCTATATTTTCAAACAAAAACTTTTTGCATATTTTAACTCGTAAATGTAGTTTAATATGTAGATTTGAAAAACGTAACACAAAACGTGCACTTTTTGAACCATTTTGTTGAAATAAATACCCCACAAAAAGGTTAAGACAAGCTATTTTTTTTTTAAAAAAATTATAGACATTTAACACAGACCGTATTTAAAATGTGGATAGATAAACGATTCAATAACAATTATTTATTTCAAATATAATCAATTTAAGAAATGCAATTAAGTGAGTGATTACTAACATCGCACTGTTCAGCTGCACAATGGCTTTTGGCGACGGACCTCCTACTTTTGAACCATGATCAAGAGACGAGAATTACACCTGAGTTGAAACCCCCTCTACTAACTACCACGCCACTCCAACGGAAGAACGTTTGAACACTCAACAGATTTAACGGGCATCCAATATACGACGGGTCTTCAGTGGTACTGGGATCGAAATCATGACACGCCAGCCACGATCCGATACCTTGATCACTTGAAATGCACTTAAATTCTTTGCATTAAATATTTGGTAATGTGTTATTTAAATTAAAATGAATTAAGTAAATGTCCGATTATTTTGTTATTCTGAAGTTTATAGCAGACATTACTTTTTTTTCAATAATTTCCCCTTTTAAGAAGATTCAGAGTTTCAAGTAAAACGTCAAGTATCAAAATCATACGAGTGGCAGGTAACAAATGTAAAAAAATGCAATAGATACAACTAATACATCTCTTATCAGTTGGAAATTTCTTAAGGTATCCAACTGGTTGCGACAACTTTTTTTTTTTTTTAAAAGGAGATATGGGGATTTTTTTGTTATTTTTAGATTTGTTTAGTGCATTTTAAGAAAAACTTGCTAAAATAAAGAAGAGAAAAAGAGATTATCATTACTAAAATGGGAAAAAATGGGTAAAAATTGACAAAAAATAGCATAAACGCGGTCCATTCTGTACCAAAGGTTTATAAACAAATTTTCAATTTTTTCAATCCAATGTGTTGCTATATTATTCATTTTTGAAATGACCTCCAGGACAAGAGCTATTTTCTTTTTTACAAAAACTAAGGCACTTTATCTTAGTTATTATATGAAATTGCTTAAAAAAACAGTGATTATGTTCACATAAGGGACTGTAAATTTTGTAATAAAACAGTGATTGATAAATATGAGCGTTAAAACAATTCTACTATTATACAGAATTTACAGAAACAATTTCAGTTAATTATGTTCAAAATATTTTTAGCAATCGCTGACCCCGTTTGATTATATTCAAAAAATCACGTTTCGAGTAAAACGCGTTTTAAGGCGATATGGTACCATCTTCGCAATTTTTTTTATTTTAAATAATTGATAATTGGTTTTAATCGTATTTCCTAAAGGTAAATACTTAATAATAATTCCATGCAAAAAAATTTTAATTTGTGGCAAAATGTTTGTAAAATTTAAATTTTTTTAGCTTTTTTAAGCATTTTTTAAATATGTCTCTTTTCTTTAAAAAATTTTTTCCAAGTACCTTATAATATACTACATAAAACTGTGCATGGGTTTTTTCTGCTGCTGCTCTTTCATTTTTTATTAATTTTTTTTACAGTTAAACTTCCAAAAATTCCAAAAAAACATTAATTATGAATTTTAATTTTTTTTAGAAAAGTACTAAACATGTTAGAGTTAATTCCATGCACAGTTTTACAGAACATGCATTTCAAAACAGGTGTACAAAATTCCAAACCCATACTTCAATTATCAAAAAAGCCTTAGGTTTTTGAATAACTGTATATGTACAAAAATTCAACATGGAGGAAGAGTAGTTTGAATTTTTCATTCCATGAATAGCATTATATAATATTCATCGAATAGTCTGAAACTTTTAAGAAATGTTAATTAGTTTATTTAAAACTACGTACCATAAAAATTGCACAAATGTAAAACAATTAAATAGTGTACTGCCATAATGAATATATAGAAGAAAACGAAAGAAAGATCAAAATTTTATAAAACTTTAATCTTAATAATTAAAAAATAAATAAATACACACACTTCAGAGCTAATTCCATGCTCAGAGCTAATGCACAACATGTATAAAAGATGTTTATGCCTTTATTTTTTATTTCCATGATTTAAAAGCCTTCGCATGTTAAATATTGTACACGAATAAAAGCAAAATCAACTAACAATTTATAGGTAAAATACATCAAAATCTAAGAACTGTATATGTGCATTTGTTTAAATAAATATCTTAAAATATTTTAATAATAAAAGTGTTGAATCTCGTACACATGGGATATATATATCAACAAAAGCAAATATATAAAAATGGAAGAGTTTTTCTATTCTTGAGAATTAGATTTTTAATTATCTGAGTTATCAAAATGAGATTTAGTATTTGTGCTTTGGGAGAATCCGTTTTGAAGTTTTAATTTCATTCATAATAATATCATAAAAAGCACGCACAACTTTTAAATCTTGACCAAATCCATTTGATCTTCAGTAAATAATTCACAAAATTGAATTTTTGCCTTCATTGGACAATTTTTTCTTAAAATGATTTATTACTGCATATATAATGTCAATTTCATTGATGCTCATTAGAAAAATAATTTTTTCATTTTTTTTATCAGGCTCTTTTCTAGCAGATAATCTGAAATGTAGGCGTGGTAGTTGCTGTTTAGCATCAAACATTGCTCCATTACTTAATGAAAAATGCAGTTAAAGGTTTGAAATTTTGCAGGCATATTTATAAAGATGCGGGGTATCAAATAAGCCAATAAAACTTTTTGGACAGTTTAATGATTGTTGGGGGGTACCATATCATCTTAAAAAATGGCGTATCTTGGTTAAATTAATGACATCTGTTTTTACTAAAACACTTGTAATTTTTGTTCTAATGAACGGAAAATGATAAACTGGGTATTTTTATAAAGCTAATAAGATGGCCCATAAAATAAATCATAAAAATAGTTGTCAATTTTTGGCAAAATTCACAATTTTAGGGTAGTCGGATACCTCAAAGGATATGATAAATAATATTTACATGTACATTCTTTATGTCAGATTATGTATGGTTTATTATATCGATGTTTTATCTCAGTTCTAAAACTACAAATATTTTAATGAGTTTGCCAAGGAAGAAACCGTCATCAGGCAAATACTTGTAGAAACAAATGTTGATGACAGGAAGTAATCTCCAATTAACGGTAGGTTAACTTTTGATATTACGGAATTTTCTAACGAAGGATTTTTCAAATCCTCTCCTTCAAGATGTTCTCCCACCAGTAATCTTGAATGTGTAGGTGTTGTTCCATTCCATTTCTCTGAACATCTTTCGATTCAGCAAATGCTGACTTATAATAGGATTTTGAATTGCCAGATTTCACTGTCACGATGAAAGTAAATATATTTGATTAAAGTATAAAGATTAAAGTATATTTTGCTTAATATTATGAACTAAATTATATTACGCATAAAAAAATGTGATTTTTTTTCTGGATGTGAATATAATTTTAATGAAATAATAATATTTATAAAGATAGTTTTGGAGCCTAAACATATTATTTTAAATATGATACACAGTAAAATATAGATAACTTCAAAACTTGAAATGATAAAAGTAATAAAACAAGTAATATAAAAATAAATTAAGTCAATTTCTACTTAGGTCAAAAAAGAAAAATTGTATTTCAGTGAATCTTATTAAATGGTTGCAATTAATATAAACATATATGTGTATACATTTGACAGATCATAATGTTAAGTGACAAAATAGAAAGCGATTTTTCTTTTTCCTTTATATAAATGGTGCTGTACGATTTTTTGTCTTTTGCTATTTATACATTAATTAAATTTAATTATTCTAATGAAGTATTATAGTAAAAAAAAATTGATTATCAGAAATTAAGCCATCCCATGTGGGATTTGAACCCACGACTTTTGGATTAGAGATCCCTCGTGTATCCATTGCGCTACAAGAACACAACGTATAATTTCTAAAACGATTTTTAGAAAGTTCAGAGTTTTATATAAAACATAATCTTCTAATTACCCATAGTCCAATTACATTTCTAATTCTTTGGATCATTTCATTTTGGCTAACATTATATTGAAATATTCTTTTTTTGCAGTTCGTTTCTTCAGAGATTCTGAGAAAAATTTCAGTAGATGTTTGCATTCAAAGACAAAGAAGAGTTTATGAAGACAATAAATTCCTTTTAGAAACTTTATCTTTTTAAAAGATATTTTATTAAAACACACACACACACAATTTGGGAATCACTAATTTTAACAATTTAAATATTTTTAAATTTGATATTGGTCAACTCATCTGATTCTGTTCTATTAGTTTTACCTTTCAGTAGAAATATTAATTTTGACTCACCTTTTGAATAGTGAGTCAAATAATATTATAAAAATAACCTAAATGGAAATCTTAATCCAGCTAATCTGTCATTTATCAAGTAAGGCATATTATATATAAATTTAAATTTGTGTTTAATATCTTATAGCATATACAAATTCTCACTTTTGATCATATCCTTCAAAGATTTTTTGAGAACTTCGTTGAAGTTAGAAGATGCGATATTGTTAATGGAAGTGTGTTTTGCTAATGGTATCTACTTATTGAACTATCCTTTGGTGAACAATGGCTATTTATAATGATAAATTGCCTTGGGTTGAAAGAACACCAGCGAACGCTCTAGGTTTATTTCGATGTAAAATCTCTCCTATTTAACATAGAACCACAGAATTTCTCTTTGTAATCACTATAAAAAATAATTAAAAGTATCAAAAGCATTTAAAATTCCTTTAAAAAAAGCGGAAAGGGCAACAAATTAAACAGAATCCACAGTGTCCAGTCGATAAAGATGTACGTTCCAGTGTTAATATTTCGATTTCGATACACTTTTCTCTCATCTGCACGTAATATTATATCACAAGTATGATAGTTTCAATTAAGTACATCGTTCATTCTCTCCCTAATTAAATTCCACTTCAAAGTCAAAAATATCATGTTTCACTTATGTTGTTGTCTCAAAGACGCAACTGTTTTAACAGCATTTTAGTAACACTGTGAAGCAAAACTATTTGTATAAAAATGTGAAATGGTAACAATAGAGAGGCTTGGTGTTTGTATGGGATAAAAATATATTAAAATTATTTAATTTATTTTTCTTAAACATTTCTTCTTGTATTCTTAGTATGACATCCCTAATTATCTTTAATAAATGTTCCAAATATATTTCCATCTCAATTATTTCATGCATTTTATATTTCAGGAATTCATTTTGTTATTTATGAATTTTAAATCACTGTTCATTTAAATACTTCATAAATTAAAATCAAATCATTTCGTATTTTTATATTCATTTCTGTATATCTTCTTAAGCATCTCTTGATTTATTTTTCAGGTTTCTGAGTTCCTTGGATCTCAATTTCCATTTATTCAAATACTTAGCAAAATATTATATCGATTCAAAAAATTCGAGAGAAAAATTCGGAAAACACAAAACAATGGAATTATAGTACCATAATTATAACAAGGATTAGAACCAGTTTTTAATTAATTTTCCTAAGTAAAGGAACTTCAAATTTCAGAGATGTATTTAATTAAAGTAACTTAAGAAGGAATATAAACAAAACTACTATCGATCTATTAATTTTTTAAAAACAAATATATAGGAAAGCTTTATTTAAAAATGAGCATACGGAAACTTCCTTCATTATTTCAATAAAAGTAGTAAAACTAAATAATTTTATCATGCACACGCAATTTATCCTCAACATTTTTATTCTAAAACTTGGGAATTTAATTTGATTCACCTTTTATCATTTATTGCTAGGAATAAGGAAAGTTTTAATTTATTTAACAATATTCCTAACAAATGAAACAAAAAAGAACTTCATTCTAAAATTTATAATTAAAAATTTTAAATATTTCGTTTAGAGTATTGTTACTCAAATATATTCTTAATCACTAAGGTAAATTATGTAGTAATTAAATGAGAATAAGAGTGGGGAGGGGAGAAGAATAGTAAATAAGAATTCATCGGTCTTTGAATAGTTTAACTTACTCAGAAAATAGTATTTTTATGAAATTAATATCTTAGAATCGCAATTTAAATTACAGGTTTCGGTGGATGAGAAATTTGAAAATAGTTAAACTTTAAAAACAGAAAGTTATGAAAAAAGGTTTTGGAAAATTCTTAACCATAATAACTATATATACAAATATAAAATGTAAAAATATTAATTAAAGCACAACTTAAATGTTCCTTAAAGAAATATAATGAACAAAAATAATTAAAAATGGAGCCCAGTGAGTCAAAATCAATTTCGTACGTAGGATCAAACAAATATTTAGCTTTCTTCTAATTTTCATTCTTTCATTTTTACTTTGCTTTAAATATTAACGCTTTTATGTATCATATGATTTTTCTTTTTATTAATTTCATGCATTAATTTATCTGCTGAATGAGGATTCTTTATATATATTTTTTAAAAAGTATGATAGTGAAAATGGTAGAATTACAGAATTTTATCTGTGTTTAGATTGCATTTTCAAAAATTCTAATGTCGAGAAAAATTAGAAATGTACTTCATTATCGGAACGCTCTATACTGATAGTGTTAAAAAGGGCTTTTTCAATGTACCTTTTCTAAAAACCTGTTGGAAATACAATCCCCAAATGTTTTTTGCAAGTTAAGCATACATGTAATATTATACTGAAATGAGCTTTTTTTGAAATTTTTTCCATTAGTTTTTCGTTAAAACTTTTTTATTTGATGTATAGTGAGAAAACAGTGTTTTTCGACAGAAAAAAAAATTATAAAAAAATTGTATACAAAATTTTGCTAAAAGCTCATTTCAATATATACTAGAATATATAAAGAATGTGTCATGTAAGTTTTGTTGACATCAGATTTATACTTTCTGAGAAAAGGTGCATCTAACCTTCAAAAGTTACATTTTGAGAAAAACACATTTTTATAAAAAAAAAAAGTTACCTTATCAAAACATTCCAGCTCCATATTTCAAATTTTCAGCATTTTTTAAATTTTCATCTTCTTGTTTCATTCTTTTAAGTCTTTTTACTTTTCTAGTCTCCTTAGTTTTCTGTAAATTGGCATATCTTACCCTTGTACTGCTCTCTTTGTCGAGATGGTCCATGCAGCATGTCGCATAATATCCTCGCTCTATGTTAAGTTTTTTAAAAATATCCAGCTTTGTTGCATTCCCTTTATAAAAGGATGCAATAGCATCATACGTACCAAAGTAAAGTGTTTCTATGTGCACAAATGTCTTTTTGGGGCACGAGACCAAATAACATTATTAATGCTTTCATTCGGATTCTGCGTGTTTCCATGCAAGCACTTTTTCAATAATTCTGGATCCGAAAGGTCCCTAAAAATAGGCCAAATGGCTTCAACAACAGCAACTGGAAATTTATGTTTGTGGAGATAAAGTTTATTTTCTAATTGAGCCTTCTTACATTGATACCATGTGTCAAGACCTGATGGACAAAATCCATGCTGTGGATTTTTATCCGTAGATATTTTGTGAAGAAATATTTTCCATATATATATATATAGCTTGTTTCATACACTTTGCATTTGATAAATTTCTTCGAATGGCTAGACCATAATATGTTTGCAATTGATCAATAGTTGCTTCTGTTAATCTATTTTTGCCCCATAATGCTTCGCCACCTGATAATGTTTGCCCCCTTATTTTTGCTTTGAAACGTCAGAGGCAAAATCCCATCCGTTTCATAACAATCCCTAAAGAAATTTTAAAAAATGACGTCAAACTTCAAGCTGACCCAAGAGGAAGTACAATGTTTACCTTTTTTTCTGTCCATTTAAATCGGTGACTCGCGTTTAGACGATTCTTTAAAAACAAAATTTTAGCACTTCTAATTAAGCTAGAGATAAAAAAAAATGATGTATTTTTGGAAAGGTAATGAGCTGAAGAATTTAAAAATTCAATAACCTGAAATTCACCTTTTAAAAAATTTTTTACCTTTCCAACTCCCCTTAAACTCTATATTAACAAATTGATAAAATTGAAAATATCTGTATCTTAAGAAGTAATAACCGTGCCAAAATTATGAATACCAAGTGCAAATTGAAAACTAATTACTCATGATAATATTCTAAGTACTACAAACTTACAAATTATAATAATTCATGAAAACTATTAAGCAAAATATTTGTATGAAAACCCAATCATCATAATGTATTATTTAACAATAAAGTTAACTTCCATAAAAATTTATCCTAAAGCATTTTAAGAAGGTGTTTAACATATCTTTTCATGCTAATCGTGCTAAATGACTCTTAGAAAATACGAAAAATCGATTTTCACTTTCAATAAAAAAGCAAAGAGTTCTCCAATCTTCCACTATTTGTATGTGTAAAAATAAAATACTTACACTTTTTTGCTTATAATTTGTGTATTTTTGAAAACTCACTTACTTCCTATTTAATAAAAATATTTTATTTGAGCATAAATAAATTGCAAAATATTGCTATAAGAAAGAAATTTAATATTTTAATAAGATATGTGAATTTTAGAATACGACTAAGAAACATTTATAATTTTTTTAAAAGAAATAATAAAAACCATTAGTGTATAATCTGATTTTAGTCTTATTAATTAAAATCCAGTAATAATAGAATTTATACTTGAAATTTTAAAAAAATATCACCGTTTTAAAACTTCACTAATTAACTCATTTGAAATATTAGAAAATATTGCACAATCATTTCACATTTAAAATCTACTTTAAAAAATGTCTGTAAGAAAGAAAATTGTTACATAATTGGAAACTCAATACTTCAATTAAGCTAAAAATGTATTTGAGAAATCACTATCCCTTTAACAATTCTACAAATTCACTCCATACCCCTTTAGACTACTTTAAGACTGTTGGTTTGAGATGATTTTAAGACTCTTTAATTTTGTTTCATGTTTCTTTTAAGAGCTGAATGAATCATTATTAATAGGAAATACATAATCTTACTCAAGAAAGATATCATGGACAACGAAACCATAAATCTCACAGTCAAAATCTTAAATGTCATTATTTTTGGATATCCCTTACAAACTATTTATATAAGATATTCTGAACTACACTTTAAATTATTTTTCTATTTATTTTTATATGAGCAATATTTTTGATGTGTAACATCTTTACT
Organism: Trichonephila clavata; assembly: GCA_019973975.1. Classification (NCBI taxonomy): domain Eukaryota; kingdom Metazoa; phylum Arthropoda; class Arachnida; order Araneae; family Nephilidae; genus Trichonephila; species Trichonephila clavata. Next base: position 8,035 of record BMAO01025002.1, on the reverse strand, counting down.
CTCGGTTGCTGGATATTTGTTGGAGTGATTTCGTGAAAAGGGATGGAAATGTGTAACAGGAAGTCGGGGAGGCGAACGCTGTTTGATTTGACCAATCAGCGCGCTTGGCGGCGTTTTTTCCGTACCCTCCCAGTCATTCCCGTTCTGGACGTCGTGCAAGCATGACGTCTATTGAAGAGCCCAGAAGTCAGGTCGGCGATAATTGCGACCAATCAATCAATATGGAGGATATTAGTGTTACTCCTCCTCTTACTGATGAAGAACGATGCGCTAGGATCAAAGGCTTTGAAAAACAATACCATATTTTCGATGCAAGAAAGGACTATGTTGTCTGCATGTTGGACATCGAAAGGAAAATTCCCAGTCCAACGACGAAAACGAGGACGCAACTTTAGGACGAGTTGAAGAACCTTGACATCAAGACAAAGTTCCTGGAGGGTAAGATGAATGAATTTCTACCTTGACCGATTGCCCTCTCTCTGTACCCACAACTATAAATTTAAAGCGGTCAAAAGACCAGCTGAACCAATCCTCAGACCAGCAAAATTAACGTTTGTCTTAAATAAAAACCCTAAAGGTAAAAATATTAATAATAAAAGTAATGATTTTTCATTCCCTAAGAAAACAGCAAACCGGTTCCAGTTGAGAACACTATTAATCAAATCAATACTACTAACAGCTTTGCAGCACTCAATACTGCAAAGACAGACTCCGAGAGAGGACGGCACATCACCCCAAACTAAAGTTAAACCAATAATGATGAGGATGACCACCTCATACAACTTAATTCTCCAAAGCATTAACCGTACTCACCCAACTGCCACTAATACCCACATCAATGGGTTTATAAAAATCGCAGCAGAAACAGAAGACCATCACCGAGAAATAACTGAATTCCTTACTGCTAAAAAGATGCAGTACTATGTAATAGACCCCCAATCTACTATGCCTCTTAAATTGGTTATTAAAGGTCTCCCTTCTGATACGGAAGTGGAAGACATTAAAACAGAATTAATTTCAAAAAAGGAATCAAAATTTAAAAAGTAGCGCAACTTCGTAAGTTCGCTACCAAAGCCCCACTCCCATTCTTTTAAATCGAAATTACCAGAGATGATAACGTTGAGGACATCTACAAAATTAAAACTGCCTTTACATGCAGATAAAATTAGACCCTTTCCGTAAAGGTAACAGAGCTACGCAATGCTACAATTGCAATTTCTTCCATCATGCGAGCCGAAATTGTTCAATGCTGACGCGCTGCCTGAAAATGTGGTGAAAACCACAGAACAGGGCAGTGAGCCATTAAAGAAAAAATTGAAAATCCTCTCTGCATTAATTGCAATGCGAGAGTCACACGACCTTCTCATCAGAATGTCCCCTTTTTCCCAAACCCAAAAAGGGTAAGGGCAAATCAATCAAAGAAAACAAAGCGAGAAATGCAAACTCGCAGGCTAATCAATCCCTTACCTAACTCGGCTTGAGTTTTGCTCAAGTTGTTACTCCCAAGAAAGCCACCAGATGGCACCACGCGGAACGTTCCTTCGGCGTCTGCAACTAACAATAGTTTAAATATAAATATAAATAAAGATAACTTAAACTTGGAATCAGCAAATGCTGACCAAAACAATACTGGAGAATTTGGGTTCCTCCAAGCTATCCTAGAAATTAAAAATATATTTATTCTTTTTCCTTCACTTCTCAGTGAAATGCAAATATCGTTTAACAGTCCAAATCCAGCAGATATAAGTTAGGACATCTGCTTAAAGGAGTCTGCTCCTCACTATCAAACATAACCATTAATGATGTATAGTTCTTTTTTCGGGCTCCAAATGTTCTCCTGGAACGCAGACGGAGTGAGATCGCGTATTGTTGAGATACGCGATTTCATCGATAAGCACTCCCCTGATATATTTTTATTACAAGAAACACATCTGAGACCAGATCTATCTTTCAATATCCCAAACTACTTCTGCTATAGGAACGACAGAACCCACCCAGACCTAGGATGAGGTGGAACTGAGCTCCTAATTAAAAAATCTATTCAGCACTATCATGTCCCCACCCCTTCCTCCCTACTGGAATCGAGGCGACTCTAATTACTCTCACCCCCATTGAAGATGAACCCCTTTTAAAATGCTTCTATTTACATCCCACCAAACAACGACTTCTTTAAAAACATAGGACCTGCTCTAAATAAAATTTTCAACATTAATAATATGGCCATACTAGCAGACGACTTCAATGCTCAACACACATCCTGGGGATGTGATATTAATAATACCAGAGGAAATATATAGACTCTACAATTACATTAAAAATAATAATATTGATCTATTTGCACCCTCCACCCCAACTAGATACGGTTATGACTCTGCCACAATTTTAGACTATGCCCTCTTCAAAAATATTAACTGGCCATGTACAATAGATTCCATTCCCGAACTCAGCTCGGACCACAACCCTATCAAACTTTACTTTTCGAGAACTTCTAAATTTGAACTTCCCCCACCCCAACTCAACACTACTTGGAGAATTTTTACGAAAACGCTCTCCAATTATGATAACTTCAGTCTCCCTACTGCTACCTCAACCCAGGATATTGACTCCCAAGTCAGCAATATCACGACTGAAATTCTCAATGCCCACTCCATCGCCTCTAAACCGATCAACCCCACGGAGATTCCATTTGTGCAGGGTGAGCTCAAACAACTATTCAAAGAGCGTAACAGAGCAAGGAAATTATGGCAGTTTACTCGGCACCCTCAACACAAAACTAACCTTAACTGACTTCAAAACATCATCAGTAGAAAAACATACACCTACAGACAACAAGTATGGGAGGACCACCTTTCTTCTCTGGACGCTGAAGACTGTTCTCTATGGAGGACTGCTAAAGCATTCAGGAAGAAAGCCACCCCGATCTCATCCCTTAATGACCCAAACGGCGTTGCTCTCAGTGACACAAACAAAACAGAATTAATTGCTAAATCACTCGAGAGTTAGTTTAAATTAAACAACATACAGAACCCGCACAAAGACGAAGTAATTACAAGCATTGTTGATGCGTACTTCACTGCTAACAATAATGACACTGGTTTCCTCCCCCCCCCCCATCTACCTTCTGAATTTATTGACTTTATTAAAAAGATTAAAATTAAAAAAATCGCCCGGTAGAGACAAGATCACTAACAAAATGCTTAAAAACCTTCCTCTTCTAACTATCTTCAAGATTAACAATTTAATTACTAATATGATTAATCTCATGTATTTGACTGATGCTTGGAAAACTGCAGTTGTAGTACCAATTCTGAAGCCTGGGAAAAACCCAACAGCTTCAGATTCGTACCGACCAATCTCCCTTCTTCCGATCCTTAGCAAACAGGCTGAAAAAATTATCTTAGTCAGGCTAAAAATGACCATCTTGAATGCCAGAACATTCTTATTCCGGAGCAGCACGGGTTCCGACCTCGTCTCTCCACCTCCCACCAACAACTACGCGTCGTCGAATATATTAAAGAAGGGAATAACCATGACCAATGCACAGCTGCAGTCTTCCTAGACATTCAAAAAGCTTTTGATAGAGTATGGGACACAGGCCTACTCTTCAAACTCATAACTTATAAAATCCCACCCCCCACTAATAATAATTATAAATTCCTACCTTAACAATAGATCCTTTTCTGTTAAAATAAATAGAACCTTCTCTCAAAGTAAATTTATCAACGCTGGTGTGCCTCAAGGATCAATCCTTGGGCCTGTACTGTTTAATCTATACGTAAACGATATTATCAAATGTACTAACACAATAATTTGCATGTACGCAGATGATACAGCCATACTATCACAACACAAAAACCTAAACACACTTACAGAAAATATCAATGAGCACATAGCTCACCTTGAGATCTGGTTCTCCGTCTGGGAAATCGCGCTCAATACCTCAAAAACTGAAGCTGTCTTCTTCTCTAATAGAAAACCCCCACCTGAAATTACACTTCAAAATGAAAGAATTCCCTGGTCTCAGCACACCAAGTACCTTGGTGTCATCATTGATAAAAACCTCACTTTCAGACAACACATTGCACACATAAGAGATAAATTTAAAACTGCCTCGCACATCCTATATCCCCTAATCTCGAGAAAGTCTAAATTAAATAGACATAACAAACTGCTTATCTACACTCTGATTCTGAAACCATTAATTACTTATACCTCCCCAATCTGGGGTCATGCAGCAAAAACCAATATCAATAGAAATGAATATTCGCAAAATGTCATTCTTAGGCAAATTCTCGATGCACGCTGGTACATGAGAAATGTTGATCTCAGATCAGCGTGCAGCATCCCCACTATTAGGCAAACTATCCGGAAGCTTGCAATTAACTTTTTCAACAATATCGACAATCACGACAACCCATCTATTAAAGATATCGTCCCCACTACTCCCATTTCTCAGTCAGAAGACCAAGAGATATCTTGGTCAACCCCGATTTTAATTAATTCATTCTATTTCATTTTCTACTCTAGTTTTTTTTTTCACGCTCAATCCTTCGCTTTCCTTCATCCCAACTCTGCTGGGTTGCAGGTCAGCTCTGGTTGGCTAAACTAACTAAAATTAGAATTTGCGGGTCTACAGCGCGTAGCGCTTTTACCCAGTGTGAAAAGAATAGCAAATCCATGAGAGAAAAATAAAAAATCAAGTAACCCCCGGCGTGGGGGGCAGAGGAACTGGCTCCGAGGTGGCCGCGCAGGGCGGACGAACCGGGGAGAAATCGGGAGGAAGCGCAAGGAAGGAAAACGATCACCAAACAAAAAAAAGAGGAGGCAACCAATATGAGCGGGCGGCAGTGACAGTTCACTAAGAGTCCGTTTCGGCGCATTAGAGCATTTGGTGTTGTAGATGTATAAAATTAGTGTTTTTTGTAGTGTCTAAGGAGGTTTAAGAGGCAAAGCCCACTTTGTAGTGGCATAAGCATACTTTAACTTAGGATGTGGATACGTAAATAATGTTTGTGCTTTTATTATGGGGTTATCGTGATTTTCGATGGTTCTAAAAACATTCCTGGATAACTTAGTGATGAAACTAGATATCGGCTCCATGTGTAAATCGTAGTGTATCACGTCGTTTCTAACGTACCAAGGTGCGTTAGTCATGACGCGAAGTATTTTATTTTGAACAATTTGAATTTTTTTCATGTGGGTGGGGGCTGCAGCTCCCCAAACAGGGGCTGCATAAGTAATCACTGGGCGCAAAATTTGCTTGTAAAGAATGACTTTATTTTCTAGGGAGAGAGGAGACTTTTTCCCGACCAGGGAAATAGCCAAATGAATCCTTCCCCAGAATTTATCTGCGAGATAGTCGATGTGTTTTCTGAAGGTTAGTCTACTATCTAAGTGTAAGCCCAGGTACTTTACCACCGGAACCCACTGTATGTAGTCATCAAAAAGTGTGAGTTGGAAGGGAGGGTCGATGGCCCCCCACTTCCGGAATACTATTGCTTGAGATTTGTCAACATTAATTGCAATTCTCCAGTCTGTAAGCCAATTTTCTAAAGTATCTAGGAATCTTTGTATAGCTTTTAATGAGTAACTGAGCTGAGAACCCTGTGTTAACACCGCGGAGTCATCCGCGAACAGGCAGGTACTAACTGTGGGGTGGTGTGGAAAATCGTGAGTGTAGATGTTGTACAAACACGGTGAAAGGGTACTACCCTGGGGGGTGCCGCTTTGGCAAGCACCAAAATTTGAATAGTCATTATTTACGCGAACACGAAAGGTTCTGTTTCGTAAATAATTATGTATAATTTTAATTAAATACCCAGGGAAGTTGAGTTTAATTAATTTGTATGTGAGGCCATCATGCCACATCTTGTCGAATGCCCTCTTGACATCAAGAAAGACACCGACAGTGTATAATTTGCTAGCGAAACCTTCATTAATAATATTAGTAACTCGTATCAATTGGTGTAGCGTGGAATGGCCCTCCCTGAAACCATGTTGTTCAGGGGGATCTGGTTGGCTATTCCCTACCACTCTTCTCTTATACAGTCTCTGCCGAACTCTTGTTCCGACCAATAAGATCGCTTCCTCTCACCTCACATTTTCGCTCACCTCCGACAGTCATTTTTTCCCGCGCTCTGATCTACGGTTTTTGCTGCAACCCGATTAGCTGGGCTCGCCCCGCCTACTCTCAGATTTTTCTCACACGCTTTTTCGAGCTCTTTAACGAGCTTTTTTTCATATTTTTATTACTCCCATCTAAATTATTTTTAAATTTAATTCATTTTTAGTATTCTTTATTTTTAAATTTCAATAATTTTCTTAAAATGGACATTGGTAGAATTCTTTACAGTCATCTTAAAAACCCTGAAACCCTAGGTGCTCCAATCAACAGTCGCCAACGATATACCCTCCCAGTGAAGTTCTGTTTTTCTCCTTCATTCAAGAGGAGTTCCCCCAACCCCCAAGCGGTCTAAGACGTGGGATATTTGTTTTTGTTTTGTTTTCTCACTTTAGGGTCAGAGAAGAAGCTAAGTCCTTTAGCTGGATCTTGTAAAGATATAACCACGTGGAGTCTAACTCTAGTTGTCATATAGCGGCCAGTCCTTTTTATGTTGTTAAATTAAGCATTTAAAAATATTCGAATTCAAAAACTTGGTTTCGTTTTCTTGACTCTAAATCCCTTTCGCACATACCAGCAAGTATTATTAGACTTTATCCAGGATAAACTTACGATTATTACGCTCAATTGTTAAAGTCTCAGGGCTCGTTGTGTATGAAATCTGAGGTTATATTAATATGTGCAAACTATATTAAAAATTAAATAATCTGTTAAGCGTCTGACAAAGTTTATTATTCTTAAGAAAGTACGAATAAGTAATATGGAATCATTCGAATAAATATTTTAATGTATATATTTTTCATACTTTGAGGTTAATTCCTGTCCCTGTCAATATGATATTTTTAATTGTGATTAAAAATCTAAGTAATCACACGGGTAATTTTTATTTCCCCTAATATTTCTAATATTTAAACATTTACCAAGCTAATTCAATTTTTGTGATTTGCAGAGACAGGGAAAATCCAGAGCAGAATATATGCGAGATTTTCGGCAAAAGAAACGTGAGGAGAAAATTAAAAACTGGAAGTACAGCCGAAAAGAATTGCACATAATTCAACTCAACCCAGCAGGGATTTTCGGGCACGTGCAACGAACACAATTCTCTCACAAACATCAACGGCCTACCCAACTACTTCTTTATCAAATCTATTTGTCAGTCAGGCAACTTTACGATTGTCCGCTCATAGTTTTTTTGAATGATGAACTCAAGCTCGAAATGAACACAAATCGAAATGTTTCGACAACTAACAGTGGTACTGTTATTGACGCTGTTTTTCAACAGTTATTAAATACTTTGAAATCACAAGTGTTTGTGTCATATTTTAATTATCCTAATTGTATCGTGTGCGTGTGTTTCCGCTTTTCCCCAAATTGAACAAGAATAATTATTTTTGATAAAAAATTTTGCATTACTCCTTGGGTTAATTAAATAAAATTTTAATAAAGATATAATTATTCGATAGAAAATTATTCCCAATCATACCCGATTCCTTTTTTCTAGGATTTAAGTTACTATTGCGAATTTACCACGATAACATGTCAGATGTTACACAACATATGCGACTACTGTAAGACTCGTTCCTTTTTTATTTAATTATGTTTTTTATATTTTAATGTGTAGGCATAAATATTTATCACAGTAAGTATATGAATTATTTTTAATACTATTAATATTGAATCAATGTGTGTGGCTATCGTTCAACCACAGAATTTTAATATTTCTGCTGGAAAGAAAATAATTTCTAACTCTTAAAATATATTACTTTGAGAATTTTTGTTTTATTAAATTTCGCTTCATCTGCATCGCATATTTCCATGAGATATGGTAAGCAATAAAAGGGAAAAAATGTATTACAGAGGAAAGAAAAGTATTAGAGTTTAAATTCAAGTAGTCAGACGAAATATAACTCTTTA
>BMAO01025001.1:0-14923 GCA_019973975.1 Trichonephila clavata | reverse complement strand
AACTATTTGCAAAAATAACGTACTTTGAAATAAAAAAATGTACAAAAACTAATGTTCAAGTTATTTCTCAGAAAAACAGCGCTTTACGAAAACCACAAAATGTTTTTTAAAATCCGTAATTTTGAAGCAATTTTTTCAATCTTCGTATATGGTACGTATAGTATTGCTTTACACACGGAAAAAAGATTTTGTGAGATTACCTTCATAAAAAACAAAGTTATTCAATGTGAAGTAAAAATTGGGACTACTTTTTAAAAATTCTTTAAAAAAAAGTTTTGGGAATTTTATTTTTTAAATGAATGGATCTAAAAGAGAAAGGCTTGAAGTTAATTAGTATAGAATATTGATTTAATAACACGAAAAGTAATTCATATACAACATTTTAGAAATATTTTTTATAAAAACGCATCACTTTAAACACTATTTTAAAAAATTCGAAAAAAATAGAAAATCGTTATTTTACAAAAACAATTATACCGTATCGTGGCGAAATAAATGATTTTTCCGATTCTGTAATTATTTTTTTGTCTGATTTCAACACCGAAAACTGGATGACAGTTTTAAGATGGTCGAAAACGTCGGATCACCGTTTGGCCGAAATGGAACGGAAGTTCCGCCAAGTAAACAACCGGTAGGCGTTAAAACTATTAGGTGTTTTAGGGTTTTTAATTAATATCTTTTCAACTAATTACAATATCCGAATATAAATGGGCAATACGGCTTCCCCGGAAAATTCCCGATCTTTTGGTACCTTCCGCGACTTTCTGCGTGGTGCGGTTCGTGAGAAGATAGACGCACATACATACATAGATACGTTTGTTTACCTTCGAATTTTAATAGTGTAAGACTAGCTTTCATGGCCCGGCGTTGCACGGGCTTATACCGAGGGTATAACTTAATCCCCATGTTAATTTCCTCCTTTTATTCTAACGCCAACACTTTTGTGGGGTTTGAAGCGTACGATGTGAGTGCATGACCCGTGAGTGCATGTCATGGCTTTGTTGCTTAAATTTTCCCTTCTCTTCACAAATTCTCGATCCTAGTGCCACTGAAGACCCACCGTGTAGGGGAGGGATGCACGTAAAATAAATCGAGAGCTCAAACGTCCTCCTGTTGCTGTGGTGTGGTAGTTAGGAGAGGGGGGTGCCAGCTCAGGTGTCTTCTGTGTCACTTGACCATGGTTCCAAATTACGCGGACCGTCCCTAAAACGCCTCTTGTTGCTGAACAGTGGGACATTAATATTCACTCAACTTCACAAATTCAGCACTTCCAATATTATTTTTCGAAATTATTTTGATTTCTTTGTTTTTTTCCTCTCCGCTTAGTTCGGCGTTGCACGGGCTTTTACCGAGTGAATAACTTCACCCTCACGGAAATTTCGTGTTTCGCTCAGGCCGATAGCACTTGTGTGTGTGTGTGTGTGTGCGTGCGATGTGAGTGATTTCTTGAACAATGTCATAAGAACTCTCTTTTTCGAAATTTGTTCTTGCGTTGGTGTGGTGTGGTAATTATTAAAGATGGGTGAAAGCTCATGTGTTGTCCTTGTCACTTGAGCATGGTTGAAAATTTCGAGGTCCGTCACAAAAAACCCTTGAATAGGCAAACAGTGCGAAATGAAAAATTACCCACTCACTTTCCAATTCTTTCCTTTTCCTGAGTGAATAATTTCATCCCCATGGAAATTTCGTATTTCCCTCAGGCCGATAGCACTTGTGTGTGTGTATGCGCGCGATGTGAGTGATTTCTTTAACTATGTCATAAAAACTCCCTTTTTCGAAATTTAATCTTGCGTTGGTGTGGTGTGGTAATTCTTAAAGATGAGTGAAAGCTCAGGTGTCGTCCTCGTCACTTGAGAATGGTTGAAAATTTCGAGGTTCGTCACCAAAAATTTTCGAAAAGGCAAACAGGGTGAATTTTAAAATCACCCACTCACTTTCCAATTCTTTCCTTGCAATCTTTTATTTCCCGGAAACGAAAATGTAGTTTTTTTAAAAATAGTTGTATGCTAAAAAAAAGACAGAAAGTATAAATTTTTCAAATTACTAAATTTCACTACTATTTTAATTCTTGAAGTAAAATTGTGAGAATTTTTTGAAATATTCGACACGGGGAAAAATGTTTCATGCAATTACGCATTATTTAAAAGTAAACTATAAGTTTTATGAAAGAGAACAAAAATTTCGATACTGATAAATATTTTAAATGAATCTCAGAAATGCATTGAATGCATTTTAATTTTTAAAAAAATATTAATTTAAATCCATTATCAATAAATACTAATAAAAAAAATTCTACAGATAGCTCTTGAAACGTTTGGATGTTTGATTAAACATATATAAGTGTTAAAATTCCACTTTTGGGGGAAAACCTAGTTATATGCTAACATTCACTGAAAAAACATACAAAAAGAAAATAATACTATTTGATAAAAACATTTAATTTTTTAAATTTTAATTTTATAGTTTTTCATTCCACTCTGTGTTAAAATTATTTAAACACGTATCTGCGAAAAAAATTATATTACACAAAACTAACTTATTAATTATTTTTAATAAAATTGATTAAAAATGCTCATTTAGCAATTAATTGTGACATACCATTTGCTTACATAATGGCAGCACTGAAAATGAAGTAAATTTCAGATCAGTGGGGATGCAGCTAGTGAATTCAATCATTGAAGAAGAGAGAATTAATTTACGGGTGGGAAAAATAAGCAGAAATGAACAAAATCGAATTGTTGAAAAAGATAGAAATTACTTTAAATGATTAAAAATCAGAAAAAAACCTTTTTGAAGGCAAAAACAAACAAACATGCAAAGTACATTAAAATAACAGAGGATCATGTTAAAATAAGTATTTATCAGTAAAATTAATTTACGTGGTAAAAAATTAGCTGAAATGAAAAAAAGAGATCCCACCGATTCGAACTCGCAGAGACACGATCTGCTTTACGGTGTAAATGAAGGTAAGCGCTATCCGCTGTGCTACCGGTACCCGTAGCGAAAAATGAAAATAGGCAACAATAATGAATGGGAGGACGAAAAAGTAATTTTTTCACTCGCATTATTTTTTTACTCGCCAAAGTTACTGATTTCCCCCTGTTTAAGGCAGAATTTTTTTAGTGTAACCCTTCAGTTAGATGCGGTCGAAGGCGAAACAGGTCAAATGTCTTTGGCACAAAGCTAATTTTCGACGCCAATGTTTGGCTAAACGTAAAATCACGTATTTTAAATTATTTTAAAAATCATTACCTTCCTTTTAAGGGCATAATTTTTACGTTAATACTCTCAAACATCACCACCTATTTGCAAAAATAACGTACTTTGAAATAAAAAATGTACAAATTACTACTTTTTAATTTATTTCTCAGAAAAACATAAGTTTACGAAAATCACAAAATGTTTTTTAAAATCCGTAACTTTGAAGCAATTTCTTCAATCTTCGTATATATTACGGATAATATTACTGTACACACGGAAAAAAAGGTTTTGTGAGATTACCTTAATAAATGACGAAGTTATTCAATGTAAAGTAAAAATTGGGACTACTTTTTAAAAATTCTTTAAAAAACGTTTTGGGAATTTTATTTTTTAAATGAATGGATCTAAAAGAGAAAGGCTTGAAGTTAATTAGTGTAGAATATAGATTTAATAACAGGAAAAGTAATTCATACCCAACAATTTAGAAATAATTTTCATAAAAACGCATCAGTTTTAACACTATTTTAAAAAATTCGAAAAAAATAGAAAATATCGTTATTTTACAAACAAAATTATACCGTGTCGTGGTGAAATAAATGATCTTTCCAATTCTGTAATTATTTTTTGTCTGATTTCATCACCGAAAATTGGATGACAATTTTAAGATGGTCGAAAACGTCGGATCACCGCTCGGCCGAAACAGAACGGAAGTTCCGCCAAGTAAACAACCGGTAGGAGTTAAAACAATTAGGCATTTTAAGGTTTTTAATTAATATCTTTTCAACTATATAAATTTTTCAATTTACAAAATTTCACTACTATTTTAATCCTTGGAGTAAAATTGTGAGGATTTTTTGAAATATTTGACTCGGGGGAAAAAGTTTCATGCAATTACCTTTATAAAAGAAGAAATTATTAAATGATTGATTTAAGTATTTTGAGTGTTTTATTAAAATTTGTTCAAAAAATTTTTGGCTTTTTTTTAAAATCACTGATTCTAAAAGTTTTAAATTGAAATTTTCGAAGTCCGTCGCCAAAAAACTCTGGAGTAGGTGAACAGTGCGACTTTTTAAAAATCCCTCACATTTCAATTCTTTCGTTGTAATTTTTTAGGCCGCGGAAACGAAATGTAGCTTTTTTAAAAATAGTTGTATTTTGAAAAAAGACAGAGAAGTAGAAATTTTTAAAATTACAAAATTTCACTACTATTTTAAATCGTGAAGTAAAATTGTGAGGATTTTTTGAAATGTTCGACGCACGGAAAAATAGTTTCATGCAAATATCTTTACGAATGAAGAATTTATTAAATGATTGATTTAAGTATTTTGAGTGTTTTATTAAAATTCGTTCAAATAAGTTTTCGGCTTTTTATTTTTTAAATCACTGATTCTGAAAGTTTTAAAAATCATTTTTTTATAAACGCAACGATATTGATTCATATGAGAAAAAATCATAAATTATGCAAAACAGCATTGTTTGTAAAAAAAAAAGTTGTTTTTTTTCTTTAAAATTCTTTAAAGAAAGATAGCATTTTCCCGGAAACGAAACTGTAGCATTTTTAAGAATAGTTGTATGCTGAAAAAAGAACAGAAAGTATAAATTTTTCAAATAACTAAATTTCACTATTTTTATTCTTGATGTATAATTGTGAGAATTTTTTGAAATATTCGACACGGGGGGAAAAAGTTTCATGAAATTACGTATTATTTTAAAGTAAACTATAAGTTTTATGAAAGAGAACAAAAATTTCGACACTGATAAATATTTTAAATGAATATCAGAAATGCATTGAATGCATTTTAATTAAAAAAAAAATTTCACTGGAAAAAACATTCAAAAAGAAAATAATACTATTTGATAAAAACATTTAATTTTTTTAATTTTAATTTTATAGTTTTTCATTCCACTCTGTGTTAATTAAATTATTTAAACACGTATCTGCGAAAAAAATATATTATAAAAAACTAACTTATTAATTATTTCAGTGGGGATGCAGCAAGTGAATAAAATAATTGAAGAAGAAGAGAATTAATTTACTAGGTGGGAAAAATAAGCAGAAATGAACAAAATGGAATCCTGTAGATTTAAACCCAGAAAATAAGAATTAGACACTTAGCGGTAGGGCGGAAGCGGCACATTAGCCAACCACGCCACGCAGACCAGTAGCAGAAGTGAAAATAGGCAATAATAATGAATGGGAGGTTCAAATTGAATTTAATTTTTAATTGAGGGGATCCACAGGGTATTCACATAACGATTGAAAGATTTCGATTGAAGATTACATTTAAATGTATTGCAAAAAATTTATTGATTTTTGATACTTTAAAAAAAAAGCTATTATATAATAATAAAGAATATATAATACGAACATAGCTTTTTTCCCCCCTAAGGAATTTATACCTATTTAACTGACTATTTCCAGAAAAAAAAATTTCGAAATGGGCAAATTTTTCGATTTTATTATGAAATTATATGTCAAAAAAAGAAATATACATTAGGCATTATTTTAAAGTAAACTATAAGTTTTATGAAAGAGAACAAAAATTTCGATACTGATAAATATTTTAAATGAATCTCAGAAATGCATTGAATGCATTTTATCATCTTAATCTGACATATATAATTTTTTATTCTTGAAAATTATATAAAGAAAAATTGACGAAAAAGTAACTTTATCAGTCGCATTTTATTTTTTTACTCGCCAAAGTTACTGATTTCCCCCTGTTTAAGGCAGAATTTTTTTAGTGTAACCCTTGAGTTAGATGCGGTCGAAGGCGAAACAGGTCAAAAGTCTTTGGCGCAAAGCTAATTTTCGACGCCAATGTTTGGCTAAATGTAAAATCGAGTATTTTAAATTATTTTAAAAATCATTACCTTTATTTTAAGGGCATAATTTTTACGTTAATGCTCTCAAACATCACAAACTATTTGCAAAAATAACGTACTTTGAAATAAAAAATGTACAAATTACAACTTTTTAATTTATTTCTCAGAAAAACATAAGTTTACGAAAATCACAAAATGTTTTTTAAATTCCGTAATTTTGAAGCAATTGTTTCAATATTCGTATATGTTACGGATAATATTACCGTACACACGGAAAAAAGGTTTTGTGAGATTACCTTCATAAATGACGAAGTTATTTAATGTGAAGTAAAAATTGGGACTACGTTTTAAAAATTCTTTAAAAAAAAGTTTTGGGAATTTTATTTTTTAAATGAATGGATCTAAAAGAGAAAGGCTTGAAGTTAATTAGTGTAGAATATAGATTTAATAACACGAAAAGTATTTCATACCCAACGATTTAGAAATAATTTTCATAAAAACGCATCAGTTTTAACACTATTTTAAAAAATTCGAAAAAAATGTAAAATATCGTTATTTTACAAAGAAAATTATACCGTATCGTGGCGAAATAAATGATCTTTCCGATTCTGTAATTATTTTTTGTCTGGTTTCAACAGCGCAAATTGGATGGCAATTTTAAAATGGTTGAAAACGTCGAATCACCGCTCGGCCGAAACGGAACGGAAGTTCTGCCAAGTAAACAACCAGCAGGAGTAAAACAATTAGGCGTTTTAAGGTTTTTAATGAATATCTTTTGAACTAATTACAATTTTTAGAATATAAATAGACAATACGGTTTCCCCGGAAAATTCCCGATCTTTTGGTACCTTCCGCGACTTTCTGCGTCGTACGGTTCGTGAGAAGATAGACGCACATACATACATACATAGATAAGTTTGTTTACCTTCGAATTTTAATAGTGTAAGACTAGCTTTCATGGCCCGGCGTTGCACGGGCTTTTACCGAGTGCATACATATGTGCATTGACAAAAAAACGTACAAAATGACAAATGAAATTCATATGAAAGTGTCTTTTTTTAAACTACCTTTTTTTAAAAAGTAATAAAGATAATCAGTTTTATAATTTTTTTAAAAAAAATAATATAAGGCTAACTATGTTTTGTTTATTATTTTACATATGTGTGTAAAATGTTTCATATGCAAGAAATATTTTTTATAAGATGTGGTATGTATTGAAGAAATGTTTTACAAAATTATATCATGCTAAGCAAATTATTTTTCTAACTTTAGAGAATGCTTGAAGTATCATTATAAGGCATAGAAATTAGGCTGGAAATTAATAATGGAGCATATAATGCATAAACATTGCTTTTATTTTTTTCAATTTCTAGTGGGTGACATTTGATGTTAATACAACTTTTTAAAATGTAAATTCATTAATTAAATTTTAAAATGTTAACAAACAAAAATTATAGTGCAACAGCATATATAGAAAGCAAAATCGTTCGTTGGTCCCTGTAGCGCAATGGACTTGTACTCCAAAAGTTCATGAGTTCGAATCCCACCTGGGATGGCATAATTTCTGAAAAAGTGACTTTTTTTAACTATACTATTTTATTGCAAGATTTAAACATAATTGTATACTAAATAAACACAGTAACAAACAAAATAGTCCAACACCAATCATAGAAAGGAAAATCACTTTCTATTTTGTCACTTAATATTGTGATTCTGTCATACATATTTTTATTAATTGTAACTATTTAACTATTTATTTTATTTTTTGACATTTAAAACTACCTTTTTTTTAAAAAAAAATTAATGCATGTGGAACCATTAGCCAGAGAATTAAATATTATATTTGAAGAAGTTTCCAGAGTAAAGCGCGAGGACTGTGTTTATTATAATAAAAAAGTAACTAAAACAAAATTTTTTTTTTGACCTAAGTAGGTATTGACATAAAAATTTCTTCTTTATAATGCTTGTGTTAAAAAAAAATGAAACATTATCAGGTTTATTATGTTTTTTTAAGATAACATATGCAGCTAATTTATTAAAATACTCGTTAATTATGTTTTGTTTATTATTAATATGCAAAAAATATTGGAATAAGTGGTATATAAATTTAAAAAGTATTACAAAACTATATTATGTTCAGTAAAACAAAGGAAAAAATATTATGAAATTAAAATTGCTTTTGTAATTTTAGAGAATGCTTGAAGTATCATTGTCTTAGATGAATGAAAATGGGGAAATCCCTCTTTCTTACGTCACTGAGAACAAATATATGCCTCATTTCAAAACTACAACTTTAAGATTGACCTTCCTCTACCGCTCATGCGCAAAAAAATCAAAAAAAATCTTGGGAGAGGTTTAAATTGAAATTAATTTTAATTGAGGGTATCCACAGGATATTCACATAACGATTGAAAAATTTCAATTCACGATTACATTTAAATGTATTGCAAAAAATTTATTGATTTTTGATATTTAAAAAAAAGCAATTAATAATAAAGAATATATAATATGAACATAGCTTTTTTTCCCTAAGGAATTTATGTCTATTTAACTGACTATTTCCACAAAAAAAATTAAAAATCAGAAAAAAACCGCAATTTTTTCAATCTTCGTATTTGTTACGTTTAATATTGCTTTACACACGGAAGAAAGGTTTTGTGAGATTACCTTCATAAATGACGAAAATTCCCCTTTTTACTACGTCAGCGAAAGACTCGAAACAACCGCAAGCTTTCACGTCTTCCAAACAGAAATGAAAGCTTCTTGTTAGGAATTGTTGAAAAAGATAGAAATTACTTTGAATGATTAAAAATCAGAAAAAAACCTTTTTAAAGGCAAAAAAAAAAAAAAAAAAAAAAAAATGAAAAGTACATTAAAATAACAGAGGATCATGTTAAAATAAGGAAAATCAGTAAAATTAATTTACGTGGGAAAAATTAGCAGAAATGAAGAAAAAAAAGCGATTCGCGGATTCGAACTCGCAGCGACACGATCCGCTGTATGGTGTAGCGGAAGCGACGCGCTATCCAACTGAGCTACCCAGACCCGTAGCCGAAAATGAAAATAGGCAATAATAATGAATGGGAGGTTCAAATTGAAATTAATTTTTAATTGGAGGGAATCCACAGGATATTCGCATAACGATTGAAATAATTCGATTGAAGATTACATTTAAATGTATTGCAAAAAATTTATTGATTTTTGATATTTTAATAAAAAGCAATTAATAATAAAGAATATATAATATGAACATAGCTTTTTTTTTCCTAAGGAAGTTATGCAAAAAAAAGTTTCGAAATGGGCAAATTCTTCGATTTTATTTATGAAATTATATGTCAAAAAAAGAAATATACATTAGGCATTATTTTAAAGTAAACTATAAGTTTTATGAAAGAAAACAAAAATTTCGATACTGATAAATATTTTAAATGAATCTCAGAAATGCATTGAATGCATTTTATCATCTTAATATGACATAAATAGTTATTTAATTTTGAAAATAATATAAAGAAAAATTGACGAAAAAATAACTTTTTCACTCGCATTTTTTTTTTACTCGCCAAAGTTACTGATTTCCCCCTGTTTAAGGCAAAATTTTTTTAGTGTAACCCTTGAGTTAGATGCGGTCGATGGCGAAAAAGGTCAAAATTCTTTGGCGCAAAGCTAATTTTGACGCCAATGTTTGGCTAAATGTAAAATCGCGTATTTTAAATTATTTAAAAAATAATTACCTTTATTTTTAGGGCATAATTTTTACGTTAATGCTCTCAAACTTCACAAACTATTTGCAAAAATAACGTACTTTGAAATAAAAAAATGTACAAAAACTAATGTTCAAGTTATTTCTCAGAAAAACAGCGGTTTACGAAAACCACAAAATGTTTTTTAAAATCCGTAATTTTGAAGCAATTCTTTCAATCTTCGTATATGTTACGTATTGTATAGCTTTACAGACGGAAAAAAGATTTTGTGAGATTGCCTTCATAAAAAACAAAGTTATTCATTATGAAGTAAAAATTGGGACTACTTTTTAAAAATTCTTTAAAAAAAAAGTTTTGGGAATTTTATTTTTTAAATGAATGGATCTAAAAGAGAAAGGCTAGAAGTTAATTAGTATATAATATCGATTTAATAACACGAAAAGTAATTCATACCCAACATTTTGGAAATAATTTTTATAAAAACGCATCAGTTTTAACACTATTTTAAAAAATTCGAAAAAAATAGAAAATCGTTATTTTACAAAAACAATTATACCGTATCGTGGCGAAATAAATGATTTTTCCGATTCTGTAATTATTTTTTGTCTGATTTCAACACCGAAAACTGGATGACAGTTTTAAGATGTTCGAAAACGTCGGATCACCGTTTGGCCGAAACGGAACGGAAGTTCCGCCAAGTAAACAACCGGTAGGCGTTAAAACTATTAGGCGTTTTAAGGTTTTTAATTAATATCTTTTCAACTAATTACAATATCCGAATATAAATGGGCAATACGGCTTCCCCGGAAAATTCCCACATTATGCTGTATGCAGAATTCTTAATCGTTTTATTTAATTGTCCATAATAAAATGTGCTGTCCAGAAGAGGCCTGAAGAATTATTTTTACAAAAAGAACAACAAATTGGTAGCAGAGCGTGGTTGGTGAACTGTGAATAGTCTTAGTGAACTGTGTGAACTTTTTGACAAAAATGGATAAGATAACTGTCCCCAATTTAAATGGGACGAACTATTTTATATGGGCTCTTAAGATGAAGGCTGCTTTGAGCCTGAAGAGATTGGATACTATGGTTACCAACGAAAAACCCGAAGACCTTAGCCGTAAGGAGGATTCCGATTGGGAACAAAGAAATGCTGACGCCGTCTCGTATATAAAGCTATCCCTTGCCGACGAACAGGCGCTACAGTTTGCGGTAGAGGACAACGCCAAAGTGCTGTGGGAAAAAATTAGAGGGACTTTCATCGGACTTACGGAGGACCGCAAAATCGATGCGGGCAATGAACTCAAAAACCTGATCATGAACAAAGGAGAAAACGCGGTGGATTACATTGCAAGAGCGAGGGGCATCTCGACTAAGTGTCACTCCCTCGGCTTAGAAGTCTCACAGAGGGAATTGGTGTATTATACAGTTCGAGGACTGACAGAAAAATTCACACGCCTCAGGGAAATTTTGAAGACCCAACGAGAGAAATCTTTAGATGAAATCCTCCAAATTCTAAGAGAAGAAGAAGCCTCCGTCATCTTACCATCTAAAAATCGCATGGAAGGAATAAATGCTGCAGCATTTTATTCTAGAAAGAAAAATGAAAGACAAACGAGGCTTTGCTATATATGCCGAAGGCAAAATCACATTGCAAAGGATTGTTTTTACAAAAATAAAAACATGCCAAACAGAACGACCCAAAGAAATAATCCATCAAGAAATCCAGGTACTTCTTCAAATTCAGTTTTCACAGCTTCAAACCGCGAAGAAAACGTCTGTGATAACACTTGGATCCTGGACAGTGGAGCATCCTGTCATATGGCCAAAGACCCTGCATGGTTTCAGCAAATAAGTCCAGAAATCATGGATATTTATTTGGCAGATAAAGATTCCAAAATTGTAAGTCAAGGAACAGGTAACGTTTCAGCTAAAAACTGTGAGTACAAAGCATTGTAATTCTATTAATTTGACAATTACTAATGTCAGTTATGTTCCTCAATTAAGATGTAATTTACTGTCTGTAACATGTTTAATGGATAAAGGTTGTAAGATTAAATCAGATAATAATTGTGTATTGATATATGATAAAAATAATAAGTTAATAACAAAAGCATTTAAAAATAATGGTAGATTAGAAATAAAATTAGAACCTGTGTATAATTCTGAGTGTTATTTTTCTGACCAATCTACTAATAATTATGAAATTTGGCATAACAGGTTATGTCA
Organism: Trichonephila clavata; assembly: GCA_019973975.1. Lineage (NCBI taxonomy): Eukaryota > Metazoa > Arthropoda > Arachnida > Araneae > Nephilidae > Trichonephila > Trichonephila clavata. Next base: position 2,966 of record BMAO01025001.1, on the reverse strand, counting down.
TTTAAATTGTAAATATATGCTTAAAATGAAAGATTATATTGATATTGATAATGTAAATAATTTCAGATGTGAAACTTGTGATATAAGTAAGGTAACCAGAAAAACTCATCGTAGTATTGAAATAAATCAGAGTTCACAAATTCTTGAGTTGCTCCATGCCGACCTGTGTGGTCCAATTAATATCGAATCATATGGTGGTGCAAAATATTTTATGGTAATTGTAGATGATTTTTCTGGCATGTACTTTACTTATTTCTTAAAAAATAAAAATGAAGTGTTTGATATATTTTCTCATTTAAAGCTAAATATGAAAATTTAACTGATAAAAGGATTAAAAGGATGAGAACTGATAATGGGTTAGAATTTGTAAATGAGCAACTAGATACTTTCCTTGCTAATTCAGGAATATTTCATGAAAAAACTATTCCATACAACAGTGAAAGTAATGGTAAAGCAGAAAGAGCGAACCGTGTTCTTTTAGAAAGAGCTAGATCTTTACTATATGAAAGTAAGCTTCCTTTAAAATTTTGGGCCGAAGCTATTAATTGTAGTACTCAGGTATCTAATGTAACACCACGAAAAGGGAAAGAAAAAATTCCATTAGAAATTTGGACAGGTAATAAACCGAAATTAAATTATCTCAAAAAATTTGGCTGTGTGGCCTATTTTCACGTTCCGAAAGTTTTGAGAAATAAATTTGAAGTTCCAGGAAGACGGGGAATTATGCTAGGATATGCTAGAGAAAGAAGGGGATATCGAATTTATGATATTAAAAATCAAAAAGTAATTGAAGAGAGATCAGTTAAATTCAATGAATCTTTAAAGGGTAGTAGTTATTTAGGTGAAATTGAAAATGAAACATGGGATATTGACTCGTTTTTTGAAATCTCTCCCGAAATAAACGAAGTTAATCAAAATTCAGAAAATAGAGTATTGTCTAATTTTGAAATAAATAATGAGCCTGTGGCAATTGAGAATGATAACTCAATTCCCCTTCAGACTACATCATCACATCAGACAGGCAGAATCCAACTCCCAGTACTTGAGTTGAATGATGTACAAAATAAAATCCCTGTTAGAAGGTCGGAAAGACTAAAATCTAAGCAGATGTCAGTTCATTTAACGGATAATGTACCGAACTCTTATTTTGAGGCAAAAAATAGTGCTAATTGGAAATTAGCAATGGAGAATGAATTAGATTCGTTAGATAAACATAAAGTATGGGAAGTAGTACAAAAACCTGCAAAATCAAAATTGATAAAAACTAAGTGGGTGTATAGTTTAAAACAAGATGATGCTGGGAAAATTTTTAAATACAAAGCCAGGCTTGTAGCAGCTGGTTTTAATCAAATTAAAAATATAGATTATTCAGAGTCGTATTCACCAGTTGTAAATATTGAATCTTTTCGATTGTTAATTGCACTTGCAGCTAAATTAAAATTAAATGTTAATTTCTTTGATGTAAAAACTGCTTACTTGTATAGTGATTTAGAAGAGACTGTGTATGTGTTACCTCCACCTGGTTATGAGAAATTAATTGGAGATGACAAAGTTTGTAAATTGAAAAAGAGTATTTATGGTTTGCCACAGTCAGGTAGAAACTGGTATATGAAATTAAGGTGTGAATTAGAAAAATTTGGTTTAAAACAATTAGCTTCTGATAATTGTGTATTTATTAAAACTGATAATCAAAGTGTTCTTATATTATGTATGTATGTAGATGATTTAGCTATTTTTTGTAACAATGATAAAATGTATGAAGATATTGTAAATAAGATTAAAAATGTATTTGAAGTGGTTGAAAACAAAACTGATAAGTTTTTAGGTATGGAAATTGAAAAACATGAAAATGGTATTTATTTATCTCAGTGTGAATATATTAATTCATTATTGATTAAATATAATTTAGAAAATTGTAAAAGTGTTAAGACTCCAATTGTGAAAGGGGAAGATAAAAGTTTTTCTTCTACAAATGAATTTATTGACATTACTATGTATCAGGAATTAATTGGTGAACTTTTGTATTTAGCAATAGAACTCGCCTGATATTTCATTTGTAACATCTTATTTATCACAATTTAATCATAAACCAGAGAAAAGGCATTATAATTTGGCTAAAAGAGTATTTGATGGGTACAAAAGATAAAAAATTGTTTTATGAAAAGGAATTTTAAATGCTAGTCCAGATGCTGATTGGGGAAATGTAGAAAATGGAAAATAATTTTCTGGTGGTGTAGTTTTACTTGGTAATTCATTAATTTTATAGAAATATCGTTAAAAGAAAAGTGTTAGTCTATCAACATGTGAAGCAGAGTTATTTTCTATTTCTGAAATTTGTAAAGATATAATTTGGACTGTAAATTTGTTAACTGAATTAAAATGTAAACAATTTATAAATAATGCTGTAACTTTAAATTCAGATAGTCAAGCAGCAATTCAGTGGATTAAGGGTACCCGTTCTTCAAATAAATCAAGGCATATGAATTTACGTTTTCATTTTGTGAAAGATTTAATTGAAGATACTGCAATAAAATTGGAATACATTCAAACTGATGTTTTAATTGCAGATTTTCTTACTAAAGCCACGAATGTACAAAAGTTACAATATTCAATGGAAAAAATTTCATTACTCTCATGATTTTTATGTCACTGTATTTGTTATATTTTATGTGTATTGTGTATATGTGTTTATGATATTGTAATTGTGTTTGGAAAAAAAAATGTATCACTCGCAGGAGGGGTGTGTTGGGTTGAAGCGAGCGAACTATTTTTTCTGGCGTAAGGATATCTGTGTGATGCGCCCACGCGTTCTTTTCCCGCTTCATCCAACGCACTTCTTCTACGGGACCACACGATCTACACGCTGTGTGCTATGAACATTATTATGCTGTGTGCAGAACTTAATCGTTTTATTTAATTGTCCATAATAAAGTGTGCTGTCCAGAAGAGGTCTGAAGAATTATTTT
>BMAO01025000.1:0-18690 GCA_019973975.1 Trichonephila clavata | reverse complement strand
AGATAAACTTATTTAGTGTTTCTGCAGCTTCTGGTCACTGTACAAGTTAGAACGAAAATCACTTTTTTTATAAACATTTTCAAAAGTTACGTTTACTGCGATGTGAAAGGACACAAAACAACAACGCACAAAAAAATGGCGAAGACGCTTCGTGATTGATTACGGAGCTGCACTGCACCTGAATTTGTTGTGACAGCTGAGACTAGCCGACCGCTATTTGTTTCCGAACAATACCGAGCGCTTCCGGATGATCCCGAACTACTCCGAAAACTTCCGAATAGCTCTCGGGCGTTTTTATTTGCTTTAAAGACAAACTTTTGGAGAAAACCAAAAGTTTTACAATTTTCCGGAGCGATGCCGGACTATCGGGCATTCCGGACTGTTGGATGCCGGACTAATGGACTTCTACTGTATTAAAAACAATTGATTAAACTGTTGATTGATAATTGAGATATTTTTTGGTCACTTTCAAAACTATGTCTAAATTTTACAGATATTTTTTTTTTTTTTTAAGGAACCTGTGTGTTTTTTTCTATAAAATAATTTTACCAAGTCACAAATAAAAACAAGACAAATGATTTAATACCTTTTCAAAAGATGGATCACGTAGAAGGGGAACTATAAAATCGTTTGGAGCTTTTTGGCCTTGGGCTATTTTCGAAGTTGTTCCACAAAACGCCAGGATTCATTTGAGAGAGAAAACATCTATTTACCTCTCAAATTTTTAAGAAAGGTTATCAAAAATTAACTTCTGTTTGGAATATTTTCTTCATTTCACCATACAATAAATCAAGATCTGAATTCTTGAGAATCAAAATTTTCTATCGAAAAGAAATGTTATTTGTACAAGGTTTTGGTAAATTTTGGTAGAAATAATAAATAAACGAAAAAATCATTATAAATTATTCCACATATTAATTTATCTATTTTTCATAACTGTAACGAATACAATTAGATAATAATTCTGTGGAATATTTTTTGTATCGGAACATTTATCTTACACACGAACATCCACACAAAAAATGAAAAATTATGTTTAACATTCAATGGTCCGTAAGGAAACAAAATCTAGAACACGAATAAGAATTATGTACTTTGTGGATAGTTTATTCAATGACTCAGGAGCATACTATCTTCTTCAACGCTAGAGTAATCAACGCGTCAACAACTCAGATAACGTCCGTCGAGTGTTGATAAAATGAATCGTTGGAATATCGCCACTTTATTTACAATCCAAGAAGTAGCAGAAAGAAAGGCGCAATATATCCGCTGCTTTATCGAGGAACAGCTGTTTATTTTTCAGAGAAAAAGTGGACACAAAATTTCGTATCAAGACATCGGCCTCTTCTTTCTGTGTATTCGTAACACTATGTAACCGAGCAAGTTGAAATTAATTAAGACTGCTGATATGACAGAGAACATATTGCAGCCGAATTCCAGATTAGATTAATTTAATGTGAAATTTATTGCTGAGGTCAAATAGTATTTCTGAAGTGGTAAAAAGACAGAATACTTACTCTAGAGTCAGCAATTAAAGGTTCACACTTCATGCCTTTTTATCACCAAAGCATCCCCCCATTCCTAATACAGAATGTTATTAATATAGCTGATGTTTTCTTTATGAAAATCAGGAGGGAATTTATGGAATAATATATTCCAAAATCTGCCAAGAAATTTTTCGGGGGAAAAAAAGATGGTAATTGGTCTTTTATAAGAGTGCTGACAAAATTTTTATGTGTGCAGATGATATTTTTGATAACTAAAAATTCAAAATAAAACCATGATGTCAATTTAATAAGGCATTCAAATAGAACTGTAAGAAAATAGGGAATTCAATTACTTTTTACAATGCAGCAAAACACAGTTTTATTTGATCTGCTATCCGCCACTAATTTAAATAAATAATAAATGAGCAACGAACTTTATGATGTCTAAAAATATAATCTAATTAAAACACGAATGCCTCCCCCCCCTAAAAAGGAATGTATTTATTTATCAGTGCTAACTGAAAGATTAAAAAGGATTCTAAAACCTAACTACCTTAATGTCACAAAGTAGCTGAGGTAGTCAAGTGGACATGGTCAAGAACTTACGGCCAGGGGTGTTTCTGTCGAGTCGTAAATTCGAAAACCACTGAGCCACTAAAAAACTTGCCTTGTAAATGGGGCTGATGCATGTTAATAATTAAATCATTCAAAGCTCCCTCTTAGTTAGCATGGAGTAGTAGTTAGGGAGCTCAGAGAAGGAAGCCAGCTCAGGTATTGTTATCGTAGTTGAGGTTCAAAATTATGAAGTCTGTTGCCAAAAGCCCTTGTGAAGCTTCTGAGTGCGACATTAATAAACAGTTAATCATCCCTTAAAAATTCTTTAACTGCAATAAGTTAAAACAGTTTTAAGTGTTTAGAATGTGCTTTTTAATAACTTAAACGTGCGGAAATAGTCTAAAATACTGATTTATTTAGATTGGTTATTTTGTTTTGACAACTCAAAATGGGAGAACTTTACCAGATGTGAAACCATGATTACGTCAATAGTGATTGTCTTTATAGAATCTGTTAAAGTAGAGGTATTCAACCTTTCAATCTTGAGGGCCAAATTTATAACGTTACAATGATCCGCGGACCACAATGTTGTAAAAAAATATTGTCAGGATATTTTTTCAAAAAAGGGAGGTTTGTTATACAGGACTACACAACTGATTCTAAGACTTTGTAAACCTATTGAAGATGAAAAGTTCACCTTTTTTCCTAAAATTTCTGAGATTTGATGCATAATTGGATTTTTTTTATGTTTAAAATTACTTAAAATATAGTGAAATTTTTTAAAAATTCGTCATTTTCAGAAAACTTAATCTCAAATGGAAATCAAACACATCAATGTGAAATGTTTTAATTGCCAAAAACAACAGAAAAAATGGCGTTTTTCATGACAAAAGCAGACAAGGCTTTTTTTTTTAAATGGCCTCAGATTCAAATGAGGGGCCACTAAAATGCCTTCAGGGGGCATTCTTAGCCCGCGGGACACGGGTTGAAGTTCCCTATGTTAAAAGAAAGGAGAAGAAAAAGAGAGCAAAATTTAAATTTCTATGGCATCAATGAGTCATTTAAATGTTATTCTTCTAATATAAAATTCAAAACAGGTGGAACATTAGACATATTAATGACTCACTCGTATGCGGTTTCTCTGGTATTAAATTCAAGATAGCCAAAACATTAAGACGAAATACCGAGCACTTCCTACTGTTACTCAAAAACACATTCCCTTTACTCAAGATAAAAATTTAAAGTCTCTTCGTATCGTAATGGCCATTGCGGTTTACATTACTCATTTGGAGACAAAAACAAGTTTATCGCAATGGTAACACTCACAGTCATCTTATCTAATAAAGGTGTAAACAAATGGAACGTTTCATGGTTAAATATTTGTATTTTAAAACTTTTTTATTCATTATTTAAAAAAAACTTACTAAACTTACCACTTTTTAAAAAAATTTATCTAAAACAACAGCATAAAATTGGAGGGGAAAAAAGGATTCATTTTCTTATTTAAATTTATTTTTGGCTGTAAATGGCCAATCCCTAAACAATCAGACTAAGGTTGCATTCGCCACATAAAGAGAAAGAAAAATTCTAGATAATTATTTTTCAAACTTCGAAAAAAGAACTTGTTTAGTAAAAAGTCGAATAATGAATATACATTCGACATCAGCATACATTACTCAATTTAATTTCTTTAAGAGTTTTTAAGTATATACAGTATATTGAAAATTAATATATTTGCAGTATTCTTTTTTTAAAAGAAAGTGACATGCATATTTTGAAAGGTTCTTATTCCCATTTAAATCTAAGATTTATCAACAGTAAAAAAAAAATTAATTTTATTCATGAAGAAAAAAAACCTTGCTCGATTGTTTTTTGCATTGCCATCATTTCTGGGACTTTACGAGGGATAACGTGGCGGAGACTTATTAATTTTATTAATTTCAAATGTTTCAAAAAAGCCATGTTGGTTTTAAGATTTTAACAAGCGTAAGTCCATTTCATTCAGATAATCTATATTTAAAAATCTTAACTCTCTTTCTAATTTAATATATTTCTTCATACAAATGCAAATATCGAAGTACGATTTCTAAAAATAAAAACGACAAGTATGAGGAAACGACAGTAGCTCGTTGCACTCAAAATAAAATATGAAAGATTGTGGATTTCTTTTAAAATTTAAATTTTTTTTAAAAGTCACTTTTAACTCAAATGACATTGTTTGACTATTTAATTTCATACTAAAAACAATTTTTTCCTCAAGAAATTCTCACGTACTTTAGGAGGAAATAGTTTAAATAATCAAACCACCGAAATATTATTTTCGTAGAAGTCAGTTTGTAATAGTTGTATGCAGTCAAAATCATTTCGCTGATCCACCTGAAAATTATTTATCACGATCTGTGGAGATCAATTTCTATTTGTCACTGGAATGCCAGTTGCTGTTAGATCACAACGCCTACAAGTGTTGTGGAAAGAAAAGAAATTCTCAGCAAAACGAACGTTTTTGCCAGAATGCTCAGATAAAATCTTTTAAATGAGATTATAGACACACAAAAAAAAGGAATGTTTCTGTAATTTTTAATTTAATTTAATTTAATATAGTTAAAACATTTTTATATTTTTTTGAAAATACTCGTATGTAACTAATAAATATTACATTTCGTTTCGATGAAATGGTTATATTTCTAACAGAGTTATTTACTAATATTTTGAATGTGTTTGAGAAGTTTTAACTCGCAAGAATAAACGCAAAGTATTAGGTATTATTTAGTCATTTAGGATCATAAATTAAAATAAAATGATCTCTTTCAAGATATTCCAACTAAGATAAGAAAATTATTAAGTTTTAATATTCAATCGCACTTCCTTTACCCTCTAATCAGCCCGATTGCAAATAATTTTGTAGAAATGTTGTTTAAAAATGTTATTAAATAAAATAATTCACTACTTACAATAGCACACAAACCCATACAAAAAGGCTATTTGTTCTTTAATTTATGCCAAATTTAAGATAATTTTTTAAAATATTTTTTGTTTATTTTTCAAAGTAATTATACTGTTTCTCATCATATTTGAAAATATTTATTGTCTTTTGTTTAAACTATATTTGCCTATAAATTTTCGAATAAAAGAAAATTCCAATTTTTTCATTGCCAAGATCTTTAACTAGTTATATATTTTTAAGCAAAATATGCTTTTGAGTAAAACTATCGGGTAAATACATGCTTCAACAATACCTGCTTTAAAGTAGTGTAAGAAGCAAGTAAAAAGTGTTCATAAATTAATCGATGGACGAACAAGAAATAATCGTTATCTACTCTCCTCTTTCCTTCTAGAAATTTAAACCAACTGGTATCATTTTTAATATTTGCAAAGCAAATTCAATTTACATTCAACAAATTACTTTTAAAATAATTTTTTTAAAAATAAAACTGAATAAACAATGCAATGCAAAAAGTTATTGGTCCTTTAAAGTTCCCCACAAACATTGTAAAAAAAAAAAATCCAGCCATGTTCGTTTTTCTTTCTTCGCAGACGAAAACGACTGCTGAGAGCTTTAATTCGCGAATTGATATTCCAAGAAAGTCTCGAGACTCTTCAATTTAAGAGAACCGTTTTTCAAAAAAAAAAAATTAAGAAAAAAAAGACCCAGTGTTTTATATTAAACGTTAGGATGATGATGGAAGACGTCAAGAATAGTCTGAAGGATCGTAAACTATTCCAGTTCAATGAACTAGCTAAACTTAACTTTTTAAAAACTTCAGTTCAAATAGTTTTAAATCTTAAAAAACAAAATATAGAATTCCATGAAGTCCTTTGTATGTATTTGCTTTATTTATAAATGTTTTCATATATTTTTTATGCACACGTAAAACTTCAAATAGTTTATTTTCTCTGATAACTACAAAACAAAATAATAAAATTTAAAGAAATTAAGTAAAAGCGATCTCTAAAATTATTGCATAATTAACTATCTGAAAATATGTCAAATATAATTTACTAAAAAATCTGTTAATATACTTGACGTATAATTAATTTTCTTACATGTATTTTACAAAGATAAATAAGATAATTCTACAGACTTTGTTTTTTCTTAATATGAACAATTTATCTTAAAATTTCAAAAACAAAACGTGTAATTTTTGTTAAAATAAAATATAAATTATTTAATATATATATATATATATATAAACCCAGCAACAAAAGTACAAATACTTTTAATGAAAGAAAAAAAAGCAAATGCATGGTTATAAACTTGTTACTGACTGCAAAACCAAATGTTTTTAACAAACAACAAATGCATAAATTTTTCTCAAAAGAATTAAAAAGTAGCATGAAATTTTTATTTGAAATTGCTGCAAAGAAACAGTGTGTCCTTGTTTCTTTTTGCGATCAACCTCAGCGTGGAAACATAATTCAGAAAAATTAACAAAGCTTGAGACGCCATTTTTTTTTATTTAACTGCTTTTGTGAATCATTCATTCAGATATTTCTTTGTATTTCATACCAACTATATTCTTCAATACAATTACTCGTTAACAGATGAGTTATAATTTTAAAAAATTATAAAAGTAACAACTGAATCATCTGGGCAAAGTATAAATGGCCGTGGACTATTTTCTTCTTTTTATTTAAACAGACTCACTTTGCTAATTTATGATTATGGAGACGCCTAGCTGCTTTTCAACTTAATAGTGCTAAATTAGTATTTAACTCTTTTACTAAATTAGAGAATGATGCTGAATGAAGAACAATGTACTAAACTCGCTTTTTGATTATACTAGAAATTAATTCTAATATTACTAATTTATACTAGTTTCATGTATGAAGTTTTTTTTTAACATCATTTAACGCAAACGTAATTTAAGCTTAATGACGTAACCATAAAATTTTCTCATATTTGATTGTGTTAAGAAGATTGATTAGTCGGAGCTATTTTTAAGGAATATTTCTATATTGTATAAAAAAAATGAAATAAAGTTAATAGGTTATAATTTTTTATTGCATTTATAAAAAAAAACATCTTAACAAATTTTCCATGCATAGTACTTAATATTGATAGAGTCAACTAAGATATTACAATGAAAAAAGGTCCAGCACAGAGTGTAAAAATATTAATTCAATGAAGTTGCTTAATTCTATGTTTAAGTGTAATGTGTTCAGTTTTTTTCTTAACAATCTCATTCGTTCAAATAACACATAATATTCAAAAAATTTTGTATGTGAACTTGTCACTTGTTCCAAACTGTAAAAGTTTTCTCACTGGTATTGTTTGTGATGTTTTCAATATGGCAAGAAACAAAGTTTTCCAACATTTTTACATTGTTTTCTTTGAAATAATTTTGATTACTTTAATTTTTTTTACGATACGGTTCAATTAAAAATTAAAATTTTCCGTCAATACTTATTCAATGCGAGACATCAATACCTTCTATTCCAGATATTCGCCATATTGAAACAATACGGAAGTATTGAATGCATTGCAAATGTAACAATTACCGCTTTTTGTACCAGGTGTCTACTTAAATCACAACTTTGTCGAACTCATTTAAATTAGAATTAAGAACTATGAATATATTTCTAGTGTCAAATTCTTTTAAAACAATATTCGCGAATATTTAATAAATTAAAATTTCAAATAAATCCTATCGAAGGAAAAAATTTTTTATAATTAAATATTCAGCAAATATATATATACTTTATCATAGTTTGTAAAAAAAGGAATAAAATATACAACAGAGAATGAAATTAAAAACCTACAATTAAAATATCTTATGCATTAATAACTTTAAAAATCACTCCAATATTAACGATAATAATAATTTTACTAATATCATGGACATAGTTACCACCATAAAAATGATATGGCGCCCCCAAATTTCAGAGGCCCCGAATGTGTAAGGAGGAATTTTTATACTGGGTCCACTCAGGACAAGCTACGCCAGTGATCATTGCTTTCATTTAGAGACAACAACAACAAAAATTACAAAGCGCGTCGCTTTTTCTTCTAATTTCAATTACATTTCACATAAAACTAGCCTCTTTATTTCAGTTTTTATTTTAAACATTACCCCTATTCATTCTATAACACAAGCGATTATGTAATTTCCGATTCACATTTTTGAAAGAAGAACATTCGTTTTTTTCTCAGACGATAATATGAATCAACGCTTCAGATCATCTTTCTCAGTCGTTTGCATTAAAACTATGCGGGTCGTGGGAACAATTAGAGGATGAAGGAGAGAACTTTTCCCACAATACGAGAACATCTGCCTTCAGGAAACTTTCACGGAGAGATGCTTTTAACAGTCATTAACTAAGAAAGCCGAATCATCCAAAACTGCATAGTTTTACACTCGTTCCAGATTATTTATTCCCACGGTTTTTTCGCTCTTCTTTCAAGTTTATAAGGTGAATTTTCTCACCACAAATCAGAGAGACATTCTTGAGAAAATATTCACATATTAATACCATAACCCTTTAATTTAATTGGAACATAGAAAATTCTAAATTACTAGATAGGGAAGGGAAAAAAGGAATTTCTCTTCGATAGCAGAAAAGGAAAAAATATGACTCTAGTTTTAGGTTTCAAGTGTTAAAGATACAAACGACTTTTTTCCCTTTTAATTTCGCTGAATTGTTATAAGAAATATAACATTAAAATCACACACTCTTAGCTGTTCCAAAGAAAAACAGCACATTAACGTGTATAATAAGTCACTATTTAACACTATAAAATAAAAAAATAAAAATAAAGAAATTTAAAATTTCCAAATGATTTAAATGCTTTAATTCATATAAAAGTAGAATGTGATATACTAATTAAAAGCATAAAAGAATTTCTTTTTTTTTTCCGCATGTAAATTATAACAGTTTACCTTTTAGCCATTTTTTAAAATATTGTTTTATTTTATTGTAAATCCTATATATATTGATAAAAAACTAGTAATTTTTTATTGAAATAATTAATTCCTTATAAGAATTGAATTCACAATTATATGAATTTTATAACATTCTATACTTCGAAATAATTTTAGAATTGCGATAATTTTAATCTAAGAATATAAAAACTGCAGATAATTATTATTAATTCTCCCATAGGAACTTAATTGAAATTCATTCTTTAAAGTATTGCAATTTAAAAAATAATAATAAAACATCTTTATTACGGCGATAAAAAAATTATAATTAATTATTTTAATTATTATTCATGATGGCACTATCAATTGCAAAAACTTTAAATATTCAAAATTATAACATGATTATATATCACAATCAAAATCTGCAATCAAATACTTCAATTTGAGAGAATTTTGCTTCTATTCTTTTTTTCTATTTAGCTAATATCGTTTCGATTACCATTCGTGATTCCATTATATGAATAAGATATTTTAAAATTCACTAGTGCTTACAATTCAAAATTTCGAGTAGTACTTACTTTTAAATAATTTTAGTTAATTTATTTTATATTTACAAGGAATAACTTTAATTTGTCATGTTCAGCATTTCCTTATTTCTCTTTATTTATTTTTCAAATCAACTTTCAATTTTTAAAAATACTAAATAACAAAATTTTTAGCAATAAGTAGAAAATATACAATACCTTCCAACCCAGTCACAGGTATCTGAGGATTGTCCACATACTTTCTGAGTATTATTAAGAATCAAAATGACTGTGATGAAGAAAGTTGAAAAAACAGATAGTAACATTTCCCGTTTGACCTACTAGGTCATCTCCTCTGCAACACCATACAGTAAAGCACGTTCATCACTCCAACAGGTGACTGTCAATTAAATCCTCCTCTTCTGCGATTCATTTACACGATTTTTAGCACTTTTTCTGCCCACAAACACAAGAAGCGATTGATAAAAGACGCATGCGATGATAAATTACAACATATACAGGTTTATGAACACAGACAATAAAATCAATACATTTATAAATTAAGAGTACCAGGAGCAATCGCATCCACATCCACCACCGCGTATCCCATAACTCACTCTAGGAAGTTTTCATATGAGGTGCAATGCAAACAAGTGTTTTGTAGTAAGCTGACCAATTGGGATAACGGAGGCACTCTGACGTCAAGGTAACATTTCGCGCCAAATTCTACAGGTTTAGAAGTATTACTGCCATCTGTCGGGCTTATAATAAACTAAATCTTTTGCATCTAATGTAAAAAAAAACTTTAAATCTGTTTTATGTAATGTCGCCATCTATCGAAAATCAAACAAACTAAAATAGAGATAGAGAGATTTTATTCATTTATTGTTTGTGTGCTGAAGACGTGTTTCCACTTCTCAGTTACACTTTTAGATAAATTTTAAAAAATAAAAAATTAATTTTTGAAAAAAATTAATAAATTTTTCTTAGCATGGAAAAAATGTAAGGAATCCATAGCAATTCTACCAGAATTTATTTAAACTTGAAGGAATCCCTTCATAAAATTGTATTTGTATATTTATTATCCGTTATTTTCTGAAAGCTTGAGTAAAAAAATTAAAAACAATATATTTTGTTCATTTTTCTTTAAAAAATAATTTAAAAATGTACAAAATTGTTAAAATTTAAGGAAAAAAGCACCTGTAAATAATGGAAACTTCTGTTTTGAAAGCAAAATATCTGATTAAATTGATATAAAAGAGATTCTTCAAACTCTAGTTGATTTATAATAGTTATTTATGTAGTTGCTTTAGCTATGTATGATCATTACATTTGAGTTCGTGCACCTTTATGTAGATATTAATTTTCAGATAAACTGTAAAATATCTCCTTCATATATATTCTCGTATATACAATCCAGTTTACAATATGTTTCAATACTAAACCATAAATATTGATATGTCCTAGATTTATAATTAAAAAATACAGAAAGAGAATGACAAAATATTTTCTGATTTTGCTTCATGGTTAAAATATTGAAAGTGATATTTAATAATATACGATATAAACATGAATAAATGAAAAATAATATTACATAAATTATTAAATTTTTGTTAGAAGATAATAAAGAAGAATTTATATTAGGGAAAAATATATCTTTGATATTACTGTAAATAGGAAGTTTAATCAATGTTTATGCATATGTTATAGACATTTGAACGATCATCTCAATGAAACAATATCTCATTCTACTCACTGAAATATATTTACGAATTATATTTTTAAAAGAAAATCGTAATAATGCTTTTGAGAGTGGTCAAGGTAAGTCTTGTGAAAAAAATTAAGAGAAAAAAAACAGTAATAAGTAAAATTATTAAAAGATAACACAGTTTATACTAATGCGAAGCACACATAGGATAATGAGAGTCGTAAAACACAAGTAAATAGCAATTTAATATAAACTTTCTTTCAAAAGGATAATAGTTGTTAAAATCCTTTTTCGATTGCGCTTTATTCCGTAATACATTTTTTAGTTGCTTCAAACAGAACTTGAAAGTCAAATAGACAAGCGCACTCAAATTTTTCCCTATATTCGTAAAATCGGTTGTAGTATTCTCTAAAAAAGAAAATATATATTATAAATACCCTTCTTACTGTAACAAAAAATATCAGATTTACACAAAACTATTAGGGTTAAAGTATGGAACCATTTTACACACACAGAAGAAAATATATTGAGAATATACCGTAAAATCTGGCGTATAACGCGTGCTTACACTTTCAAGCTGTATTTTTTGATTTTTAGTTATATTCGTCGTATAACGCACACCTCCTCTTTTACGAAGAAATCTGAAATGTAAGTGCACAATGTTCTTATCTTTTGAAGTCATTTATTCGAAGTATTAACTCAAGCTTTGAAAAAAATAGTTTATTTCTAGAATTACAGCCCTTTAAATTTATTAGGTATGTCATTTGTTTTAAGTGAATAGTATTCTGATCTATTTAGAAGTCTAGTTTTTTTCTGCTCATCTCATTTTTTTAAAATTTTAACACGCTTTTATAAGTTTCACTTGCATGTAACGGAATCTTGGAACTCGATTTTTACCCACTTTAAACGGTCAGATTAATTCGAAATTTTGCACACTTGTCAAGGACCGGTGACGATACAATAATTTCATAATTTTGTTCCATTGTCCTTATCAGGATCGTCAGGAATAACGATAATCAGATTTGGCGACAATTCTATATACCACTTCCAGATTTGGCAACTTATTGCATATGCAATTTTCAAATTTGGCGACTAATTCCATATACCATTTTCAAATTTAGCGACTAAAAGAATAAGGTGTAACCCTAAAGCGAGTGTTTTTAATTTAAAGCTAATTATATGCAAGTATGAAATACACTTGTAGTTAATACATATAAAACTAACAAAAATAGCGTGCTTTATGTGAGAAAGTGGAGGGTGTGTGTGCGTTAGCAGTTTTTTGCCATAATCTAAACATTTTACTGAAAATGAAAAAAAAAAGGCTCGTTCATGTCAAAAAATAATTTATGTTCTAACTGCTAAATATTTTTATTTTTATAAAGCAATACGTTTAGAAGTGATGATACGAATTAACATTATAGCAATACGTTTAAAAGGTGATAACACGATTGACGCTTAATATTACCATGTTTTTATTAACTCCCTTTCTTGAATGTCTATCCGGGTGGAATTTTGTAATTGATTTTAAACTGTCTTTCCGATCAGCTAGAGACTTGAAATTTGGACCATAGCTGAGAAGTGGATGACAATGCATGAAAATGTGAAAAAAGAAAAACGCAAAGGAGGAATTTTATACTTTTTAGCCCATTATAAAAACATGGTACATTAAAAAAAAAAATTGTATTCGAACTTTTTCTTGTTAACACATTTTTATTTGCTTGACCTGTATTTATAGAAACGGAATCAAATATATCGATATGGGACTCATCCGAGGCCCCATAAACGGAGAGAATAAATACACTTCAGACCCTTTAATTAATATCCATTGAAGAGCAAGATTAATTCCGGCTCCAAATATCAAACTCAAGGATAAATTCAACAATGAATAAATGATAATTTAAAAAACACGCTTTCATCATAGATCAAACTAAAAAATGAAAAATGAATTATAGTTGTAAAAAAAAAACTAAAAAACACGCTTTTAAACTAAATCGAACTAAAAAATAAACAAATAATTCTTAATATAAGAATAAAATTATTAACTAGAAAATTAATGTCATTGGGTAAAAGCGTGGGGTGCTTTGTACTACATTTTTACACTAACTCGGCATAGAAGTTATAACAATTGATATATTTACAGAACACCCCACGCTTTTATCCCAATGACATTCATTTTCTAGTTAATGATATTATTCTTATAGTAAGAATTATTTGTTTACTTTTTAGTTCGATTTAGTTTAAAAGCATGTTTTTTAGGTTTTTTTTTTAAAACTATAATTTATTAAAGGTATATTTTTTATACCCGCCGTATAATGCGCACCCGTAAATTTCGATCTTATTTTTTGTGTTAAAAGTGCGTGTTAAATGCCGGATTTTACGGTAATGAAAATCAATGAGAATAATGTAATAAAATAGCTTATTTTTTTACATAATAGTATGGTCAGAATGCAATGTTAATGTTCTGACTGAAAGAACAATTAAATTAAATCCTATTCTTAATCATAAGATGAAGGCAGCCTTAAGGCATTAAGATTGTTTTAAAAAAAGTAAAACGTTGTAATACTATATATATATATATATATATATATATAAATGTAACCATTTCATGGTAAACATTTAGGTCAGAATCATGACTAAGTAGCTGGAAAAAAGATTTGGGAACCTAATTCAGTACCACAGAATGACGCTGCATTTTGAGTTTCATTGTACTCGTACTTCGAAGTTCTCTAATGGATAGCTAAGAAGTAAGTGTGAGTGAATAATAACGTCGCACTATTCAGCTACCTGCACGAGAGCTTTTGGTGACGGACCTCGTAATTTTGAACCATGATCGAGGACTACACCTGACCTGTGGCAACCCACCCTCCTAACTTCCACACCGTACCAAAAGGAGACATTTGAGCCTCGACATCAGCCCCTATGCACGGCGGGTCTTCAGCAGTACTAGGCTCGAACTCATGATACGCCAGCCACGAGTCCGTTACCTTGACCACTAGATTACTGCGATCCCTGAGTAGCTAAGAAAGAGATACAGATGCTAACCCAAATGTATAATTTTAATCTTCAAAAAGTATTCTTTCATTAAAATAGTTATTATACGAGCAAATTAGATGTATTTTTTTAAAATTTCAAATGGGCTGCGGATTGGTGATTTACCATTGCAGACCTAGTACATCCCCCGGAAGCTGGTATCTTTTTTTTAGTGCGGCACCATTTAAGCGGATACCAGTCATCGCAAGTCATTTTGACGCCCAGTTTCCACTTCAGAGGGAGACACCTGAGCTCTGACGATGCGAACCTGTACTAGGACTTAATCTTACCGAGAGCATCCAAGCCAAACTGACACTCTAGGATCTTTTACATGCCGTATAATTATACGACAGGGCCGCTGTCGATTTTCTACATCATGAAAATCCACCGACTTTGGCCAGGTTCGAACCCGCAATCTTAGGTATAGAAGGCCAGCGACAAACCAACCACGCCACCCAGCCGGCCAATTCAAGATAACAAGTCATTCAGTTTTTTTCTTTCATTTGATTCTGATTTGCGACGCGTTGTAAAGCAACACAAGAGCTTTGAGCAACGGACCTCGTAAATTTGAGCCATGGTCAAGTGACAGACTCACCTGAGCTGACCTATCTCCGCTTCCCCCAACCTACAGCTGATCCGATAGATTCACAACATACATCAAAAATTAAAAAAAACTGAGCTGACACTCATATCATAAAAAGAAAAAACTAAGTCCATTCTTCAGTTATCCGATCCAACTAATTGTTTATGGATAAATGAGCAGCAATATTAAAAATATTGATTAATACTCGATAATGATTCCATGACTGAGCAGAAAACTTTATCAAGACAGTAATAGAAATATTTTATAGTTTGATTTTTGTAATACTTTTAATTTTGTTTACAGATTATAAGGATACTACATTAATTCTAATGTAAGTAAGAACCAGAGTGAGAAACAGTGGCGTACACAGGAATTTTTCAAAGGGGGGGGGGTGTCCAGGTTCGAAAGTCCACCATTCTCGTCAGTGGCGTAGTGAAGAATACTAGCCCCCCCCCTCCTACAAAATCAGGTTGTGGGCCTCAAGCTTACATGCGTACACAATATCGTCAGGCTTTGGGCCCCTAGAGCACCTGCTCCCCCCCCCACAATGCGGGGGTGTACGTTACGCCATTGATTCTCGTATCATACCTCAATACGCCACCATATTCTTTTGATTTTGTCGATTGTCGGACATTAAAAATTAAATTGTTGAATACATAATTAGAATTAATTAATGAAATTATTTATTAACAACAAATACTGAATAAAATTTTGCGTACTATATACATAAAATTATAATCAATCAGTAAAAAAATCCAAGGGTCATGGAGGGGCGTACCCACGCTCCCTCCTCTTGTGTGCCCCACTGTTACATACACATAAAATTGATCCAAGATGAACATAAGTGTCGGAAGTAAACAAAATGCTTACGAAATTGTTTACAGTTTCTGAATAATGTACTCGATACTGTGTTTGAGGACTAAAAAATGTGCATCAATTTTACTTTATCAAAAGCAAAAATATAATTTTTAACTTCCAATTAATTCTTTTGTAAAAAATATTTATTGTATTCGTATATATACTGTGTTATTTATAAATTTTCAAAGCGTCAAACTTTTTGACCCTAACATCAGATACAATATATTTCTGAAAACAGAATCCACACTCTCGATAACGAAAGAAAAAAAAAGATATTAAGTTTCTCATTCAGGATGTGTTGTAAAAAACGACAACGATGCGCGAGCGTAGAAAGCTCTTTGCAGTACAATGAACATCTTACGTCGTTCTTAAAGATGAGTGTTCTGAAATTCTAATATCACACACAATGGCCTTTTATGTCTTCAATACAAAAAAAGAAAAAGAAATACAGCCTTTACAAATTTGTACTTTCTTTGTCACTTATTCTAAAGACAAAGAAAAATGGCATTATTTACATGGCATCAACAGTTTTTTTCTAAGAGTCATCTTCTGTGTCCCACTCAAAATTTGAAAAAAAGATCCATTGTTTGTTTTTGGTGTAATATATCTTTTACAGTTCAATAGGCTCTAATATTCTCTTGCCTTATTTTCTTTCCCCTTTTTCTGGTTTCATTTTAACACTCATCTTTCATATTTCCTACAAAGAAATATTCCTTTGTTTAAATAACCATTCATTACTTAAAAGTGTAAAGGAATATTATTTGAACAAAATATTAAAGAAGTTAAAAAGATATTGTCTTTTAGTGCTAAGGAACAGGATATACAGCCGGAATGATTTTTTGTGTCTAAGAATACAATACACATCAGTATTAATAAAAACCTTTGTCATAAGAGTTATATTTGTTTATTAATTGCTCATAACATTAAAAAGTATTTAGCAAATATGCAATTCATATTATTGTTATATATGATAAAGTTAAACCTTTCTTGTACAAATAACGGAATTCTGAAAAATATTGTGTGTGCGAAAAATAAATACATTAAAAAAATTGGATTTAAACAGAAAAATTGAACAAATGTTTTGCTTTTTTATATTCGTATTTCTCAATCTGGTGCTTCGTGGATCCACTTCAAGTGTTCACCAGAAAGAATGACCAATTTTGCCTTACCATCTTTGAGTCACAACACGACCCTTTCACTCATAAATTATTTTCTTTAGCTATGTCCTACGTTTTCTGTTTCATTGTGGTCATGCTTTCAAAAAAATTGGTCATTACTGCTTTAAAGCTGTTGTCGTAAAAATGTTAAAATTTGGTGTTCTTCGAATTAGAAAAGAACCAAAACTAAAGCTCTATATGGACTCGGACAATAACAAAACTGGAAGAAAATCGAATGGCATCTCTTGGGAGAAAAATACTTCGAAGTATACTTGGAGGTGTAAGCGCGAAAACAATAGCTGGAGGAGAAGATGCAATTTTGAATAATTTAGAATTTATTAGCAACCTGACATCGTTAATTACATAAAAATAAATAGAATGAATTGGGTGGTCCATATAATTCGAATGGCAGACGATAATATAGTCAAAAAGTTACTGCAGTTCAAAATCACTGGAATTCGGAAGCGTGGAAGACCAAGGCTGAGATAGGCAGACTCAGTGGAATCAGTCTTTGGGATTATAAACGAGAAAACTTGGAGAACAAAAGTAAACAAGATATCACATTATGGAGGAATCTTCAAAGGAAGGCACTGGCCCTCGAGGGTCTGTCTGGCCAAAAAGGATGATGATGATGGTATAGAAATATTGCATCAATATTGGAGAAATTTTTCTCTTTGAAAAAATGTTCATAAATTTGGGGTTTATTCTTCAAAACTAAGGGAAGATAACTTCGAAGGAAGATTTTTTCCCCAGTTTTTAAAAATAAATTGACTTAGGGCTATTGTTCCTAAACAAGAAAATTACAGTCAGAATATCAAAACTTTTTTGTGGCCGTGGTAGCCAAGTGGTCAAGGTATCGGACCATGGCAAGCATGTCATGAGTTCGAGCCCAGTACCACTAAAGACCCGCTATGTAGGGGAACGATGCACGTTAAATCTGTCGAGAGCTCAAGTGTCCGCCTGTTGGTGTGGTAGTTAGGAGAGGGGTGCCAGCTCAGATGTCCTTGTCACTTGACCATGATTCAAAATTACGAGGTCCGCGTCGCCAAAAGCCCAAGTGCGGCTGAAGAGTGCGACGTTAATATTCACTCACTCATCAAAATATTTTTAAGTCGTGCACATTTCATTTTTAAGCTTGATTATTTTTCAAAGCCAAAGATACTCTAAATGCCAAAAATATACCAAAAACATTTAAAATTTATGTGTACTGTTTGGAATATGAGTTTAATGTGTTATTTGGAATTAAATTTTGTAATCTTACTTGTTTTAAAGTTATTAATTAAATTTTCAAATTATTTTGTATCCGGTGACCGGGAAGACCGGATGTCTAAGCTCCAGACTGCTGAGTCAGACACTTTAAAACTGATATCTTTTTAGATAAACTGCAGTTCTCTCTCTGCTATCTCCAGTGATCGACAATCCATCTGTTTTCTGTACACTAAAAATTACCGTGTTTACTCGAATCTAAGCCGCATAATTTTTTCAGAATATGCTACTGAAAATCTGGTGCGGCTTAGAATCGAAAGCAAAACATTTATGGATGGGGAAATTTAGAATCCCCCCTTTCAAAAGGAAAAATATAAGCATCCATTCTGGTCACTTGCATCGATGACATATCCCATTTTGCGGTTTAACTCCACAATTCAGTTTATCCTAAACATCGTGTTTCTGCTCGTATTTAGAAAAAAATTTTTGTATACGTTTTTCTTTTTTAATCGCCTAAGCATCAAAGACATCGGTAATAGCATCAAGGTGAGTTCAAGATGATGTTTATATGAAAAAAGAGGCAATTTTTATATGCAGAAAAAAAAGGAAACAGAGCAGCGGCAACTGAAAATTTGACACGGATGAAACAAAGAACGTCGATGGCGTAAGCAAAATTATATAATTCTTGCTTGTTAATGCTCAACATCTTGAAAAATTCTTTA
>BMAO01024999.1:0-30168 GCA_019973975.1 Trichonephila clavata | reverse complement strand
GTAGTACGCATCTTTAATTCATGGAATTTTTTTAATACGTTTGCATGTATTGTGTTAGATGTGTTTATTTATGGAAAATGAAATAATATTAAATCTTTAAATAAAGCATAAGCTTAAATTTTTATACGCATGAATAATGCTAAATGTTCCTGTGCAAGTCTAAAATTAATTACATATTTCTTCCTTTCTAAATTTTGTGTACACTTCATTTTCGTAGTCATTAAATGTCATCGTGATTTGTGAATATCATACAGTATGGCACTTTTGTATGAAATTTTTTAAATTGTTTGAAGCATGAAAAAAATATATTTACTGGAAAATTTGTTGAAACTATGAGGAATTTAGAAACAAATATATTCTTATAATTCTTAAGCTTTTAAAAATCTAAAAATTATTAGTTTATCATTTAGATAGAAAATCAGTAAGACTTTTTTTTTTATTTCTCAGAGTGATTTTGTGTGTGTGTTCTGCCACGGTTATGAATCACTAGCTGAAATGCCCGTTCTTCGCACGGGTTAAGTTTTAAAAACAAAAATTTATCTATTATAGAATTACAATATTTTTAGTGAGGGTAAAACCCTGTATAAAAAGTAGTATAACCAAAAGTTAAAAATATTTTTTTCAAAGCAAATATAAGTAAAGATTACAGAAAACTAATAGCAGTAGTGAGTTTCTGCTATGGGAACTATGGGTGAAATAAACTGCAATAGATGAACTGAAAGAAAAAATTAATGATAAACTGATTTACTAAATGCTATCAGAAATAAGAAATATTAGGAAGCCTTCAACTGAAAAAAAATTAAATTAGTCCTCATATAATACTATCTAACATCTCTGTAATACATCTAATATACAGTATTAGATGTAATTAAATACTAAAAGCCTTTAATTAGTATGAACTAAAATCAAAATCTAACTAAAACAGGTCCCCATTGAAATAGTTCAGAACAAACAACAGTACTGAATGAAACAAATAATAAACCATGTTGCTAAAAAATTAATTATTGAAACCATACTTTTCTGCAACATTTCTATTAAAAATTATTATTTGATTGCAAAGAGCAAAAGAATGAGTACATAAATGATGAGTACATAATATATATATCCTATATAGACAGTATAAAATAAAATATGCATATGATCTCCAAGAAACTATGTGAGTTACAGATAATAAGAAGCGTTACGTTAGTTACGTTAGAGTAACGTTAAACCATGATAGCACGAGACGTAAAATCATTTCAACTCTGAATTTTAAAGAAATCCAGAGGGAAATATGAGAAAATCTTTTCAATGTGCATCTTTTTTCTGTGCAAAAAGTTTTACGATCACAAATGAAACAGTTTTCTGATATACAAGATTGCCAGTAGCAAAGTTAAGTCATGACGAAAAATCTGGTCAAAATGGAATTCCAAAGAAAATATGAGAATATTATTTCAAGGTCACCTTATCATAGTTTCAGCAAATAGCTTTTTGTTAAATTTATGACTTTTTCTCATTTAAAACGAAGATGAATTCTTATCGGTCATAAGGACCATAAGGCAAAAAACAGCGACACGCAAAAAAAAAAACATGGTACATACTGGTTCCTCATAAATATGAAGCATTATCTTCACGATATTACCAACGTGTTAAGAGCAATTAGTTTGAATTCAGTGTCATTTTCTAAAATATACAACATTTATATGTAAAAAATGTATACAATGCATGTGTATATATACAATCTGTGCATATGAACAGATTTTGTCAGAAGGAAAATTACTTTGATGAGCATTTAATCGCATCCATAGTTTCCGTGTTTATCCATAATTTTTCTAACATGTTTTTTTTTTGTCAACAAATGGACATGACAAAAAAAAAAATTCTGGTAAGAAGTAAAGGTGTAGTTTCATTGATTGTAAAAAAAACAAAACCTTTGATATTTGTGTAATGAATAGGTAATCATGATCTATGATTCTGTTTACAAAAGGTCTCGCAAATTATTGTTTGGCTGAAAAATAGACTTTTGAGTCTTTGTATCACATAATCACTGTACCAACAATGATATGCAAGAAAAGGATAGTTCAGAAAAATAAAACTGTGACACTGAAATAGGAATTATAGCAGAATCATGATTTGTGTTAGTAGAAACCATTATAAAAATTTTCGCTTTACTTGAGAAACGAAGTGGATTAAACATGTGTGCTATTTGGGCGCGTGTACAAAATAAGCATAAGAAATAATACAGAAAATAAGCATAAGAAACCTTTAAAAAAGAGTGTTATTTACAAGTTCTAATATAGACTATATATCCTATGTATGTTAGACTATATGTCTAATATGTGTTATGTCCTTAAACCGTGTTTCAAATAATAATTTCTTCTAAAATCGCATATATTTTGATGATATCGACTTAAAACAACTTTACATTTACACACACAGAGAGACAATTTTTCTGTTTAAAAGTATTATTCTTCAAATTTAATGAAATGAACATTAAGTAACAATTGACTAAATGCAACTTGTGATTTTGCTACCGCTCTTGTTTTCTTTTAACAACTTGTGACCATACGGTCCCCTTGGGGCCCTCGTGAATGCTGAGGGTTTCTGTGCAAAATTAAATTTAATTTGGGAGTGCGTGTGCAAAGTTAGGTACTGCACAAAAATTTTAGTATAAAGTGTAATGTTTGTAACCTATTTATATTATTATGAAAATTAATATAATATAATAATATGATTTTTATGTGTATACAAAAGGTCATTCATACTTTATGAAAAGGATTTTGATCATTAAGTATTATGAATAAATACTGTGAATTTTTGGCGATTTGCTTATGACTGATAGCCATAATTCTTGACAATAGATCTAGCTCAAATTTTCCATGAAAATAATTTTTTTCTAAAAATCCAATAAATGAGGTTTGGCAATGAAGGAGAGGAAGTAACTTATTGACATACCAAAATCAGTAAGAGAGTGAATGTTTACGTCACACTATTCAGCTACTCAAGGGCCTTTGGCGACGGACCTCGTAATTTTTAACCATGGTCGAGGACAATAACTGAAATGGCACCCCCTCTCCTAACTTCCACACCATACCAACGGGAAGACGCTTGAGCATCGATCGATTTGGCTTTCATTGCCCCCCCCCCCTACAAGGCGGGTCTTCAGAGAAACAAGGCTCCAACTCATGACATACCTACCACGAGTACGTTATCTTGACTACCGCGGCATCTTGACATACTAAAAGGTTTGACATTAAAATCTAAATTTAAGTTAACGCAATTCCTAACTTTTTGTTTGCTAGTTCATGCAGAATACACAGGATTTATCACCCGACTATATACATTTTAATACCAATCATAAAAACGTGTTCAAGTGAAATGTACTTCTAAATCTATGTGGAAACAAAAACATAAAATGCGACTGCAAATAATTTCAATAAATCTAGACTATAATAGTTTGTGTAAAAAAATACACAGACATCTCATTTACTAAATATAATGCATGGATAGGTGATACTGAGGGGCACAAATTCATATTATTAACGAATTTATAAAGGATGTCCGGGACATGAAATTTTAAAAAATTCTAAATTTTCAATTTTTTACATTTTTTAAAAAAGTTCGAATATTTTTTGTTTAAAATGATATATGATATGAGGAAATGCAATAATTAGAAGCATTTTTATTTATTTTTTTAAACGAAATTACTCCTTGACGCACATCAAATAATTTCTGCTAGAAGCACTTGTGTTTCCCCTTGCATTAGTTTCTGATGAGCGCGAGTCCATATAATGTTCAAGTGGAAAAAATAGATTGTATTGGGCACGTCTTTTGGATCTTAAAAGCGAAACAGAAAAGAAAAGTTAAGTGATGGAAAAAGCCAGGTCTTAACCGACTCTCCGACATTTTAATATCAAAAATTCAAAGATATTATGGTATAGATATTAAAAATATTAACAATGATTAAACCAACACAAAAAGTGCTGTTTGGGCTGTTTATTTTCATTGTCTGTCTTCAAATGAGAGCCCTCAACTTGGGCTGTGTCCTGCGATTATAAATACCTGGTGCAAATTTCAAAAGACAGAAGCTGAACGTAACGAAAGGCACTATGATCATAAACACATACATCATAATGAATTAAATGAAGCCAATTTTTTTAGAGGTCTTGGGGATCCTATGTTATTAAGAAAATGTTTAAAAGAAAGACTCAGAACCAAATGAGTCAGATAGTAACACCATATGGTCAATGATTCCAAGATCTACATTTCTGGGGTGAAAACTCTAAAATTACAGGTAAGTGTACCTATTTGCACCGTTCAGTATGAGTCATGTAGCAAAATTAATGATCTTAAAGTATTGTAATATTGAACCAAGCTATAACTGTGTGTCATGCTTCAAAAAACTAGATACACGAAGGATTCGTGTTGCAAAACGGAAGCATCTTGAGATCTCTAAAAAAGGCAAAATTGTTAAAAACTTGTACAAGCAAAGAGTTAAAAAAAAGGCTTTATATGCTTCTGGGAAACACTAAACAAAGTGAATGCTCAAAAAATTAACATTTTTTTCTTTAAAGCCTGTTTTTTTAAAATGTAACATTTTTCACTTTATGTACCTTTTTCTCAAAAACTACTTATCATACAATTCTCAAATTTTTAGTGAACAGACTTTTAACATGGTACACTCTTTAATTGAGGTAATTAGACACATCTAGCAAACTTTTTAGATATGACTTTTTTTAAACTAAATTTTAGGGGGAAAAATTGGACTATTTTTACAAAAATCATAATTAATTTAATTTTAAATAAAAAGTCAAACCCCTTCGTTAACGTGTTATTGATAATTCAAATAACCAACTGTACAAATTATATTCATAAGAAGTAAATAGTCTCTGAGAAAAAGGTACATAAATTTACACAAATTAACATGGGCTCCTATGGACATGCCGGGCCCTCTTAACATTAATTTTTTTTAAAAACAAATGCAATACTTTTCTTCTTGTATATAATTTGCAGTACTATGTTGCTCTACTTTAAATATGGTTTTAAGATACATTCTAAAAATGGAATGGGGTTCTACGAAAGTATCTTATATTTCTTAAGGGTCCGGGAGTCGCAAAAAGTTTGAAGACCATTGATATAGACCAGTGATGCTGAACCTGCGGAACGCGGGCCACATTTGGCCCGCCGACACTTTCCTGAGTGATCCGGTCGCGGCCAAGAGAAAGTAAACCAATTCAATTATTTAAGAACGATTTACTTCAACGGGAAAATCTATCAATTTGCTACTTTTCATATTAGAATGTAAACACAAGAGGCTTGGTCATGGATGAAAGAAAATCGAAACTGCCGCCAAAATCAGTAGAAAAACGCATAAAAGAATTTTGTGTGTTTGATGAAAATGTTTAGTGGTACACACAAAGAGGAGGGGATGTCCTCAGGTTCGGATCCTACCTCACAGCTATTGATTTTTTTTTTCCGATTGATTATAATCCTACGAATATAGTACTTAAAATTTAACTGACTATTTGTAACAAATAATTCATTTAATTAATTACTGCTAATTATTTATTCACTAATTAATTTTTTACTGTTTTTGTTCGCGAAAATCGACAAAATCAAAAGAATATTTTGGGCAGAACACTGGAGCATGATACCAGATAGATGGACTTTCGACCCAGGACCCCTCCCCCTCTCCCTTTCCTTGAAAAATTCCCGTGTGAGGCGCAGGAAATGTCAAAGTAGTATTAAAAGCAAAAAAGAACAAACGTATTTTGATATTTGAATCAATTTTGCCTTGACCATTGTTGCTTTTGTCTCAATGTCCCCCCCCCTGCTCCCTCATTATCCTCATGTTGCGGCCCGCGTGAAATACCTGTTATATGCATGCGGCCCTGCAGAAGTAAAGGTTGAGCACCCCTGCTCTAGACTGATAGTCCAAAGCAGCAGAAGCGCCCACTTTTTCAGTGCGGCCTTTGTGAGGGTTGAAAGGGGACCCTATGAAAAACCGTCCAAATTCTTTGTTTTTACTATTTTTAGGATGTTAATTAATCTTGTGTAACTTAACACAAAGTCATTTATGAATCTTACTCTAAATACAGGGTGCGGCAAAAAATACTCCCCAGTTTCAAAAGGCAGTTACAAACAAACAGAACAAGATACAGAAAAAAGTCTCTTATTTGTTAACGACAAATGCGATGCCATTTTACATTAATTGGTTTAAAAAATTATGTCCTCTACATGACGTGCTCCAATGGTGACACATTGAGGAAGTCTTTCCCGAAAGTTCTTCAGAACATTCCCTCTGGCGCTGTTTTGATTTCGTCTGATGAGGCTCACTTCCTCTTGTCAAACACTGCGAATAAACAAAAATTTTTGTACTGGGTAGCAGAAACCCTCAAGTGTACAAACAACGTCATTACAACCCTGCAAACACTTAAGGAGGAAATCACCCAGGCAGTGGCTGCCGTTCCAACAGAAATTACTTCGTAAATGTGTCACCATTAGAGGACGCCATTTAGTGGACATAATTTTTAAAACGAATTAATGTAAAATGCCAGTGTATTTCTTGTTCACAAATAAAAGACTTTTTTCTGTATCTTGTTTTGTTTATTTGTAACTGCCTTTTGAAACAGGGGAGGTTTTCTTGCCGCACCCTGTATAAGGGTTTTATTATTACCAAACCCCGAATTTACCATATTCATTTTAACTTTTCAAATCCAACGCTCGATATTTTTACTCTTTTTTTTTATTTGCGTATACATAAATGAAGAATATTGTATTATATTTTAAAACTTTGAAACATATAAGAGATTTCTTAAGTGGCGGCAATATGCAAATAGAACAATAAAAAGAATTAAAAGAAATTCTATATTTACTTCTCAAAACCATTGTAATCACACACACAAACACGATATACATAAATTAAACCTTAATGCAAGTCCTTATTAGATTCTAACCGGAAAAATGGTTAATATGATAAAAAGTGTGATGCATATTTTACCTGTTTTTATTAACTAGCTTTCTTGTCTGCTTGGGTGGAATTTTGTAATTGATTTTAAACTAACTTCCCGATGAACTAGAGACTTGAAATTTGGACCCAGCTCAGAAGTGGATGACAATGCATGAAAATGGGGGAAAAGATTTCTAGTTTCGAACCTGAGTCCCCGAAGAGGCGGACCCCGATTTCGACAGGGGCCCCGTAACTCAGGAACTTACTCGAACAAACACGACCAGTTGATAGCACGGGTCGAGTTGCGTCTATGTATTCAATTTCGTGGTTCTGGGGTCAAAGAGAGACTCCTAGGTTACCATGTTTTTATTAACTCGCTTTCTTGTATGTATGTCCGGGTAGAATTTTGAAATGGATTTTAAACTAACTTCCCGATAAGCTAGAGACTTGAAATTTGGACTATAGCTCAGAAGTGGATGGCAATGCATGAAAATGGTTATAAACATAGCTCATAAAATTTTTTTTAAGAAAATTATTAAAATTTAACACGAACTGAATCCTTAAAATCAGCGCCTCTAAACCGTGTTGTAAACATCGAATCATTTCGTGCTGGTGAATACGATTCCAAACATAAATTAAATTTCGTTCAAAATTAATTAACTGTTAATGGATTGTTCTATTTGATAATGGTTTTAAATTTATTCTCATGTCAAATTCATTTATTTGCATAAATATATTAAATCAGGAGTACGTGGAACATTATGCTACCGACGCAATCTCCTATATTTATTTTAGAATTCAATTAGGGAACGAAAATTTTTATATTCCATGAATATTGTTTGTCCGCGACAGATGTATTGAGAGTTTTGCGTATTGCATTATGAAAATCAGTACAAAAATATACCAATGGATACGCGATTTACCAGAAAACATTTTTATTTTGTCACGAAAAGTTATCCTACTAACCTTGTTGAATAAAACAAAGCACGACGAAACATTCCAATCAAGAGAACGGGCGCCTCCGAGTGATTATTTCAGCTGTCCGAAACGCCTATTTTCAATAATAAGTGGGCTTTAGTCAATCTTTCAGAAAAAATATTTAAGAAGGTGTTTATACTATGAGGGCGGTGTTTCTCGAAGAAAATACGATCCTGCATAAGATATACATAATTTTCTGAATACTATTAGTTAATCTTGTGTACACAGATTTTATGGCTCGAAGAATTACCATTCGAAGCGTCCCTTGATTCAGAAATCGTGTGAATTATATGCTAAACAAAAACAAAACAGTTCTGTGAAGATTCTAATGGAATGTTTTCAGTCCTCTTTCTTAACAATTTCTTTCTGAACCTGAGAATTCGAGAAGCAAGAATCTGGTGTAAGATAATTTTCAATCTTTTTCGCCATTTTTTAATCTACTGCTCATGAGCTACACTTCAGAAATTTCTATCTATCAACCTGAGGTAAGATTTTCTGTTCCGAAACATATTTTAACTGAATGATTAACAATTCACTGCAACTACACATAAACTTAAACTTTTTAAAATTTGTTCGAAAAAATCAGCAGCAATTTACAATTTCAACAAAAATAATTTTTTTAAATTAGAAAAATGAATGATGTTAAGTGAAAATGTTCAAAAAAAAACATTTAACTTTTTTTAATTCAGTTTTTAATTGTTTATCACAGAGAAATTAATACTTTTTCTAACTCAATAGCACGACATTAAACTATTTTCCAACGACTCCTTAATATCACCATATATTTAGCATTATTTTTCATCAAGAGTGACTTTTATACTATGGTACTTTATGATAAACTTTTAAATTATGGCTTTATATATAATGGCACTGTCATATTTTTACCGTATAAATTCCGTCATATAACGCGCGCCTGTACTTTCTAGTTGTATTTTTTTAATTTTCAGGTAATTCGCCGTATTATACGCATCCCCTTTTTTAAGAAGGAACTTGAAATTTACAAATGTAATTATATTGTGTTTTGAAGTTATTTATTCTAATTATTATTCCAAGCTTTAAAAAAATAGTATACTTCTAGAACAACAACTCTTTAAGTTCATTCGATATATCATTTCTTTCAAATAAACAGGTTTTCGATGAATGTGCTATAATAATTTTTTAATGCTCATTTCTTTTTTATTATTATTATTTTCAAAGCTATTATTTTTATACCCCCAGCGTATTACATACACCCGTAAATTTCACTCTTATTCAATTCCAACTATTAACTCACTCCCACCCTATATATATACGTATTTACATATAAATAACTTCTTCAAATTTTCAATCCTTTATGAAATACTTTCTTTTCATCCAATAAAGTTCAAATTAATTTTTTTAAACATATAGTGGATAATACTTGATGTTAAAACAGTTTTTTAATAATATTAATCCATTAATTACAGGTTAATTAGTTAAACTAATTACTGGTTTCGACGTCAACTTAGATTCGTTTCCATTGTTGTAACAATTATTTGTTAAAACAATGACAAAAGCTGGCGTCGAAAACCAGTTTTTCAGCCGAACTAGCCAAACCGGGAGTGCATTGTTGTAACAATGCACTTCCCGTTCGACAAATCATTTTCTTTTTTTCAATTCCTACTATTAGTTCACTCTCTCCCTATATATATATATATATATTGGTGCCCAAAATTGTAAACACTTTTAAATTGTTACGTTTTCAAGTTTGTATACTTATAGAAAATATTACGTTGCACAAAATGCAAAGTCTTTTATATCATTTTAAAGGTAATTTATTACTAAATTCAGTACAAAAAAAGAAATTCAAATATTTGCAACGCATAAACGTTATGCTGCAATAACTATCGATATACGTTGGATACAGAAGATAGCAATGATTTATCAGTGCTTAGTGGGGTAGCTTTTATTTTTTATTACAGCTTCAATTCGATGTTTTATTGATCTGAGAATAGTTTTAATCGCTTCCTTTGTTATTACATAATTCCTGGAAACAATTATATCCTTAATTAGTTCCTTTTTATTTCATGGGTACCTCATTCGTGCAAGAGTTTTCAACTGCATTGAGTTTTCAAAAGTTTTCACTTAATATTTAATTTTTGGTGTAACTTTAATTTATTCCAAAGGCAACTTAACAACAATTAAATTAAAATTATTAAATCAAAACAATCTAAAACATAAACAATTAATGTCCCCTCTCCCTCAGAGGACAGCGGTAAAATTATCAAACGTCGACCGGTTCGTGGTGATGTAAAGTTGAGGAGCACTGATATAAATTATTGCTTCCACTGGCGTAACGTATACCCTCACCCTCCAGCATCCAATCAGAGAGCAGTCTCTCAGCTATCTCCTATGCAACTTAGAGGGGAGAGTATGCCCACAGATACACCGCAATCAACCGTAACGTATACCCGCAACCCAAGGGGAGCTCAAAGCCTCGCTGACGCCATTTACTAACCCCTTGTAAGATCCGGCTTGGGGCCCCAAACCTGACTTTGCAGGGGGCCCTATTACTCCGTTACGCTACTGATTGCTTCCCAATCTTTTTATCCCCGCGGACCGGCCATCGTTTGATAATTTTACCGCGGCCCGCTGAGGGGAAGATGTTGATAGTTTACATTTTAGATTGTTTTGATTTAATAATATTTATTGAATTGTATTTATACATACATTTAGAATAAAATACAGTTACCGCAAAAACTAAAAATAAAGTGATTTAACATGGAATATAAAGTGATTTCCATAAAAGAAATGCAAACTTGGGAGAATATACCTCAGTAAATAAAATGAAAATAATTTAATTTTCCTTGTGTGGTCCGGTACTATTTGATCCACAGAGGGACGTTTCTTTAATTGTGGTCCTTGAACCCCTTGGCTCCTTTTAGGGGGTCCACGGAGTTTTTAATATAACGTTGTTTCCCTCATTTACAAACTCTGAAAAGCTCGTGTAAAAATTGAAAGATGTACCATCCTGGACTAGATCATTAAATTGCCCTTAATAAAAAAAAGCTGCTCTAGAACATGTATTTCGATCAAGGATAGTAATGCAGGGGGAAGGTTTTCAAAATCTTGGGGGTACGCAATGTCAGTTTGATGCATAAAGGGAGTCCATGGCAATAGAAAGTTTAGGAACCGCTGATATAGAGCATCGCTTTATCATTTATTGAATGATAACAACACTATGTACCCCTATATCATAAAGGAAAATCAATATTATATTCAAAATCTGAACAGAACTTAGACAACAAAGTGTCAAATCAGTTGTTGTCCTCATCATTTGGCCGTGATTTAAAATTACGAGGATTGTTACCTCATGTTATTTCGAAAAGAGTGATGTTAATAAAGCAAATAACCAATCAACGAAATCTAAACAGAAATTATAAAGAATAATATCATATCCATTTTTTAAAAAACAAATTTTTTATTGGTATTTACTTTTTTTCTTCTTTTTTTTTTTTTATGGCGGAAAGCGTTATTACTGTTGAAATTCGACGCGGTTTGCAATAAAATGTTCCTAACATTCTACATTAGTTTTTTTTTTTTTTTTTTTTTTTTTTGAAAAATTGATTCTTTTTAACTTTTGAAGGTGCGATTTCCCTTTAAGTGTTAAAATAGATTCATTGTATAGTTTTTGAAAGATAATGAACAACAAAAGATCGTTCACACTTTATGGAAAGGATTTAAATTGTTAAATTTTATCAATAAATTCCCGGGTTTTTTTGTGAAAATTTGCTTCTATCTAATACCCATGATTCTTGACAAAACCTCTAGCTCGAATTCTTCAGGAAAATAAATTTTTCTTAGTGCTGTCAAGCAAATTTTACTCCATTTCTCTTGAACCGTTTTCCAAAGGTTCGTTTTAATAATCCGAAAGAGCTAAAGCCCATTGCAGAAGCGTAGGGGGATTTTACACGCATTTCGTCAAATGGAATACACTTTATTCATGTTTCTCATTCTTTCTTTGCTTAATAAGCGGCAGTTGACTGAGACGTGTAACTAAAGGCTTTATCCATATGAAGCTCAATTTTAGCAATGTCCATTTTCCATATAAGGTTGGAATTTCTTCTTCCAAAGTTGGTTCTAAAATATTCTGCTGACAGTAGAGTGAATTAAATTTGGCTTCATTTGAGACTTTTGTGATTTTTAATTCACCGAAGTTAGAAAATCCTGTAACTATCATGAATCCCTTTCGGAACTTTATTGTACAATGACGAAACTATTTCGTACAGTCTTTCCCGTCTGTCGTTCAAGAGAAAATTCTTTTTTTACCACAGTCGCTTAAATATACCCATATCTCATCGAGTATTACCACAAATTTCCATTTTTCAGCAGCTAGGTATTTTTACATAATTTTCTACAATTTGCTTTTCTTTCAGAAATATGTTTTAAAAAAGGAGGTAAACTTTAGATTTAAATATCTGTTTTAACAATAAATCCTTATGAATGATTTTAATTACAATTCTGGAAGACATACCGAGTTACAACGCAATAAATCTTTTAGTCAGAGGATTTTTTTAAGGATCAGAGACTTGACTTTCTTTATAGTTGACTTCATTTGAACACTCTTAGGGTGAAGCTCTACGTAGGATAAAGATAATCTCAATTAATTTTAAAAACTGGATAAAAATTTACTATGCATTTTTTTTTCTTTGAATTGTTTTAACTTATCTGGTTAATCTGCACACGCAATCATATTTGAGATTGTAACATTTCCCATTTTATCTATTTCTAAAGACTTCAAATCGATAATGAATAAACGTGGAACATCAGGACGGTTCAATAACATTGCATGTTTCGCTGAAGAAAAAAGTTTTTCCTTCCTTTTTAGAACATGAAATCGAGTGCATTTACTTAAGCATTCCTTATTTCTTAAAAAATAATTACTTTTTTTTTTCAATTTTAAAATTTTTTCTTTTTTTAATATAACACGTTTTGCATAGCATGAAGTTATATCATTGAATTAAATTGTTCATTGTATATGAGATAGTTTTGTAGATAATCATATAATAAAATTAAGTGTTACTGTTTAAAATGGACTCTAGAACTGTAACTAGATAAAGTAAAATTAACCCCCTAAAATTCAACACACTAATAGGAGGACTTTAAGTTACGATAGATTTAATGTTTATCATTCCCTCGATGCGGCGGGTCATCAATGGGACTAACATTTCAACAAAACAATCTAATTTATTCACAATATTAATCGCCACACAAATTCAATCGATCCAGACTAAGAGATGTTCACAATTAATCACTATGCTGACAATAAACTAGGTAAGCGAGAAATGAGAAAACTTTAATACTAACCACACTTACTCAAAGCGATAACTTTTGACTTCTTAGCTACTTATTCCGGATTTAATCCCAGTGACAATTCGTCACCTTAAGTAATTCGATTCTCGAATATTAAATATCCGCGATTCACATTCAATTTGATTAATCTCTGCTCCGATAGCAGTCTATCCTATATATATATATCTATCTAACCTGAAAACCTAGTATATATATAGTAGTCTTAATTAACATAATCACGTTTTATTTTTCGAAGAAAAGTTTTATAATAAATATTTTTACACCCGGCGTAGAAATATTTAGATAGAAATGAGCATAGAAAAAAAATTAGACTTCTACATATATCGAAATACTATTAATGAAAATAAAAGAAATCACACATTCCTTATAAACTTAAAGGATTATAGTTCTAAAATTTTACTATGTTTTTCCTTAAGCTTGTAATAATACCTCGCAAAAAGGATTCCAAAATATGTGTATTGCGTAACACCTAAAAATTAAAAATTGCAGCTTCAACCACCTATAGCATTCTACAATAGGTGCACGTTTTACGTGGGATTTTATTATTGTTAGCTTTAACAAGTTTTAAGGAATTAAACCACAGAATAAGATTAGGTACATAATCCCTTTTTTTAACAAAAATTACTAAATCATCATAATATTTATATATATAAAATCATTATTAATAGTGCCTTTTTTTAATAAACATGTAAATATAAATTAATTGTATGATTACCAGCGGGTCCACCTTGTAGTAGATTTTTAATTTTTTTTATACAAAAGTTACATGCAGTTTTCCTTCAGAATCAAATTAATAAAAGTATTAATCTTGTGGATTTTTATAACACTGTTTAGCTTAAAATCATTATACCTTTC
This sequence comes from Trichonephila clavata, assembly GCA_019973975.1. NCBI lineage: Eukaryota > Metazoa > Arthropoda > Arachnida > Araneae > Nephilidae > Trichonephila > Trichonephila clavata. The sequence continues at coordinate 16,076 of BMAO01024999.1, read as the reverse complement.
TAATATAACCCTAATAATATCTATTAAGTGAAATTGATCCTAAAAATCATAACGATTTAAATGCTATTTTTATCTTTGTCTTCGAATTAATCAGCAAAATCTTTACAATTTTAAATAACAGCTTTATTGTTAAAAATCCTCATGCAATTTTATAAAATCGATTGTACTTATAAATAAAGAGTAGTAATGTATGTTTTAAAACCAATAGCCAGTTTACGAAAATTGGTATGATTCATATGAAATTTAGGAGTTAGAAAAATATATACAGTTTGCCTTCTGATAGAGGTATGCCTGATTTTTTTTATTAAAAGCCAAAACATTATTACTAATTTCTCAGACACATAGCTCAGAATTATTAAAGAAATTATTATTCTGACAATGTTCATTACGCATAATGAAATAATAGTATTTAGAAAAGCAATGTTATATAATTGACAGGAACTATCTATGTAAACTCTAATGAAATCTTTCTGAAAATTTTTAATCGTTTTTTACCCTTTTTTATAAAAAAACTTCTTAATGAGTTTAAATTCTTAATTTCCTAACATCATTTAAAATAATGTTTTTTAAGGAATTATTGTTTCGAAATTACTTATTCGCATAATATTACAGCAATATATTTTTTTTAAAAACGTATACTTGTCAGTCCCTTTATTAATATGCACTTCTGTAAAGAATTAGAATTCAGAGATAAAGTCATCGATAAAGAGGGAGTGCTCCTGAATATATATACTATATATATATACTATATATACATATAGTATATATATATATATGATACATAAAGAAAGTTCAGAAGAATAGAGTCTGAGGTGAAAAAAAGTAAGATATTTGAATTAGATTCTTTGTTTGTAGTGAATTTGTAGATTGTGTTGAGTTTTTAAGGTATCCGACAACCCTAAAATTATGAATTTTGCCAAATATTTACAAATTTTTTATCATTTTATTTTATAGGCCATCTTATTAGCTTTACAAAAATACCAAGTTTATTATTTTCCGTTCACTAGAACAAAAATTATAAGAATTTTAGTAAAAACAGAGGGCATTACTTTAAGCGCAAGATTGTCAAACTTTAAAACGCGTTTTACTCGAAATGGGTTTTTTTTTTTAAATGCTCAAACGGGGACCGAGATTGCTAAAAAAGTTTTGAAAATAATTTTCTGAAATTTTTATGTATGTTCTGTATAATAGTAGACGTGTTTTAACCTTCAGATTTATCAATCACTGTTTTATTACATAATTTACAATCCTGTATGTTAATATAATCACAGTTATTTTAAGCAATTTCACATAATAACTAAAAGTGTTCTCGATTTTGTAAAAAATATAATATCTCTTATCCTGAAGGTCATTTTAAAAATGAATTACATAGCAACACATCAGAATTGAACATTTTTTCTTAAACTTTTGGTACAGAATGGGCCGCGTTTATGCCATTTTTGTCAATTTTTACCAATTTTTTCCCATTTTAGTAATAATAATTTCTTTTTCTCTTCTTAATTTTAGCTTATTTTTCTAAAAAAGTACTAAGCAAATGTACTAAAAACAACAAAAAAATCCCCTTTCCCTTTTTTTTTTAAAAAAGAAGTTGTTGCAAGTAGTCGGATACCTAAAAAAAGTAAACTCATATTTCAGTAAAAGTATAAGTCAGGTTTTCTATTACAATGACACAGAATCGTGACACTACAATAAAAATAACATCTGTAAATCTTTATATTTCTTTATCTTCTGATAAAGTTAGTTTCAAATTTAGATAGTGTTTAAATTTAATTTCATGATATCATTTAAAATATGTATTTTTTACATATATATCATCAAAGGCTTAAATGTAAATAATATTTAATAGCCGAGTTTGTGTGATAATAAACTTGTTTAAATCTCTGTAAATCTGTTGTTTAACAGTGTGCTTTTTTTAAAATAATGAATTTAAATCCTGTACCTTAAACACTATGCTCGTATCTTTTAAAATATTTCATTTAATATGTTTTAATTTAACTGAAAACGTGTTGATTATACTCATCAATAAATTCAGTGTTCCAAGTAGGGTTTCTTTCCGGGAACCCGGGTTCCCGGTAAAAATCATAAGATTTCTTTACTTTTTCTATTCCTAGGAATTATACTTCGTTCCCGGGAATCGCATGGGGCTTCAATTATCTATGAGGTACCTATTTTTGACTTGATTTCAATCTCGGACATCATTAGCTGACCCTACTGTGGCAATTTGCGATCGTTCACCCCCAACTTCCTGGAAGGAATGTTCGTTACCCCAACTGTAGGGTAAGATTGTAATATGAGAAAAAAAGATTAATGCTTTTGTTGGATTGGTGAGAATTTTTATTGCTAGCCGTGGGAAGGAGTATCTGTGCAGATACTCTCTATCTGTGTATTGAGCTTCGTTAACAAGAAGTACTGGGTTTTTAAGGCAATCGCATTTCATAACCAACCAGTTCCATCTGATCGAAGTTCCAAGATCTTGATTTATGTGAATAACTTAAGTACTATACTTAAAACTATTATTTATTTAATCTGTTTAAAAAAAATTATTTCAGGTACTTGTCTTTATTATGAGCTATTTAATTGAATCAGGAATTTGAAGAAGGGAATGAACCCACAGACTGTTTTTATAAGCAATCTCGCAATTTTTCTTATTTATTATTTTTCTAAACCGAACCTTCGCGGAGATTCTTATATTAATATTTCATTTATATTTATGTAACAATAATATAGCAATTCTATAAAAAAAGAAATCGGTTATACAAATAAAATACCTTAACGTACATAATCGACACTACAGCAGCAAATGAGTTTTCAAGTATTTATTAATATTTATCTATTAGTAGCAACATTAGAGAAATAATTGATTCAGCTTTGACTAGTTAATTTTCAAACGCATGTGCGTCAGTAAAGGAATATTGATTAAAGTAATTATTTTTCAAATGTGATCCTGCCCCCCCCCCCAGATTTTTAATTAACAAAATCTTTATTTGTGACATTTTTTCCATTCGCTAGTGATAAAAGTATAAATTGCTTATGCTTTTTGAAATCCTATTTTAAAAATAAATTAATTTATTATATATTTTTTGTATTTTTAGCTCATTATATAAATAAGTATTAATTTTGGAATTTTTAAGTTCCTTATTTTATTTATTTATTATTGATTTTATTTAAAAATAACTTCTTTTTAAATTTTTTAGAAATTTGATGTATTTACAGGAATTTCGGGAACGACAATTACATTCCCGGGAATGGAAAAACCCGGGAAATCAGAAACCCTAGTTCCAAGCATTTACGTTTATGTACATTGTGAGAGGCTGAACTTTTTTTCAATCAATGGTAACCCTACATTTTTGGGTATACCTGAAAAAAAAAGTAGTTTTAATATTTTTTTTAAATGGAAAGAGTGACAAATGTTACGTGAATTCAGCATTGTTCAAAGTGTTTGCTATTAGTAAAATGAAAAGTAGTATATTCAGTTTTAGATTAATTAACTGTGTTTGCCTTTATATGAAATTTATAAAATTCTTAAAATAACCAGTGCATAAAATGTAATAACTTGCAGTTATTTTCTTTTTGTTAAGACAGTCTTCGATTAATTTTATGAAATATAACCCGACATTTGAATTTTTTTTTCAGTTAAAAAAGAACTGAAACATTAATATTATATTCTGGCTTCACTATTCTCTATAGAGCAGCATATTTTATCATACTCTCATTTTTATCTGAGTTGAAAAAAATTTTCTGGTAGAAAATCTGTTTCACAATTTTTCTTCTATAATGTAATTCTAAATAAGCTATCCCTTCTTGAGTTGAAAGGAAAAAGATATAAATATTTGCGGAATATTTTGAAATTTCAAAAATGCCATACTATAAACAGAGATGTATTAATTGTAATGAAACTGCAAACATTAAGACTGTCGTAACATTTTTCTGTCTGAAATTGTGCTTCGCGTTTAGTTCAAGATATCGTACATTTTGCAAAGACAGCCTGAAGACCAAACATGAAATACTTAATATGCCTGGTATTAACGTCTTTTCCAAAATAATCTACATTAATTTTATATATAAAAATATTTTTATTCTTATTTCTTCTACCTGCGTCTTCCACTTCTGGAATCTCTATTATTTTTTAAACAATTATTATCATTGTCATTTTACGAACATTAATAATTATTCCGAAAAATAACGTGTAAAATGTTTTACCACAGAACATAACATTCATTCCATTTGGATAATTCGTGTTAAACCTTTTAATAAAATTATCCCCCCCCCCCAATAAGTTATGTTTTGTAATTAAAGTATGGATAATTCAATATTTTTTAAATCCATTTAAACTAAAATCTCTTAGTTTTACATTATAAGAACTTTTAATGCTATTGAAATTTTTCATATCATGTCTACACTGATTATTCCTTGTGTTAATATAATTAAATCTTTTAAAAAATGTTGCGTTTCAAAAAATAAATGCAATTTCACAGGCGTAGCTAGTCTTGAGTGAGCTCCGCCTCAAAATTCTTTTGAGACTCTTTTTAGTGGGCTCTCAGTATTTTACGATTTTTTCTTACACATTTTGGGGCCCCTGAAGCTTGGGGGCCCGTATCATTGATGCGGTGGTAGTTACGTCCCTGTGTAATTTACAGTTTTACATAAATGGGTAATGGTTTCGAATGCATCTTTCTCTATATAAATTTTTTTTCGTGATTATGTAATAAATTTATTTATTTATCTCACACACGAGAACAATAATAAAAAGGCAGTAAGTCCTGTTCAATATCAATAAGGCACAATTTCAGTTCAATCCACTATTTCAAGTTCAAAGATTAACACATTACATCATAAATGTGTACCTAAAAATTAAGGGAGCGCGTTTGTATTATTTGGGATCAAACCAAGCACAATTGAGAACAGAGTACATGCAAGGATTGATAGAATATTGCAAATTATTTTTTACCTGTTTACAATATATTGAAAAAAATAGAGAGCGCTACATAATACATATAAATTACAGTTTTACAATGAGTATGAACAGTTGTATAATTTGTATAATGAGGGTTGGTCCGCCTTTAGGTGGAAAGAGGGTATTCCCCCCCCCCCTTCCAATAATTTTTTTAAAAAAAGATTGTGTGAATTTGCTTAAATTATAAGAGCTCAAAATTATAAATATTTTCGTTTCAGGTCTTAAGGTATCCGACTACTTGCGACAACTTTTTTTAAAGAAAAAAATGGATATATGGGGATTTTTTTGATGTTGCTTTTAGATTTGTTTAGTACATTATAAGAAAAATCTGATAAAATTAAGAAGAGAAAAAGAAGCTACTATTACTGAAAAAATTGGTAAAAATGTACAAAAAAATTACATAAACATGGCCCATTCTGTACCAAAAGTTTATAAACAAATTTTCAATTCTGAAGTGTTGCTATGTTATGCATTTTTGAAATGACCTTCAGGATAAGAGCTATTTTAATTCTTACAAAAACGAGAGCACTTAATCTTAGTAATTATATGAAATTGCTTAAAAAACAATGATTATGTTAACGTAAGGGACTGTAGATTTTGTAATAAAACAGTGATTGATAAATCTGAAGGTTAAAACTCTTCTACTATTTTACAGAACATACCCAAAAAATTTCAGTTAATTATTTTCAAAACTTTTTGAGCAATCGCTGTCCCCGTTTCAGCATTTTCAGAAAAATACATTTCGAGTTACACATTCGAGTTACACATACAAAAATACATTCGAAGCTAAAGAAACGAGTACAGGTTGCCCTGAAATTTAAGACGATTTCTGTATACTATTGTAGTGATCCAGTGAATGTATTATGCTGATTTAACAAAAAAAGATTATCAATCAAAAACTTTTGTAATCAGCAGGGGGGCAACAATTCAGAAGATGATGGGTGTGCAGCATCGGTGTTAAGGCCCGTGTAAACGTCTACTTTGGCATGTTGGCGCCATATCGTGGCGATGTTAAATTGTAAACAAATAAGGGTGACGCTTAGGGTTGCCATAGCCATGTGTTTTGTATCAGTTAGATTACTTCTGTACAACTGTCCTTTTCCTTCCAAAGACTTCATGTCGGAAGTCGCATAAATAAAAAGAAATTGATTTAAAAACCTTTGGATTTCTTATAAAATAATAATCATTACAGTCCATTAAAGTAATAACCTAACAATCGGAATCAAGTGTGGTAGGAGAAAATTCCATAGATTTATTTTCACGTGGTCATCATGATAAACTTCATCTTTGTGAACAGTGGTGAAATCTTCCTAAATTTCAGGTTTATCCAAATAAAAATTTTCTAGTTTAAAGAATATCCAAAAGATCTTGAAAGGTAAAAATATGGAGTTCTCTTTAAAAACATTCTTACCACAAATAACATGTTGATTTCAGATTCAATTAATATATTATAAAAGTAAAAGTTGTCTTGAGTTGCGTAAGATAATTCATGTGAACAATCGGGTCCTATAAAAGCATCATAAATGGATACACTTCTAATTACACTCATAAAACTAATTAAAAGACAAGTATTTTCTTCTGAAACTGAGTGCACAGTCGTAACAGGTGCAGTAAGTATAAAAAAATCGGGTAAGTAGTTTTTATATCGATTTATTGATCCAAAGGGAATATTGACGGTAAGTGATTTTGGTTTTTTCCACGAAAGGTTCCTTATGCTTCTTCCAACTGAACTCAGTGGCGCAACAGCCCATGAGGACCAAAACCTACAGTGCCTATCTCAATTTACGTGATCTTAGGCGCTGGGGCGCATGTGAAAGTATTTAGGACAAGTGGTCAGTATAACACGAAACCCCTAGTTTTCAGTTCCCGAGCAAGCTTGATACTCATTTATCGACCCACTGAAGGGATGAAAGGCTATACTCTACCACTCAGCCACTGGGTTTCATGCTTCTTCCATACAATCAATATAATCATGAATTCACAGTTGTAATTATTGTACAATACAATTTTACATGAGGGGTATTCTCATAAGCTTCTTTGTGAACAGTAGTGAAGTGGTCCTAAATGTCTAAACCCTTTCTCAGGAGAATCCAAATAAAGTTTTCCTGGCTGCTGCAACATCTAAGGAATTTCTAAATAAACTTGAAACTTAAAAATGAGGACTCATATTGAAAAATTTGTTGTTACATCAAATAACATCTTTATATTTAGTTTATTAAATATGAGTAAAAGCTTTTTAAATGTAAATGAATTGATAGTTATATTTTCAGGTTCCCAAGAGAAATTGCAGAAATAAACAGTCCAGTCCTTGTTTGATCATGATCTGAATCATTAAGAAAAAGATTTTGGCCCATGTGCGTATTTTATTATTTTTATGTTAGTGATTAATGTATGTAAATATATTTAGTTCTCTCGTAGCTTATTTTGTAATTTTTCTTGGGTACTTGAATAAAACGGCATTCAAATATCTGGCGACTGTTTTTCCTGCCTGTATTGGCTATACATACTATGTTGATCTCGGAGTGAAAAAATAAGATGAAGCTTAGTGGTCAGCTTATTTAACTTTGATTTCTTGAATGCTGATTTGTCCGAGGATTTAATTCGTTTACATAGAAAATCTATACAAATGAAAAAAATCATTCAAAATGTTCACATTTGTGTCATAAATCTTTTAATCTATAGGTCCTCCTCTTAAATCTTGAAGTGTAAGATTCGATATCAATTTAATAAATGCAGTCTTGTAATATGGTTGCTGTGAAATTTCCACAGTCCCTTAAGGTATCCGACTACTTGCGACAACTTTTTTTTTCAAAAAAATGGAGATATGAGGATTATTTTTTTTTGTTGTTTTTAGATTATTTTAGTACGTTTTAAAAAAATATGCTCAAATTAAGAAGACAAGAAGAAATTATCATTACTAAAATGGGAAAAAATTGGTAAAAATTTACAAAAAAATAACATAAACGGACGCATTCTGTACAAAAGGTTTATGCACAAATTTGAAATTTTACAATTCTGATGTGTTGCTATGTTATTCATTTTTGAAATGATCTTCAAAATATGATAAGATATATTTTAATTCTTACAAAAACTAGAGCCCTTTATCTTAGGAATTATATGAAATTGCTTAAAAAAACAATGATTATATTAACATAAGGGACTGTAAATTTTGTAGCAAAACAGTGATTGATAAATCTGAAGGTTTTAACACTTCTACTATTTTACAGAACATACCCAAAAAATTTCGGTTAATTAACTTTCAAAACTTTTTTAGCAATCGCTGTCCCCGTTTGAGCATTTTCAAAAAAAAAAAACACATTTCCAGAAAACGCGTTTTACAGTATGACATCTTGCTTGAAGTAATGACATGTGCTCTTGTAGCTTTTGTTCTATTCAACGGAAAATAATAAGCTTGGCATTTTTATATAAATCTACTTTTTAGATGGTCTATAATATAAAATCATAAAAAAAAATGTCAATTTTTGGCAAAATTCACAATTTTAGGGTAATCGGATACCTTAAAAGCACACCAGAAGTTAAAACAATGGAATTTAAATTCATCAGATTCATTAAAAAAACCATTATTATTATTTGAAATAGAGTGCATATCCCCAGCAGCAGTATGTAAATCAGGTTAGCAGTTTATATCCATTAATTGATGTACTTCACCAAACACAAGGATTTGAGGTCCTTTTACAAAAGTTCCATATACTTCTACCATGTAATCATAAATTCACACTATTATAATTGTAGAATATAATTTCACATGAGGAGTATCCTCATTAACTTCTTTATGGACAGTAGTGAAGTGATTCTAAGTGTCTGAAGTTCTCAGGAGTATCCAAATGATGACTTCCTGGCTGCTGAACATCCAAGGCATTTCTAAATAAACTTAAGGGGCTTAGTACCCTTTGAGCAATGTTTTTTTATTTATGTATTTAAAAATTATATTTTAGCATTTCATATAATGAATCTATTAAAAAAATGATACTAGATGAAATGTTTCACATATTATTCACACAATTTTAAAAATTAAATTTTTTGAAGAAAATATGGAAAATTTTAAAATTCTACTCCTTTTGTAATTAGTAATTTTTTGTCCTGCAATTTTTTTTGTAATATTCTTAAGGAATTTCTAAGCAACTTTAGGGATCGATTTTACAATAACATAATTAGTTTTGGAGAAAAAAATAAAATGTTGATATACATGCTAACATTCAACGAAAAAGTCAATATCTCCTACATTTTATTATTTTTTAAAGTATTCAGTTTACAGCAAAATGGATTTAATGGAAATAATTTTGGAACATGCTTTATATATAACACACAGGCAAAAAATGGAAGTGATTGGTAAATAACTGTGGAAGGAGTAGCATTTTAAATGCACCAATGTATCGAAAAAATATTAATTTTGAAAAAACCACTTTTAAGTTTATAATTCTGAAAAAATAATTATAATAAGCTTAAATAAAAAAAATACCATTTTAAGACATTAATTACATATTTTTCTTTAAAATAATTGCATTTTCGTGTTTTTCAACCCATACATTTTTATAAATGATCAATTATTAGAGAGTATTAATGGCACAAGAAAATTCAAGAAAACTGTCAAAAAACTTTTTTTTCTGTCAGGACAGAAATTTTAGTTTTTTTCTTCACGTAGTATTGGAATATTATATTTGTACGAAAAACATATGTGGAATAAGAACTAAAATTTTGAATTAATTAATATAAAATGCCTTAATTCAGAAATTTTACATTTACACATTTCACAAAAAAAAAAACAATATTGTTATACTTTGTAACATCTTGCTTTAAATATATTGCAAATTCTTTTTTTTCGTCATTATTTCTCTTTTTAAAATAGATTTTTCTTTTATCAAAATGCTTTTTTTTTCTAAAAAGGGGCGTGGTCGAATTGCCTAATTTGTTAATTTAGTTTTCAAATGAAGTTTTATCCAACTTCTAACATTCCGATATGCACAAGTGATATATCAATCGAAAGATAATAATGCAAGGAATAAGATTAAATAAAAACAAAAACAGCGATTGTTCGGTCACTTTTGGGGTACCAAGTAGTCTTAAAAATTAAAAAAGAAGCCTCACATTCAAAAACATTTTTGCATCAAATAGAATATTTGTTTTTAATTACTTAGTAAAAGTTTTCAAAATTTGTATGAGTTCTTGTTTATATTTTCAGGCACCTAAGAAATTTCAGAAATGGATATAAACCAGGGATGGGGCCCATTGGTGGCACGTGACACAGTATTTTTGGGACGCCAGTGATCCAAATGGTTTGCATTTTATTTCAAAGTTCACAATGAAGTATTACGAACAAACAGCGGGGAGTACACTCGTTTGTTACTTCTTGCCTTAGTTACGTCGTAGCTTTGCTTATGATGTTAACTTGGTCTACGCATAGCACAGCCAATTTCGATGACAAAATTGTATTTTAAACTTTATCTGTGTTATATTTACGATTTTTACTGTTATTTAACTGGCTAGTTCAGCAAAAGAAGCAAAGGTTTAAGATAGTAAGTGTAACAGAGAATTTCATATTTGGCGGAGACCGAGAAACATGGCATTATTAGTAAAAGCTACAAAGCGGTGTATGTTTTATGTTCTGGAACAGTGGTATGCAGAACATTTTCTGTGAACGGTATTTTGAAACAAATCACAAACCTTCTTGTCAAAAAAAGTGAACCACAGCAAAAATAATTAATTGCTTAGTAACCGTTTGGCAGATGACTCCAATTCGGCATGTATTCTACAAAAAGTAACAACTACATACAATCTTAATATAATTTATTTGTCATCTAGTCTGCAACAACATAAGTCACACTAATGTTACTTTAATTTGAATAACACGAACTACTAAAACATTTATCTACATGTTATTATGCTAAATGTATTTTTCCGCAGTAAATAGAGTCGTGTGTTAGTATTGTAACTATTGTAGTAGTTAGTATTGTGTAAATTTGTGTTGTTAGTATTTAGTTTTAATGTTTTCTCAAAAATATTACAAGAGTCAAAATTATTTGACAACACGTCTATACCTCATTAAACACTTCTTTAGAGAAAATAGCACGTTGATCCATAAAGGTTCGTCACCCCTGATATAAACAATCTGGTCCCATATAAGCTTCTGAAATTGATGTAACTAAAATTGCACTTATAAAATTAATTCAAAACCATTATTTTCCCCCTGAAATTGAATGTAAAGTCTTAACAAGTACAGTTAGAACAAAAATCAAATAAGTAGTTAATATCCATTTGTTGATGTAAAGAGACTTTGATGGTAGGAAAAGATTCAAACACAGTGTGTGACGTTTTTTTTCCCCCCTCAACAAAAACTTTTTGTACTTTTATGATTTTAATTCGCAATTATATTTGGGGATTATTATAAAAATACTAGTATTGAACGTATTAAACTGAATTATTTTAAAGAAAGGTTTTGGATAGTAAATATGACAAATTTTAGTTGAAAAATCATACACAAATGTGTAATTCGTTTTAAAACTATTCTAAGCCGGAATAACAGCTCACGGTTGATTTATCGAACGATTGATTTGTAGAGTATCTGGAACTATCTGTTTTAGTATATCTAGAATTGTTTTAGGGACTTGTTGTATAATACAAAAATCAGCGGATGGCAATAAAAAGTTTTAGCTTTGTATCTTAACTATTTTTGTATCCATTTGAAAATAGTTACGGATTTAAGTTTAGCTGTTTTTACAGCTGCATTAAAAAAATTCATATCTCAAAGAGGAAAATATAGTCAGCTCTATTCTGGAAACGCTAAGAACATTATTGGAGCTAATGCAGAGCTCACTGAATTGTTTAAGTTGATTGATTAACTAAATAACATTTTGGCAGAGTAAAGGAGACTTGAAAATATTCAATAGCAATATCTACCTCATTCGGAGACCTCTGGGAGGGGTGTAAAATCTTTTAAATACTACTTTAAAAGCTTTACTCTTTTAAATACTACTTTAAAGATTTTTTGACACACTAGTTCAATGTACTGCTAATATGGAAAACTTAAATGGTTTTATACCGGCTGATTTCCTCTTAGGAAATGCAATTATATCCATAACTGAATCCCTAACAGTCTTGAACACTACTGACCATTATACCATAGACCATTAGACTTGACCAGCATTAACAACTATACCTCTGACTATTACTATACTGTTCGAATTAATTGGGACAAACATATTTTTCTTGTCTGGGTTGCTATGTGACTACCAATAATGTCCCGAACTGCCACAAATCGGTTATATCTACCTAGAGGTAGTATGACGGATCGACTTTGACTATTATTTATTCGTTCGACTGGTTTTAGTGTATCAGTAGCTAAGTTGTGGGCATTTCAGCGAGGCAGCTGATGGTTATAATTTTGCGTTCCGTGTAACACGTACTACATTTGCTTTTCAAAGATGGATATGTGGCAGTGGAATCTATATAAACCAGTAACCACTTAGATATCACTCCGAGAAAGCGTTCTAAAATAATCGCTCTTAACGGACACACTTTTATGACTGTGAGAGTGGCTGCTACGTCAGTTGGGTTTGGCAAATCAAGTGTTTCAAAAATTTTAAGAACATTTCAATTGTATTACCCAAATAGAACTAAATGCTATTCATACACAAATTCAGCAATGCCGTCACGAAAAAATCACAAAGCCTATTTTTTTTTTTAATTTCTGCTCCAGTAGTTGTGTAAAAAGAAAAACTCTCTCGTCATCATATTTTTGTTGACTTTCGCAATTTATCAAGGACAAATATCCCCTCTTCTTTTTATTAATGATGTAACTGACACACGAAAATTTCGAAATATTCAAAGCATTACGTCCTGAAAATGGGTTTTTTTCATGGACCAATAAAACCTGACAGTACAAACAATGCTTCATTTGTTGTTCTGCATGGACATGCACAGTAAAATTTCTCAAAGAACTCTTTAAACTTTCTGTTTCTCCAAATGTTTTTCAAATATCTAAATACAATAAACCTTTAGAAACCTCTTACCAAACAAAACTTTTATCGTTTATATTGACAAGAAACTAACGAATTAAAAAAAAGTTTTGTTACAGAATTAATCTCAAATGCATCTTAAATTCAAGAATTGAATTAATAGTTCCAGGTACTAAAATCAAAAGCACTCCCTCCACATTAAGATATGATAATTTATTTTTACATTACACTAAAGTTCACGATGTTATTTAGTAACAAAATTACTTACATGTTTGGGAAATGGTGATCAGAGACTGTACATGTCATGGTGTCCTTAAATGAAGGTGCTGAATTGCACAGATTTATGGTCAACAGAAAAGAGAGAGCATCTCGGAAGGTTTGTTGCGCTATTTCGCTGTTGAGGATCAAGTTATCTGTCTAATTGGTTGAGAACTTGGCTTCCCAATCAGGGCAGTATACGTACGCGCTTTCATTCAGCTTGATGTTTTAAAACAATTTGGAAAAAAAAATGTGTGTGTAGAATGCATATATTTCCTTTCCAAAGAGAAAGTATACAGAATGAACTTGTGATTGACATAACGTCTCTTTTCGCTTATTCCTTCGTTCAGACTCAAAAATAATTTTTAAAAAAAACGGAATACATTTTAATATAGCTTAACATTATGAAACGTTCGGAGCGCTGAAAGAAGTGGACCGCCCATCATTAAGTGAAATAAATGATTGTACAGAAAACACTGCATCTTTCAGTGCTAGGGGACCCCAAGCCCCTACTTGACGCCAAGTACGTATTTAACCAGTTTATCAAAGATTAAAGGCAAAACCTGACTTTGCAGGGGAGGGGGGGGGCCTAATATTCTTAGTTACGCCACTGGTATCTTCTATCTTGGAGTAGTGGCATTGAGTTACAGATCCAAAGTGTGCAATCTTGTTGAGTATTATTGTAAAGTATCTATACGGGGAAGTACCCATGCCGATAAATCTATCAGCCGACTCTCAATTGCCCCTTGTGACCAATGCCATGGTGCTTTGGTGAAGCATTTATCCCTTATGAAAGATTTTGAGGTGCCAGATAGATGGCCAATACTATTTTGGTTCGGAGTACATGACGTTAATTTTTGTGCTCTTGATGTCATAAGGTAAAAAAAAAATAAATTTTCCTAAAAAGATACGGGAATAATATTTGTGATGAAAAATGTAAAAAATTTGAAAAACAATCCATGATTCACTATCATCTTTATCTGCTCAGACATATGTAAAAAAATTACTTCAAAATATTATTTGTTAGATAAATGTAAGAACAGCGAAGAGAAAAAAAAAGTTTGTTTCTAATTAAACCATTAAAGTTAATTTTGGAATCGAAAAAACTCAAGTTAGTCTACGGTTTTGTTTCAAAGAAAATGAAAGAAAACATGCAATTGGCTATTGCATGGTCAACCATTAAAACAAAACAGTGATACAATTCTATATCCAAATGTGACCAAATGTAACACTCCTGTAGGTAAAAACAAACAAACTACAGACAATCCGAAATTACATGAAATAGCAATCATCAATTAATATGTAAACACTATGATCCCCCCAAAACACATTGCATGCACAAAATTTAAAATTAATTTCACAATTAACAACATTATTCCTAAGAAACCGAAATGCAACCGAAACAAAATCTTTCCCTTTCTTAACAGGACAAAAACCAAATACGAGTAATAGAGTTTCAAATATATACAACTATGATGTACTTTAAATATTAGTTACTGAACCATGTAATATGTCGACATGTTTAATACATTATAATGAGCTTAACATAAAATACTCCCATAAATCTTATTACAATCCATTTGTGCCTTGATAATATCAAATAACATAAACAGTAAACATTAATTAGCTAAGAATAAAAAAAATATGCATTTTTTTTTGCCTTTGAACTTTAGAATAACATTTGTTAAAAACACGAAAAATATCGCCTAAATCAAATGATACAAAACATTAATAAAATGCATCTCGATTACATATAAAGAAAAGTATTTTTCAAGTTTGCTACTCTATTTAGCAAGCTCCTGAATAACATGGACTTAAAATTACAAGGTGTATATGTAAGTGTACAGGGGGAAAAACCCAATTTAATGTTCCTTAGTAATTTTGAAATACAAGTATCATTAACAGCCACGCGATCTATTTAAGAATTAATATATCAATATTACGATGTAAATAATTATATGCAAGATTGGTTATCACAAGCATGTTTCATGTCCGAAAAAATAATTATATCCACTGAACCTCAACATAAATCATTATCTAAATTCAAGGACACCAATTGTAAAGAAAAAAATACAAAAATAAATCATAGAAATAGAAAAAAATAACATATGAATACTTTCCCAGCAAGAAAACCAATAAACATTTTCCAAAACTGAGTAATTTTTTTCATACTGAGTAAGAAATACTGTATATCCTTCATATTTCGTAACAAATCATCACTTCCTCATAAAATCATATCACGCAATCATATAACGCAATATCATAAAATATTACCTCAATTTTTAATACGTTGTATTGAATAGAACTAGAAATAAACGAATAACATTCGTTGAGAGAGAGAGAGAGAGATAACAAACGTGTTTTAGCATGTGATTACTTGATATTCATTAAAATTGTCTGAGATTGGAAAAATTAATGATGTTGTGAACACACACAATATTTGATCTGTTGCGTAAACCAAATTTTTAACAGAATTGCGTATGGCAACAGTCTCTAACGAACTGTAACTCACTTCTCGTTTCACGCATGCGCGTGGAACCGAATGTTTTGTTTTGATTATGTAGTAATGAGAGAAAATATGATTTCTCATTCGTTTGTACTATTTTAGGCTTAGTTAAATGTATATTAGAAATGTTTCACTTAATGTTTTTGTGTATTCGTGTAATTGTAATGTTTCGTCGAATTAAAATATCAAAATAGAAATATTAGCTGCTCTTATTATGAGAACTGCTTTCTGAACGAATAAATGTTGACAAAAAAACTCCTTACTTTTCCGAATTTTTAAGACGTTCTATAAATATGGAGAGAAAAAGATAAGTACATTTTTTTCTTCCTATTTTAAGAATTTACAGAGCCTTCTTGATTTAGCAAAAATTTTGATCAATTTTTTT